>CM055267.1:11096632-11325279 GCA_029237695.1 Conchocele bisecta
ACAGCTTCATTATCAAGGGGTGCCACCCACATATCACTATCCAACATGTTACATTTTTTTTAACTTCACCCATTTTTTCCGCGCAGTCGACTTAGCCATTTTCAATGTTAACTTTTCGCGTTTACAATGTTAAGTTTTCGTGTTTAAGTCCATTTCTTTGGTACTGTACCACCTAGGACCACCAAACTTTCACAGCTTCATAACCAAGGGGTGCCTACCACATACAACTATCCAACATGTGACCATTTTTTTACCTTCACCTATTATTTCTACGTAATTGACTTGGCCATTTTCAACGTTAACTTTTTAACGTACGTCTGGTTAAATTTTTTGGTTACAACTTTTTTGTTATACTATATCTCTGCAACTGCTTCGCCCATTACCTTGAAACTTCACATGGGTGTTTATCATCGTCCATATTTTCACTCTAACCCCCAACCGTGCGGCCCCTGTGCGCAATGTCAAGGTCAAATTACTTTGAATTTATTTGTTAAAGTTTTTTTGTGTGCTATATCTCTGCAACTGCTTCACCCATTACCTTGATACTTCACATGGGTGTTTATCATCATTGTCGCACCCGCTTGCAGAAAGCGCGATATCGTCGGCATTTTGGCATACGTCCGTCCGTCCGTACGTCCGTGTGTCCGGTTAAAGTTTTTTCGTTAAAGTTTTTCCATCTACTATATCTATTTTTTTAGTGTCCATGCCTCGCCCCAAGGCGCAACATGCAGGCCACGGCCATCTAGTCTTCAAAAAGTGGGTATAATTATGTTATCCAAGTGTCTAAAACCTGGCCTTCGTGGCTTTGCCTCGTTTCTTGTTTTTAACTTGACCCATTTTTTTCGCGCAGTCGACTTAGCCATTTTCAATGTTAAGTTTTCGCGTTTACAATGTTAAGTTTTCGTGTTTAAGTCCATTTCTTTGGTACTGTACCACCTAGGACCACCAAACTTTCACAGCTTCATAACCAAGGGGTGCCTACCACATACAACTATCCAACATGTGACCATTTTTTTACCTTCACCTATTATTTCTACGTAATTGACTTGGCCATTTTCAACGTTAACTTTTTAACGTACGTCTGGTTAAATTTTTTGGTTACAACTTTTTTGTTATACTATATCTCTGCCACTGCTTCGCCCATTACCTTGAAACTTCACATGGGTGTTTATCATCGTCCATATTTTCACTCTAACCCCCACCGTGCGGCCCCCTGTGCGCAATGTCAAGGTCAAATTACTTTGAATTTATTTGTTAAAGTTGTGTGTGGCTATATCTCTGCAACTGCTTCACCCATTACCTTGATACTTCACATGGGTGTTTATCATCATTGTCGCACCCGCTTGCAGAAAGCGCGATATCGTCGGCATTTTGGCATACGTCCGTCCGTCCGTACGTCCGTGTGTCCGGTTAAAGTTTTTCGTTTAAAGTTTTTCCATCTACTATATCTATTTTTTTAGTGTCCATGCCTCGCCCCAAGGCGCGACATGCAGGCCACGGCCATCTAGTCTTCAAAAAGTGGGTATAATTATGTTATCCAAGTGTCTATGCTTGGAAAAAACCTGGCCTTCGTGGCTTTGCCTCGTTTCTTGTTTTTAACTTGACCCATTTTTTTCGCGCAGTCGACTTAGCCATTTTCAATGTTAAGTTTTCGCGTTTACAATGTTAAGTTTTCGTGTTTAAGTCCATTTCTTTGGTACTGTACCACCTAGGACCACCAAACTTTCACAGCTTCATAATCAAGGGGTGCCCACCACATATCACTATCCAACATGTTACTTTTTTTTTAACTTGACCCATTTTTTCCGCGCAGTCGACTTAGCCATTTTCAATGTTAAGTTTTCGCGTTTGTTTACAATGTTAAGTTTTCGTGTTTAAGTCCATTTCTTTGGTACTGTACCACCTAGGACCACCAAACTTTCACAGCTTCATAACCAAGGGGTGCCTACCACATACAACTATCCAACATGTGACCATTTTTTTACCTCACCTATTATTTCTACGTAATTGACTTAGCCATTTTCAACGTTAACTTTTTAACGTACGTCTGGTTAAAGTTTTTTGCTTAAAACGTTTTCCTTATACTATATCTCTGCAACTGCTTCGCCCATACCTTGAAACTTCACATGGGTGTTTATCATCGTCCATATTTTGAAACTTCACATGGGTGTTTATCATCATCCATATTTTCATTCTACCCCCAACCGTGCTGCCCCTGTGCCCAATGTCAAGGTCAAATTACTTTGAATTCTTTTGTTAAAGTTTTTTCATGTACTATATCTCTGCAACTGCTTCACCCAATACCTTGATACTTCACATGGGTGTTTATCATCATTGTCGCACCCGCTTGCGGAAAGCGCGATATCGTCGGCATTTTGGCATACGTCCGTCCGTACGTCCGTGTGTCCGGTTAAAGTTTTTTCCTTAAAGTTTTTCCATCTACTATATCTATTTTTTTAGTGTCCATGCCTCGCCCCAAGGCGCGACATGCAGGCCACGGCCATCTAGTCTACAAAAAGTGGGTATAATTATGTTATCCAAATGTCTATGCTTGGAAAAAACCTGGCCTTCGTGGCTTTGCCTCGTTTCTTGTTAATTATCGTTTCTACACTTATAAACGAAGGAAAAAATGAATGGGTTTAATGTCCCAGCAACAGCTAATGTCATATAGAGACGGGAACACAGTCTTATCTGACAGACCAGTGGGATGAATTTATACTATGAAAGTATATTTTTGATGCATAGGGCGATGTTTGAACCCATAACCTCCAGATTGGAAGTCAGATGTTCTACCCCTAGGCGCCCCGTGCAGGCACCGGGGCGGGATCAACTGATCCTGAGAATAGTGCTGCAGTAGCCATTGCTTGTCGTAAAAGGCGACTAAACTGGCTTAACGATTGGGTTCATACTTTCCGGAACCCACTATACCGGATTTGGCCCTCACGTACAGTTTTGGGTTTCTTGTATGTGAGAGTTGAGTCAGGCTATGCCCCATATATAAAAGTAAGATTAGCGCTAATCCTATTACTTTTAGGGGATGGGATAAATTATGCTGGTGTGGCGAGGGCCTGGCACCAGATCAGGTTGTTCTAATTTCAGGACTGGATATATATTTTGATTGTAAATATTGAGTTCTGAAGTTGGGATTTACCCCCCTCGGACAGGTGGATACGGGACACGACCCCGTTGACCCGTCTGCGTGTAGACTCCCTGAGGCTTGTACCTCTATGTCAGAAAAGCGGACGTTAAACCCTATTCACTCACTAACTCTACCCCTAGGCCACAACCCATCCCTTATAAATGAAGGCAAGAAATGCCCATAACGAGTGACCATACATACTTAGAATAACAGCTGATGTAACGGCGGTAAACGTGACAATTGACATTTACGTTCCAACAAGATTTTCACGGTGTGTAATCGATCGTATTTCTTCTCCACCCGACTCGAGAAACACAAATTAAATCGTTTACTTCTGAATGTGTCAAACGTGTGCTGTCATGTCAAAACATGTGTTATTATTAAGAAAGCAATCAAATGTGACAAAAATCATCAATACATGTATGTTTTTTTTTTTTTACAAAACATTAGAATCGTCGAAGGAGACGATTCTCGTGTGTTTCCAAACCTATTGTATTAAGAAATCAACAAATGTGAAAAGAAAATTTGAATACATTGGTATTTCTTTACAAAACCATATTTTGACAAAATAGGAGAATCGTCTTTAGAGATGATTCTCATGTGCTGCCAAATCTTGCTTTATCAAGAGATCAAACACATATGAAAATGCACTATGTCAAGCTAATGGTAAATATCAATTTATTGGCGATGCGATGACGTGAGCGACTACATAGCGTGGTTGAGATACGTTTGTTCCTGCCGAATTCTACAGTCACACTTTGCACGTGAAACTGGATTACCGACAGATGATTGTAAACACCATCAGGTGTGCACATAGACCGAAAATGATATGTCGCAAGTGTGCTAGTTGTGGGGGGTTAGGGGGGGTGTACGGCGGCATATGTTTTATACGCCCGTTTACAACTGGAGTATTATTTATGTATCCATGCTGTATGTGCGGTGGACGACTCTCGGGCACAGCTTGTTCCGACGATAGTGAGGCCCATTGCATGTCAAGGGCAGCGACATTGTCTGGGGTTCAAGTTGGAAGGGGCGAACCGACAATTGATTTCAGATATAATTTTTAACTGTATCACATCGTAGGCATTGACACACCCAATGTTTTACCCTCCACTACGGTGTTCCATTTAGGCCATCGTAATATCGCTATCGAGTACATACTACGATATCACTATTAGTACATGTACGATACTACCATATGGCGATAGATTATTAAAAACTGCGTGCCTCAGAATTTGCTACTCGATCACACGGTGGAACGAACTAATACGTTGATACCAATTCCACTGACAGTGGCAAGCATGTGAACATTGAACATGTCACTATTGTGTATTATTTTGAGTTGGCTGATGGACGAGTTGGTCGAAGGGCGAAACGGAAGTCGGACATATAATCAACAAATAATAACGGGACCGATACTATTTCTAAAGCATGACTATTTATTAACTGGGCTGTACAAATCGGCACGCCCGACGCCCGGGACAAGTCGGTTTTGGTCTCGGGCAAGTGGCTCTATGCTGAAAGTTAGTCCCGGGCAAGTCACTATTTTCCGCTGAAACGTCCCGCCACAAGTCTGTTTTCTTCACTAGACTAATCCTAAATTGTAACATTTCATCGATCGATAACGCCTCGGTCGTGTGTCGGCTTCCCCGTGGCGATACACACTTACATAGAAGCTGCTATACTGTGTATATAGCAAGAAAAGTGATATACTAGCTGTGACCCTGATTAGATTAATTTATTCGAATTTGAAAGCATAATCCCACCGACAATTCCGCATGAACTCTGAATTTGGTGTCAACTTCTCAACACAATTTACGGAAAATATTTTCGAAATCAATATCGGCGATATATGGCGACAGATCTGCGTATGATTCAGAGTTTTTTTTTAATCCATTCCTTTCGGAATACACATTTACGGGTATGAAATTATTAAAAAACAAATTTTTATTTTTGTTATTTCTCAATAAAAGTATACGATGTGACCACTCATTTGAACCGTCTTGACGAGATGGATTAAATGGTGGTCGCGGCATATACTTCTGAGTGCATAGAAGGAAAATATTTGTCCGCAAACATAAGCGTATCCTCAGCATGAAATGGGTTACTGCATGATTGCCCCGTGATGCGATGATGAAAGAAGTCACACGTTCGCGACGTCTGCGGCACATCAAAAGGCGTGTTGACCAATCAGTAACATTTCAAAACATAGCCTAAAGGTCACACAGTTTACAGCCTCGTGCTGAATGAGGTCATACAATAAACACCTGTACACACAGCTGGGTGTATCGGTTTTTTGCACAAATCATCACACAAATCTCGTCTGTGTAATATGTGTCGGGTGTAATCGCATCTGGATTTGGAATTCATATATCCCCTGGCACGGATATTGCACGGTTCGGATAAGCAACACGGAAGGTCGTATGTCGCCGGACTTCCGTGCAATAGGGGGGTCGCACTGTATGCATATTAACATGATTACCTGATTAAAGGTATTACATTTGCTAACATACTAATAATAATTATTTCATGTACTTTGAATGTCGTTGTTTTAATAAACTTTCAGAAATCACGAATCAACTAATTACACAATGACTACGACGTCCGACGATTTTTTTGGATTTTTTTTCTTTGTTTTCCTTTTTCTTCTCTATTTTTTTAAATATTTTTTTTGGGATCCACGAGAGACCCACGTTATAATGGAGATCGCGCTATACGCGATTGCGTTATAATGGAGCTGCAGTGTAATTAGCGAATTAACAGCTGTTGCCAACAAAAAAAACTGAAATTTCAAAAAGTTTATTATTTGCCGTTCCGCGAACATACTGATAGACATTAAATATTGTAAATATAGACGTGATTTCATTTTCGAGACGGTCAAATGAGTAGACTCCGTAATTTAATTCACAAAACGTCGATGTTTTTACACCGAAAATTCTGGAATATACGCTCGAAATTATAGATAGACCATTAAACACCAATCAATCGATCTTTCCTGATTGCCAGGGTTCCCGTTACTAGTAATATATGTTATTGCCAACATTTTTATAGCAACTAAAGTGCATGTATTATGCACACATGGATTATAATTTCCAGGACAAGTCGGGGCAAGTCACTTTTGTCAAGTCACTTGTCCGGGACAAGTGGCTAAAAAATCAATTTGTACAGCCCTGATTAATGAAACTTAAATAAAGATAAGTGCTGTAGGCAGGAGCGAGCGAGGTTGATCCGTATCAATAAACGCTTTAATTAATAAAATGCGAGCGCTAACTTCATACCGATCACGTAAGATGAAACGTCGCGGACCCGGAGACGAAAATATGGCGATGTCGATGCTTTTTCTTCAGATTTAGTGGTCGGCGATGGATCGGCGCGAACGCGAGACGAAAAATTGATGAAGTCAATATTTTTTTATTTCCTTTTACGGACTTTGTGGTCGGCGGCTGCGGAAATTAAAAAAAAAATAAAAATTGAGATGCCAATTTTAATTTTTGTCTAAATCGGCAAAATTAGGTGCGGCGGATCAGTAAACCAAGTAATTAAAAAAAAAGGCCTTAAGCATACTCGTGTTGACAATTTCGAGATTAATTATTTGTTTGACCCGTCATAATTATTTACACGCATGTGTAGCTACGCTCAAACGTATGCCGCCGGATGTCATTAATAATGCGGCAGGTGTACTCTAAAATCAATGAAGCCACTCATATTCTATGCTGATTGGTTGAATCCACTGTTTTTATCTACTTACTTGTTTCAAATAAACAGAAAATTATTGGACATGATGTCAAAAATAAATATCTTGGTCCGATATGTGGCTGTCACTGGAGAAATGGGGCTTGTGTGATTTGTGACCAGTGTAGGTTTTGATCAAATAGCACACTCGTGTAGTCTGAAAACGGTATAGACTGTTTGTAATTAGTGTACACTGGTCACAAAAGCCCTATAAGCCACGTGCTGTGTTTGGCGTATAACAGACCTTCTCAGTCGCAGTGCCCGGGGCCTATTAATGCTCTGATCGCTTGTGGGGCCTGAAGTACGCGGATGTTGACACCAGCTTAAAGCAATTACCCGGGGTGATGTTCCGTCACTGGCCTTCCAGTGCACACCACCCCCGTGGTAATTAGAGCGACTATTTTCCCCGCGGCTGGTCCCTCATAATGACCCAAAAGAATTATCTTACGGTATTTTGACCAGCATATAGCAGAGATTTTAAAAAACAAAAATTTAAGAAATATTGAGCAAGTGCTATGAAAAAAATGCAGTAGAATGCAGAAAATGGCTTCCTCAATTCAAAATTATTCAGGGGGGGGCATGCCCCCGGACCCCCCCTAGCCAACTACCTTTCTCCGCTCAGTCGACGAACGAGCATACCTCGTTCCCACCCCCCCCTTGGTGAAATCCTGGATCCGCCACTGTATAGCACCAGGTACATGTACATCTACACATCTGATAAATAGCTATGATAAGTGTCTACTCTGTGCTTGGTCACTTGGACCATAAATACAATCATTATGCTCAGTTTAAAATGACATGTAAGATTCATAGCACATCAAAGTGCGATATACTCCTTTGATATACTCCTTTCAATAAAGGCACACGTCTGACATAGAAAGCAAGGTAAAATAAATACAACTCATTTACGGTTGTAATTAATGTTGACCTAGCTATGTACAACAATTATCATCTTGCCACTAAATTCACGTGCGTGGATAAATACTTGATCACACTTTCATTTATCATAGTAACTTAAAACATTATCATTCATTATTTATCATGGAGATATTGTCTGAATATAAATACAGGTAAATATATTAAACATCCAATCTTCCATGGGCTTGGTCTAGATCCTTTGATTGCAGATTCGTGTGAATCTGAAATGAGAAATTACACTACATGTAAGTACATAGACTCATTGACAATATATAAACGGGACACTTAATCCGCCCTGTTACTACATTATTATTATATACCGAACGGCCATATATATACTGGTAAATCATTTATACAACGGACGGCAATAACGTCTATGTGCACAACACTGATTTAACTATTATATGCTCGAAAATGTTGGACAAATATCACTGTTGATAACACTTTTTAATATGGCGACGCTTTTGTGGTCACCTACTGTCATGGCGGACTGTTGCTAGGCTGGCGTTTACCGACCGGAAGTTGCGTCATGCAAAAGCGGTCAATTGTACATAATCAACTATATATAAGGCCGTCTTTAAAAAATTGTTTGTTTCCTGTAACCTGCCCCAGAATTTTAGAAGTGGGTCGGTCGGTAGGAAATTTCTTTTTTTAGCTCACCTGAGTGAAGCTCATGTGAGCTATTGTTACCGCAATGTGTCTGCCGTCGTCCGTGAACATTTTCAAACGTCTTCTCCTCGGTAACCATTGGGCCTACAGTCACCAAACTTCATGGTCATGGTCCTTAGGTAGGGGGATTACAAAATTGTTAAAATGACGTCATCACGTAATCCAAGATGGCCGCCGTCTAAAAATAGCACAAATTCTTCAAAAATCTTCTCAAGAACCGCCAACCGGATTTCGACAAAACATGGTAGGAATGATCGATGTACAATGCTTTTTCAAAGTTGTTAAAATGGTGACCCCGGAGTCAAAAATGGGCATGGCCCGTGGGGTCAAATTTTATTTTTGACCGAATATGGTCATGTCATATATTAAATTATGGTCCATGGGTAAAGCCTTTTCAGATTTGTTAAAATGGAGGTCATCGCTAATCCAAGATGGCCGCCATCTAAAAATAGCATAAATTCTTAAAAAATCTTCTTCTCATGAACCGCCAGCCGGATTTCGACGAAACTTGGTAGGAATGATCGATGTACAATGCTCTTTCAAAGTTGTTAAAATGGTGACCCCGGGGTCAAAAATGGGCGTGGCTCGTGGGGTCAAATTGGGGTCAAATTTTATTTTTTGCCCGAATATGGTCATGTCTATATCAAATCGAAGGTATCAAAGAGGCAATCGCTCTGGTGCATTGTCGAAATTGGATGGTCATGTCATCCAAGATGGCCGCCGAAAGCTCAAAAGGTCGTTCTTTTATTAGAGATTTCAAAATTCTTCTTCACACAAACCGCTTGGCACATGGTGGCCAAACTTCACAGTTATGATCCATGGGTGAAGCCTTTTCAGATTTGTTAAAACGGAGGTCGTCGCTAATCCAAGATGGCCGCCGTCTAAAAATAACACAAATTCTTAAAAAATCTTCTCATGAACTGCCAGCCAGATTTCGACGAAACTTGGTAGGAATGATCGACGTAGAATGCTCTTTCAAAGGTGTTCAAATGGTGACCCCGCAGTCAAAAATGGGCGTGGCCCGTGGGGTCAAATTTTATTTTTGACCAAATATGCTCATGTCATATATCAAATTGAAGGTATCGATGAGGCGATTGCTCTGGTGCAATATTTGTCAGAATCGGATGATTATGTCATCCACAATGGCATTTACTCAGGAACCACATGGCCGATGCTGGCCAAACTTCATAGTAAGTTAAGATCCTTGGGTGAAGCATTTTCAGATTTGGTAAAAGGAGTCCTCGCTTAATCCCAGATGATCGCCATCTAAAAATAGCACAATTTTTTTAAAACACATGAACTCAATGTCACATTCTCCTCTGGTGTTCATGGAGTCAGGTGAGCGAATTAGGGCCATCATGGCCCTCTTGTTTTCTGTCACATGACATATTGAATTTAAAAATTATTAATATTAAAAAGGTACAATATTTTAACACTTGCAATAAAAGTATGTCAATTGCTGTACATTTAGGGCGAGATATTATATTAACCCTTTTAACCCACTGTAGCACTAAATTGAAGAAAAAAAATTGTAAACGAAATTGCAATAAAAAAAAATTGGGTCGCACCGTTTTTAGCGGGAAACGGAGATATAATTATGGATGGCCCAACGAGATACCCCACTAAAATACACTGTGTTCTGGTCAATACAATATAATATTGGGCTTTGTCTACATAGAGGTATGAAAAACGTTCAAGCTATTTGACAAGATATACAAACCATATCCCAACACTGCCAGAAATCGTCCACTTCCTGTTTTCGTCCGGCCCAGTAAACAGCATTTTTTCGGGTTATTTTACGACATAGCGGAGATGTGCGCACATCACATTGTTTACCGTAGTGACAGAAATGTCTAGCGGTTCGCTTGGTGAAAAATTAGAAAGGTACAAAATGGTTAAAAAATAATAAATCAATAAAATTGTCATTTTCACTATTCATAAAATACATTTTTAACCCCAAAAAATACCAGTTTGCACATTTTTAGCTCACCTGAGCGAAGCTCATGTGAGCTATTGTTACCGCAATGTGTCCGGTGTCCGTCGTCCGTCGTCGTCGTCCATGAACATTTTCAAACGTCTTCTCCTCGGTAACCATTGGGCCTATAGTCACCAAACTTCATGGTCATGGTCCTTAGGTAGGGGGATTACAAAATTGTTAAAATTACATCATTACGTAATCCAAGCTGGCCGCCGTGTAAAAATAGCACAAATTCTTAAAAAATCTTCTTAAGAACCGCCGACCGGATTTCGACAAAACTTGGTAGGACTGATCAATGTGCAATGCTCTTTCAAAGTTGTTAAAATGGTGACCCTGGGGTCAAAAATGGGCGTGGCCCGTGGAGTCAAATTGGGGTCAAATTATCATGGCCCTCTTGTTTCTTTTACCGTCTGCCAAAGTTATGATTTTCTGGGGCACACGCACCTGCTGGAAGGTTGCCAAAAGTATACTTTGGGTCAAAAAGTAGAAAAAGTGCAGCCGCTGTTGTTATTGGTGTAGTGATTTTTATTTGTCTGTATGAGTATCTTTGTATACAGTTAGAAAAGAGTAATAAAAATAGATTTAAAACGTTTTTGTTTGTTTTCTTATTTTGTCAAAATGATAGTTATTCTCTTTCAAGAAAATGCGCCTACATCTACAAGGCAGCCATACATTCCTTACGACCCCGACGATATGACAAATCATCAAGCGTGGTGACACGTTTCTGTGTACTACCTGCACTGGTGACATCATTACAACCCAGTAATTATTGTATTAAACGGGATATACAGCATTGTAAATAACTTTAAACAGATATTTAGAGTTGGAGTTTACAAACATTACATTTTAATCAGAGTTAGTTTTGACTTTGCGTACTTTTTGGCCAGTTGTGTAGATGTAGTAAGCAGTGGACGAAAAGTGGTTGTGTATTATGACGAGCAGCAGGAAGTGGGTCACACAAGAAAACATTGATGTACAACATTTTATAGGCAACAGATTTTTATTTTCAATATTATTACACACAAATGTTACTGTTTTGAAATTTACAATATATGTGTCTTAACAAACTGGGAAAATATAACAATTGCAAATAACATTGTAAGGTGGACGAAAACTGGTTGTACCGGGCTACACAAATTTAAAAATATATATATATATATATATTGCATTGCATATTAAGGTTCATTTTCATCAATGTTCTTAATACAAGATCGTTTATTATTGTTATTGTATATATATATAAAAGCAATATAAATGTATGTGGCTGTGACTCGATAAATGGGGCTTAACGAAATTGTGACCAGTGTAGGTTCTGATTAAATAACACCCTTCTGTAGCCCGGTAACAACATATAAATGTTACAAAATTTTCTATTTCTCCATTATGCCTTCCTGTGTGAGTTTTGAAATGTAAATTGCAATAACTAAACTATGTCCAGAAGTCATTTGTGCTAATAAAAACATTCATTCAATGCATTATACTTTATTTTTAACTATTTCAAAAAGATGTTCGCATATAATTACTCAGCGAAATAAATATTGCAATACTATGGAGGTGACCGGTTGGACTAGTATATGTGCCATATGAAATCATGATCGATGGCAACTAAGTTAGACAACTGAGACATAATTAATGAGTCTGGATCACAGTAGTCTCCCTTTATAATAATGCTGCATGTATATTAATCGCTTTCCCGCAGAAATATGTGCTTTATTCTTCCTTTTTTCGGTCAATATGTGCTTATTGTATGATATACTAATGATATATTGTAGAAAACGTATATAATATAATCATAAAAGTTATTTTTAATGAAGATTTGAGTAGATTTGGGTAAATCGTGCTGCCGGAAATTTATAGCAAAACTTGTCATAGCTGCACGTTATCCGCTTTATAGGCAACGGGTTGCAATATATCACTAAAATATAGAAAAAACCTGCAGGGTGTTGCCATTCGTACTTCACTATATTGTTATTGACAGACATTCTATGTTAACGGAAATGGAATGGCTTACCCTGACACTGAGCCTTAAGTTCAATATAACGAAGGATTGGTTTAAAATTGAAAATATGATTTATCAATTAAGTATAGAAATTTGAGAGCCATGTAGAAATTAGTGGGTTTGTAACGTTTTAGTAGGCCATATTATTATTCTAGATCTATACAAGTATTTTTTTGGGTGAAATTTGCTGTTTGATCTAATGACAGCAAATTTCCCAAAAAAAACAACATTTTATCTGAAAATGTTTTATATTTATAGAATTGATGTTTATAACATTTTAAGATGGCTTGGTAATCTTTTGTTGATTATTTTAATAAATACTTAGGTAGGGGGAGGGGGAGAGGGAGAGGGTAGCTTAGAAAATCTCAGCACTATACGGATGTGTTTTACTATTTCATCTGTCTTATATATTTTCTGTATCCGTGAGAGCTGAGACTCTTATAGTGTACAATTTAGTCACAATAACAGCCCAATTTGTCCTGGTGTTTTGCTACACAAATGGGAATAAAAGGATAACCAATGTCAAACTGTGTATACTTACATGTTTATTATTGGTCTATACTTCTCTTGACTCGTTAGACTGTAGCAAAACGCCGGGACAAATTGGGCTGTTATTGTGACTAAATTTGACACTATAAGGGTCTCCGCTCTCACGGATACAGAAAATATAAAAGACAGATGAAATAGTAACACACATCCTTGTAGAGCTGAGAGTTTCTAAGCTAGGGGGATGGGGTAGCTGTGTTCCGGGGAAGGACATTAAAATATAACTATCCCACTGGTCTTTCAGAGGAGACTTGAAACTGAGGTTTCGTCTCTACATGACCTCGGCTATTGCTGAGATGTTATACTAATTTGCTTTTCTTCTTTGTAGGTGTACACATATGGTACCAGTGAATTACTGATATGGAACACATTGAGCAACGTCTCAGCTCAACATTTCATCAGAAATTGAGCGATAAAGACTTGGACAGTCGCCTAAAGTCAGCGTCATCGACTGTACTGCAGCAGAAGCTGGCCTTCATGCCGGCGGGAAAATGCGAGTCACTGTCATATGGTGACAACCTCAAGGCCAAGTACATTCAGCTGACCCACAAAGCCCCAGCCAGAGGTGAGTCACCCGCCTGCTGTCTCTCACAGCTCCAGATAGGACACGTACATGTATTTGTTGTTGTTACTGGTGAAATGGGGCTTACGACCAGAGTAGATGTAGATAATCCGCACAGGCTGATCATGATCTGCACTGTTTGCCATTCCATCATTCAATAAAACACCCGTCATGCTTCTAACAAGCAATGTAGATTGTTATCAGATTACAGGAGCATGCTATTTATGCATTATATATCAAATCGAAGGTATCAATGAGGTGATCACTCTGGTACATTTTTTGTCGAAGTCGGATTGTTATGTTATCCAAGATGGCCGCCGAAATGTCAAAAGGTCTTTCTTTTGTTAGAGATTTCAAAATTCTTCTTCACATAACTTAAAAGTTATGGTCCATGGGTGAAGCCTTTTCAGATTTGTTAAAATGGAGGTCATAGCTAATCCAAGATGGCGGCCGTCTAAAAATAGCATAAATTATTAAAAAATCTTCTTCTCATGAACCGCTGGCCGGAGTTCGACGAAACGTGGTAGGAATGATCGATGTACAATGCTCTTTCAAAGTTGTTAAAATGGTGACCCCGATGTCAAAAATGGGCGTGGCCCGTGGGGTCAAATTTTATTGTTGACCGAATAGGGTCATGTTATATATCAAATTTAAGGTATCAATGAGGCGATCACTCTGGTACATTTTTTGTCGAAATCGGATCGTTATGTCATCCAAGATGGCCGCCGAAATGTCAAAATTTCTTTCTTTTATTAGAGATTTCAAAATTCTTCTTCACATGAACCGCTTGGCCCATGGTAGCCAAACTTAAATGTTATGGTGCATGAGTGAAGCCTTTTCAGATTTGTTAAAATGGAGGTCATCGCTAATCCAAGATGGCCGCCGTCTGAAAATAGCATAAATTCTTAAAAAATCTTCTCATTAACCGCTGGCCGGATTTCGACTAAACTTGGTAGAAATGATCGATTTACAATGCTCTTTCAAAGTTGTGAAAATGTTGACCCCGGGGTCAAAAATTGGCGTGGCCCGTGGGGTCAAATTTTATTTTTGACCGAATAATATGCTCATGTCATATATCAAATTGAAGGTATCGATGAGGCGATTGTAACATCCATGATGGCCACCAAAAGGTCCATTTATTCGAGATTGTGAACTTCTTTTTCTCAGGAACCACATGGCCGATGCTGGCCAAACTTCATAGGAAGTTAAGATCCTT
This sequence comes from Conchocele bisecta, assembly GCA_029237695.1. NCBI lineage: Eukaryota > Metazoa > Mollusca > Bivalvia > Lucinida > Thyasiridae > Conchocele > Conchocele bisecta. The sequence goes on from CM055267.1 coordinate 11,111,392, forward strand.
GGGTGAAGCATTTTCAGATTTGGTAAAATGAGAGTCATCGCTTAATCCAAGATGACCGCCATCTAAAAATAGCACAATATTTTTTAAAACACATAAACTCAATGCCACATTCTCCTCTGGTGTTCATGGAGTCAGGTGAGCGAATTAGAGCCATCATGGCCCTCTTGTTTTATTTACCCGTAATCATACTTGCCTAGACGCTTACTATTTTGATTCTTGTTGTGCAGGAATAGTAGTTTCAAACGCTCAGTGACAGTGATTTCTTCATTGCGTAAATTCTTAAAATGTCTGCTCCAAAACGCGCAGCCGACGAATCTGGGTCTTTTTTATCGAAAGAAGTTAGAACACAGCCGTTCATCACGGCTCTAAAAATGACTTTAAAATTGAAGATTGAAGTGAATACTGATTTGTGTTCCGGAAAACACATGTGGTGTTCCGGAACTATGTATCCTTGTCCACGCAATAACTCAAGTTCTACTTGACGGATCGTAACCAAAGTTGGTATACATGTTTATCACGTCAAGATGAAGACCGCTATTGGTTTTCAGTGAGTTATCTCCCCTTGTTGACTGGCCTTGCTTCGACGGGCATATATTGTGACCTTCGACACTCGTTAATTTTTGCACTCTGTATCCTTGTCCACGCAATAAATAAAATTATCTTGACCTATCTTAGCCAATGGTATACATGTTTATCACGGCAAGACGAAGTAGCCTATTACTTTTCAAAAATTTCCGATGACTTACTCCCCTTGACAGCCATTCTTAATTTTCGCACTCTGTATCCTTGTCCATGTAATAACTCAAGTTCTGCTTGACCGATCATAACCAAATTCGGTATACTTGTTTATTATGGCAAGGCGAGCCTATTCATTTTCTTATTAAGTTATTACTTACCTCCTCTCGGTGGCCATTTTTCGCACTCTGTATCCTTGTCCCACACAATAACCCAAGTTCTACTTGACCGATCTTAACCTATGGTATACATTTTTATCACGGCAAGACGAAGAAGCCTAATGCTTTTCAAAAATATTTGATGACTTACTCCCCTTGACGGCCATTTTTAATTTTCAGACTCTGTGTGTCCTTGTCCACGCAATAACTCAAGTTCTACTTGACGGATCGTAACCAATTTGGTAAACATGTTTATCAAGGCAAGATGAAGAACCCTATTTTTCAGTGACTTATCTCCCCTTGTTCCCATGTATTTTGCTATTTTTCTTGGTTAAAGTTTTTGGTCAACTGTATGTCTTCAATACATTATACTATTAGGTCTACGGCAACCATGCTTGCACAATAACAGAAACCATACTTGTAGCCTTACCAGTACCATCCCACATTTATATTGGTAGTAATTGTTGAATACCTGTACATCATACAATAACTGTATGGTAAGTGGGTAATGTTGGATTCATGTTTGTGTTTATAGAGCCATATTGTGACATCATCTTGCGGCACCATGTGTCGAGTTTAATATCTACAAAGAAAACCAACATAATCCGATTATGTACTAGAGCCTTGTAAATAACCAAACTATATGTACAATGGCTGTCTTGTGTATCAAAGAGTCTTCACAACAATATCGAGAAAAACTAAATAGACACAAATAGTTCCATCATAACACATCTTTGTATCTGACATTCTACTCATAAATGTACTGGTAACTTTACTCTTTGCATGCTGGGACACTTGTGGACTATGAATAGTTAAAAAACAGCAGATAAACAATTATTATGTTTTTTTTTATTTCACCCTATTATGCCTATAAATGTCACAATATATGTATATCTTGGTATTTCATTTGAAATTCCAAGACATATTTACAGATAGAAATAAGAAACCTACTCCTACTTGTTAGCTGTTATTTTCTCCGCTATCATAAAATAAATAAGCTAAATTATTACTATGTAATTACTGGTCTGTGTAAAGGAATTGCTCTTCTATCGGCACAGTGTATGTGAACACAGAGGAACACAATTACTCGAAGCTTCTGCTGCACGCCGAGACTCCATGTAGCACAATTCCAGCACACGGCCAGGCTGCCATGTTACATCATCGAGGTTAATACAGTCACTGACTAACATGTTGTTTCTGTTGGCTCACACAATACTAACTCCGCCTTGGCCCAGAACCATATGTCCATCCCATTTGCTTGCATGTTCATCTGTTACAACCCATCAGAAATTAATGATTTCTTGTCATTGAGGTGTGTGTACATGTATTTACATTTACAATCTTGTATATTTAAAGGAATAAAAATAGGTCGAGCAGTGCTCTGTCGAGCAGTGCTCTACCTAGAAGGCCAGGTGACGGCTCCTTAATTCCAATGTCCCATATAATACTTATAATAAGTAGCTTGCATCAACTTATAATTGGAAAGGTGTCCAAGCCTTGGACCAGAGACATAGCCTTAGGCACAACATTAGTCAAGCCCATTAAGTGATGCTTTTCTCGCCCACATTAGTGGAAAGTGAGACATGTATAGCAGTCATAACAGGGGTTGAAAAAATCTTTTTTTTCCACTCGCCCAGCTGGGCGAGTACAAAAAAAAAGTACTTGCCCAGGTCAAAAAGTTACTTGCCCAGTTTTTAAAAAAAATAAATTGCTATTTCCAGTATTTGTAATGTTGCATCTTATTTAAAAAAAAAAGCTTTTACATATGATCATTACCAAAACGTATGAGACATATTCACTATTATTGTTATTTATATTTTAAGTATTAAATGAACATAAACAAACAAATAGCAGCGAATTTGCTCAGAGGCTTGCACACTTCTTATTTTCTATAAGCGTTGAGTGACATAGATTTTGTTTAATTTATAGTGGCTATGTTTGCATGCGCTAAATTCAATGGTTTCGGACCCGGCGCCGACCGTTTCGTCCCAAGCCGTTATGTTCGGCGTCTGAAATGCGCGTTAACCCAACTGTATACGAGACGATATACATGTATGTGGCCGCGTATACACTAGTCTATACTCGCAGTCATATTATTTGTTAGCCCGGCCGCGTACAGCCGACAAATAATCCGTGAATTAAACTTGCCCGATATGGACCGTGTTCAAAATCGCTAGCGATTCTACCCGTAACCGTGTACATAGACACTGTATGAATCTTGCTTCCCCCAAATTGACGTAAACTGTAAACAACAAATGGTCGCTGAACCATTTGTTGGCCGTTATCGATGGAATTAATTGGCAATTTCTTCCAAAAAAAAATCCTGACCAAATCTTTCACTCGCCAAACTGGGCGAGTGCCTGTAGAAAGTACTCGACCGCCACAAAAAGCACTCGCCATGGCGAGCTGGGCGAGTGAAATTTCAACCCCTGCATAATTCCGGCGTATGCATTGTGTTGTCATCGTACATGTAGGCGTCAACAATTTTGGACATGTGCCCAAATGTTGAATATCTCCTGATCCATTAGTTGGATCATCACCAGACTTCATAAATCACTTCCTTGCAATGATTGCTATTCACCGGTGTGATTTGGTGACCTTGACATTCGTGGGTGAGACTGTCGTCAGCGATCGCCTTGTATTTTTCATTTGCCAATACCTTGGTTTTGAAGGTATTGGGTGAGCATTTAATAGAGGCAACTGTTATTCTGTGAAGCGAAACCTTATAAAATATATGATTTTCAAATGGATTTGCTGCTATGGACGTTTTGGACCGTGCATATTTCGGTCTGTATCGGTGCGATTATTTTATTCAACCCACGGCCATGTGCCAGATCAAGTCATATTTATTTTTGCCTCCTAGGAATTTTGTGCCAACAATCCAACATGATGTCAATTTGACCCATATTATACAAGATGAGTTTGAGAATGCTTTCAAAATGTCGTCTCCGTAACCGTGTAAATTCCGATATGGCAGCTTCGCCCGAACAGGGTCGGTGCATGACATTTGTGGACTGGCGATAGATTTAGTCAGCGACTGATACAATACATCAATAAAAGATAAATGATATAACATATATTGATGGTTTCAACTTTTATGTAAAAATGTAAAAATGACGATTCAAATGAATTGTCGAGTTTTAAATCGAAAATAAATTTTAGTCTATACTATGTCCCTAAATACTATTTTCTAGTTTATAAATACACATACTTCTGTTGAGATCCCATACCAGAAAACTTGCCAGTTTGTGCATGTGTCTGTCCATCAGAAATATGCATTCAGCTAAACTGCTTGTTTTCTTTACTGCCTTCATATTTTTCGCACATGTGAAACTAATAAACACACAGAACAATTATTTCCTAGAGGATGACCGCGAGCTTGTCGGCGTTAATTGTCGCCATCCTGTTAGGCTGTCTGTCAGGAGATTTGAATTAACCCTTACACCGCTATCATATTTATTGTCTGCTGTTTATTTTCTATTTTCCATTTTTATCTTCAAAAACATTATTTGACAGCACTTTAGAATAATTGACAACACGCTTTGACATCACTTTAGAATCATTTCCATTGGAAATGATTCTGAAGTGCTGTCAAAACATGTTTTTATTGAGAAATAAGGCAAGATATAAAAGCAACAGCAGACGACAATTGTTGTGTGTAGCGGTGTCAGGGTTAAAGTTTCCGTTACCGTAAGTCGGATTGGCTTAAAACTGCATGCACTTATTGTCTTCATCCATATTTTCATTCAGCCAACCCTTGCAGCTCTGTGCTCAAAGTCGAGGACAAATGACTAGAATTTGCATTAAAGTTGTTGAGGGGTCCATCCTCCCATCAGTGTGACTGATTTCTGGTTGTACAGCAACTGCTACAAACATTCTTACCATCAACATTTCTTCCCCGATCCCTATAACCATCCACCTTTGTGACAGTTGCATGTGTCTCTATGTTTGTCTTCAGTGTGCTGTCTCTCTTTCTGTAGAATCTCCTGATTCAATGGATCGGAATAATAATTCTGATGCTGATAAATCGGCACCAGAGATGAGTGACGAGGGTGAATACGGTGTACCAAGCATGGATGTTGGTTCCCAGCAAATACCCCACATGTAATGCGTGGGTGGTTGGTCGGGCGAACGCGGCGCCATAAATTACCGGTACGGGTTCCTCCTTATGGGAATCCCGATATGCCTGGTTTGGCTCTCAGATATATTTTTATACCCCCCGCAACGAGTTGGGGAGGGGGGGGTATACTGGAGTCAGGTTGTCCGTCCGTCCTGTCCGTCCCGTCCGTCACTAAACTTAACATCAGAGAAATATTGTATAACTTCTATTTCCTTCATCTAAAATGCTTAATATTTCACACATGCATTCCTGTCGTGCTCTACTACCATACTATGCCAAATCCACGACCGTCCAACCCCCGCTGATCCCAAGGTCAAATACTTTGCCTGTTTACAAAACTTAACATCAGAGAAATATTGTTATAACTTCTATTTCCTTCATCTAAAATACTTAATATTTCACACATGCATTCCTGTAAGGCTCTACTACCATGCTGTGCCAAATCTACGACGTCCAACCCCCGCTGATCCCAAGGTCAAATACTTAGTCTGTTTACAAAACTTAACATCAGACTTCTATTTCCTTCATCTAAAATGCTTAATATTTCACACATGCATTCCTGTAAGGCTCTACTACCATGTTGTGCCAAATCCACGACGTCGTACCCCCACTGATCCCAAGGTCAAGGTCAAATACTTGGGTCTCTTTACAAAACTTAACATCAGAGAAATAAGTTATAACTTCTATTTCCTTTATTATGCCCCCGCCACCGAATGGTGAGGGGGACATATATAGTGTTACCGGCGTCCGTACGTACGTACGTACGTACGTACACGTACGTACATACGTACGTACGTAACGTACGTAAACCTTAACGCTAGGTAAATGGCTTATAATTTCTGTTTCCTTGCTCGGATCTGCTTCACATTTCACACACGCATTGCTCCAATGGTCCTCTACCGCCCTGTGACAAATCCACATTCGTCCCGCCCCCGCTAAGCCCAGGGTCAAGGTCACAGACTTGGTGCGTTCGAAACGTTAAACGCTGGGTAAATGGCTTATAATTTCTGTTTCCTTGCTCGGATCTGCTTCACATTTCACACACGCATTGCTCCAATGGTCCGCTACCATCCTGTGACAAATTCACATTCGTCCCGCCCCGCTAAGCCCAGGGTCAAGGTCACAGACTTGGTGCGTTCCAAACCTTAACGCTCGGGTAAATGGCTTGTAATTTCTGTGTCCTTGCTCGGATCTGTGTCACATTTCTCACACGCATTGCTCCAATGGTACTCTACCACCCTGTGACAAATCCACATTCGTCCTGCCCCCGCTAAGCCCAGGGTCAAGGTCACAGACTTGGTGCTTTTGAAACCTTAACGCTCGGGTAAATGGCTTATAACTTCTATTTCCTTTATTATGCCCCCGCCACCGAATGGTGAGGGGGGCATATAGTGTTACCGGCGTCCGTACGTATGTACGTACGTACGTACGTAAACCTTAACGCTAGGTAAATGGCTTATAATTTCTGTTTCCTTGCTTAGATCTGCTTCACATTTCACACACACAGTGCTCCAATGGTCCTCTACCATCCTGTGACAAATTCACATTCATCCCGCCCCCGCTAAGCACGGGGTCAAGGTCACAGACTTGGTGCATTTGAAACCTTAACGCTCGGGTAAATGGCTTGTAATTTCTGTTTCCTTGCTCGGATCTGCTTCACATTTCACACACACATTGCTCCAATGCTCCTCTACCGCCCTGTGACAAATCGACAATCTTCCCGCCCCCGCTTTGCCCAGGGTCAAGCTCACAGACTTGGTGTGTTCGAAACCTTAACGCTCGGGTAAATGGCTTATAATCAAATATGCCTCGTTTTCTTTGTCTGCCAGCGGGGGCATTCGTGTGCCGACAGGCCACATTTCTAGTTCTTAATATTTCACTTGTGCATTCCTCTAAGGTTGTACTATCATGCTGTGACATATCTACGACTGTCCAACCCCCGCTGATCCCAAGGTCAAGGTCACATACTTAGTCTCTTTATAAAACTTAACATCAGAGAAATATGTTATAACTTCTATTTATTTCATTGAAAATTCTTAATATTTCATGCATGCATTCACCTAAGGCTCTACTATCATGCTGTGACAAATTGCTGCTGATATCGAGGTCAAGGTCACATACTTAGTCTCTTTACAAAACTTAACAGCAGAGAAATTGGTTATAACTTCTATTTCCTTGCTCGGATCTGCTTCACATTTCACACACGCATTGCTCCAATGGACCTCTACCACCCTGTGACAAATTCACGTTTGTGCCGCCCCCGCTAAGCCCAGCGTCGAGGTCACAAGCCCACACACTTGGAAATTATATATTTAGGGGTACCTGGGCCCACGCGGGGGTTATTCCATAAGCCTCGCTTACTGACCAATATAGTTATCTTTGGCTCTTTTGTTACCTGGGAGTTGAATTGGGTTATTGCCCATTATAAAAGTACCGTAGTAATATTATTACTGATCCTACTGCTTTTGGGAGGGCCAAGTGATTCTGGTGTGGCGAGCACCTGTCATCAGATCAGGATTACTCTGATTTCAGGGCTGCATAGAATGTTTTTATTTTAATATTCAGTTCTGATTTTGGGATTTCCCCCCATTTGTACAGATAATATATGGGATTTAGTATTAAACCCATTGTCCCGGCCTTAAATGACTAGCTGTTGATAGGCTGTTAAGCCCCAACAAACAAAGAAACAAAACCCACTTGTAATCAATGGATGGCTGTGTGTATGTTGGAGCTTGTATCTGTAATGCTGTTGTTCTAGTTCTAAAACTAAGCCTGTACATTCAACCATAACTAATTATTGTATACTACTAGAATTTTTAATTAATAAAAGAAATAGCAAACAATTCTTGTTCACTGTCTTTAACCACTGATTTGTTACATGTTTCTTTCTTTACCTCTATCTATCATTCTCTTGTCTGTCTGTGTGTAGAGCACCCGGTAGCTCCTTCCGCCTTTGTTCACTGTGCCCCAGTGAAGCGCGCCGCATCAGAGGCCTGGAGAGAATTCCTGCTTGGTACTGCACCCAAGACGGCTAAGGCTGGTAAAGCAACGCCAAAAAAGGCCTGGAAAAACTTGAAGATAATGGTGAAGAAGACAAACGAGAAAGGTGATGACTCCAGTTGGATCCCGGGAATGGTGCCAAAGCTCATCATCAGACGAGACCTGATTTCCATGGATTTCTCCCTGAATGCCATACCGCATGCAGCTGTCAAGAAGGCTGGATCCAGACCACAGGTCCGCTGCTCAAAGTCTCCTGCCAAGAAGTCTGTATCGCCAGCCCAGGTCCGTCGTGCAATGTCTCCATCCAAGAGGGCTATATCCAAGGCAATGATGCACAGGTCCAAATCTCCCGTGAGAATTGTGAGAGGGAAACGGAAGGTGAAGAAGGCTCCTACCAAGACCGAGTCAACTGGCTTCTGGCAGAACAAATACGACAAATTCAGGCTAAAGAAAATGGCAAAAGTTGCCGTCCCTGTGGCAAAAGTTGCCGTTCGTGTGGCAAAAGTTGCCGTCCGTGTGGCCAAAGTTGTTGCCCCTGTAGAAAAAGTTCCCGTCCCTGTGGCCGAAGTACCCGTCCCTGAAAGCAAACCCAATAAAGATGAGGAGGCTGTATGTAAGGATATAGCAATGGAGCGTAAGTTAGCAATACTCAATGTGTCTTACTTGATCAGTGTAGCTTATTACCATTGTGCATCTATCACAAACCTTGCAACTCATTATTAATTTTGGTGTGTAGATACATTTCAATTTTTGTATGACCCTTGGAACCTGGATGAACACACCATTTTACATTTTTTTATTCCAATGTCTCTTGGTAACATTTTGATGTGCAAACTGCATTTTGATGTTTTTATTTGACAAAGATCATTGATTATCTCCTATCATATTTGGATATTTGGCCGTGCAAATCATAAACAGTAAGTGTATCTTAACAATGAATCCATCCTGAGGATTCATATCTTAAAAATGAATCTTATGGGGATTGTGAACTGGTGGTGTTATGTATGGTACCTGGCACGAGATCATGACACTGTCTGTCAGTGGCTCAGTGCTGACATGATAATCCCCATCAATCAATCAAATAATTTACTGTCAAGCCGTAAATGGGCAACACTTTTCAGTGAACGCTTTTGTTAGTTCTACTCGCTCAACTGTGCTTATAGTTTGTAGCGGTATCCTTTATTGTACATGCCCAACTGCTTTTACAGAATATTGACAGTGTTGCTGCCTGGGTTTGGATAACTTCTCGCTTGTATATATCTGCTTATAGTAACGTCCCAATACACTCCGAAAGGAAGCATGTATTGTTTTCAATTGTCATAATTAGCCTTTGTTGAGTTTGTGCACAATGCATGTCTATTTTTCTGATCTTGTTCTGTTTTTTGTCAGAAATCGAGATGTAACGGTCACAATTCCGGCGGTGTCATCATCATTAGCACCAACAATTACTTCCGTTAATAGCTTCCTCACTTTAATGTCTATCCACCCAGTAGTCTTTCCGCATACTATTTCCGCAATAATACAATATGTTCAACAATTCTGCAAAAACCAGGAACCCACTTTTCCGCCAAAACGTCGGAAAAGTGGGTTCCTGGTTTTTGCAGAATTGTTATCCACCTAGTGCCATTCAAGTGACCTTGACCTTCATGGCTGAGACACTCGCCGGCGCTTGCCTGTTTTGTCCTGGTTTTCATTCTGACTATCAAATTGTTCGTTTGAGTTGTATAATAACATTATGTTAGTTGACCCCAATAGTTGTACATGTTGTAATGGTATTGTTTTATTCCTAAAAGTAAATTTGATTCATTTGTTTTTGTTGACCCAATGCTTGTGCATGTGTTTCTGGTGATGGTGACAAAGTGTGACATGATGACATGACGAAGCAATCCCAGATGATCCGTGTGAGATTCATCTGTGGGTGGCAGGCGGGAGCATGCGATGGGTAATTTAACGATCGGGGTTCATCTAACCGGAATTCCGATTAGAGACCGGGTTTGGCCCTCACATACATCTTTGGCATTTTGTATGTGACAGTATAATCTGGTTATACCCCTTATGTGAGTATTAAGATTATTCGTAATCTTATTTAATCCTATTTTAAGTGAAGGGGCCAAGTGACTGTAGTGTGGTATGAACCGGGCACCATGTCTGCTTATTCTAATTTCAGGGCTGAATATATGTTTTTTTAATGTAAATATTCTGTTCTGATTTTGGGATTTTCCCCCCAATGCAGCAGGTTCAATATGAGACCGAACCCATTGGCCCGGCCTTAAATGACCTTATCTGTTGATAGGCCGTTAAACACCAACAACAAACAATAAGTGCAAACATAATAGCGGGAAATATGAATTCTATATTTATCAAAATTAGTGTTTGCAACGCTAGCTATTTTTTCAATAATTATGTTTTTTTTTTTTTTTTTATTCTTCAGGTCACTCATAGGTCATATCAGTTCAGAAAACCGATACAAATCAACAGTTATTTTTGCTCTTTTACCAACCGTTTTGCTCATATCATCCACATCTGAGACATTCTTTCCCAGTGACTATTCAATACCTTTAATTGTAATGCCTTACATGCTGTCATTTGAAACTGTATCTTTCTCATTTCTCTCTTTATCTAGCTGTCTCTCCCTCTGTAAAGGAGTCGGAAAAATTCCTTCTCCCAGATGGTAAGTCTTTCTCTTCTCTCTTCCCTCTTCTCTCTTTCACCTAATACATAATCATACTGCATATTAGTATTGATCTGCAGATAGGGATGTTCAATTGATATGCGTTGTTCATGTTAACCAAAACAGAAGTGAATGTTCCTCAGCATGTGACGGTTTGGGATGGGATTCCAGTCCTGGCAGGAACATCAACATGTTCACATATATGTAGTGTGTAGTTTTGAAGCTTTTCGCATGAGTATCTATATATATATATGTATATATATTTTTGTGTGTGTTTTTTGTGTGTGTTTCGCATGCATGTCTCCATATATGTTGCTATGACTGGAGAAATGAGGCTTATTGATTTTTGGGAACAGTGTAGATCCTGGTCAGCCTGTGGATCTGCACAGTCTGATCAAGATCTGCACTGTTCGCCATTCCATCAATGAAACACCTGTCATGCTTCTAACAAGCAATATACAGGTAATTCTCGTTATCTCGAAGTTGATCGGACTGAGCGAAATATATTGACATATCCGAACTTCCGAGATAAACAATCCGAACAGAATCACTTCAAAAATAGACTTTACTTTCAGGTATTCATAAATTGCACAATTTCAAAAAACGCGCATATGCCTTGTTACTAAATACATTGCATATGCCTTGTTACTAAATACATTGCATATGCCTTGTTACTAAATACATTGCATATGCCTTGTTACTAAATACATTGCATATGCCTTGTTACTAAATACATTGCATATGCCTTGTTACTAAATACATTGCTTGCCTTGGTTATTAAATACATTGCTATGCCTTGTTACTAAATACATTGCATATATACATGCATATGCATACTAAATACATTGCATATGCCTTGTTACTAAATACATTGCATATGCATGATACAGTTTCCGGTACACAAGATTTGCAACACATAACTAATACACATCAATGAATACTCGTTACATCTAAATGTCAACGCACGTCATCTTCTGACGATATTATTATTATTCAATCATATCATGCAAGATATGCATTTCGTCCCCAAACCACGTCGGACCTACTGTAGCTAGAGTCGTCGGCCACAAACATAAACAAGTTAAATCATGTCGTGGCTTCAAGTTTGCGCTTCACACCGCATTTCTGCCTCACAATAAATGAACCAGTTACCCACCCCACCTCTTATTAGATTTATCTTTTGTTTAGACATTGCGAAACGTGGTTTGATCGACTTGATTTTCTTGTTTATAAGACGCATGCAGTTCTGACGGGTCAGTCAATTTCTGATTTTATTTTTATTATCACATCGTTGATACATTTTCATGTTCGTCCATATTAAGGATCTCTGTCCATATGTTCGAACGATAATCCACTCGCTAAAGTTTGTGGGTTATTTCCTCGTAAATGCGGCCGAACCGTGATCTAACTGTGGCATGAATGTTAGTTTGCCGTTAAGAAGTTCAATTGATATTATATTAATTTATGTTAAAGTAGTCGATATTGATTAATTAAGGTGTAAATAAACCCCTTACTTTTCACATTGACTTGTCAGAATATGAATGTGAATGAAATGTATGATCGGGACTTTATTTCCACTTCGATTAAACCGAAATATCAATGTTTCCGATATCTATTTATCAGGAGTAAAATACATGCTCTATAGAGGGAATTCGGCCGAGACCTCAGACGTATATCAAGATAAGCAGGTATATCGAGGCAAGTGATATCGAGATAACGAGAAAAGCTGTAGATTGTTATCAGGCTACATGAGTGAGCTATTCGACCAGGTGTCACACTGGTCGTAAAACCCATTTCTCCAGTCATAGCCACATATCTAGCTGTAATGTTAGGTGTTTTTCGCATGTGAATCTTTATAAAATATATATTTGTGGGTATTTTAAAAAAAAAATTATCTGCAGATATATATGTGTTGTGTGTGTTTCTTTTGCAGTATTGCATTTTTTTGGCATACATTGTACATATCTACATGTATTTGTGTGGGTGTTTTGCAGTTTTGCACATACAGAGATCTACATGTATTTGTGTGTGCATGTTGCAGTGTTCAGCAATGGAGATGAGGGTGAGGGACTGCCCCGCCCATCGCGGATCCTGTTTCCAGCGGACAGTGTCGACTACGAGTGGAGGTTCCCCAACGGCGGGCCTGGCTACATGAACAAGGGCAACACGTGCTTCCTGAACGCCGTCATGCAGATCCTCACATACACCCCGCCCCTTGTAAACTACGCTCTATCCAACCACCACACACTCGAGTGTAAGTTCCACCTGTCAGCTGGCCGCGTAAATATAAGCATGGGCTCTCAATTATAAGTACCTTTTGACAGTCCCCAACCCTGTTCTATTTATATCAATCTTTCTGCAATAATACAATTAGTATGTTCAACAATTCTGCAAAAAACCAGGAACCCACTTTTCCGACGTTTCGGCACAAGGCCTTTATCAAGGAATATGTAGTTTTCGACACAAGGCCATTGATAAAGGCATTATGCCGAAACGTCGGAAAAGTGGTTTCCTGGGTTTTGCAGAATTGTTGAACATACTATTTATATCAGTCGGTGTTATTTTTCACCTAAATATTCAGAGATAAAAGGCGCTATTCCCCCCTCGAAAAAGTATCTGTTTTTGTATTTATCGAAAGTGGAGTGGTCCTAAATTGATTATAGTCGAACCTCCGTGAACGACACCTCTACAACACCCTCCCTGGTGTTTATGTGCATCCTTACATTGTATTATTGCAGGCAAGCTGCCGCGGGACCGGTGTGCCCTCTGTAACTACCAGCTACACGTGAGGAGAAGCCTCATACACCGGTCTGAGCCCATGTACCCATCCTGGTTCGTCAACAACATCCAGTGTAAGTCGCAGAATACAGATTTTAGAGGGCAATAGTGTGTTCAAGGCCCACAAGGGAATGAGGCACATACATATGTATTGTCTTCCACAATAAGTCGAGGTGAAGGTGGGCCTGTTTGGACTGTTCTTTTTTATCCAAAACGTGGACCTGCATTCGGGTTGATTCCCCTCTGTGGTCTGCAAACATGGTAGATCCAGATGAGCTACATTGTAACCATCTACCGGAATTATTGTTTTTACAGACAGTTTCTGAATTTCTGCACATTTACCCCCTTTCTAATGAATACAGTATGGTAGTCTGAAAATTTACATGGAAGTTTCTATTCCAATTACTTACACTTGTACTACACTCCGCAAAATGTTTCACATGAAAAAATAAACCGGTTTCCTGACGAGATGCTACGCGGCTCTATCACATAAACTACATTTATCGTCCAGTAACCGGCACAAGAAAGTTGCGTCGGTTACTAGACGAAAATGTGTTTATGCAGTATCTCTGCATGTAACTGAATGTGAATTCGTCAGGAATCCAGCGCCTGTTTCGACGTGAAACGTTTTACACCGGTGAAGGATGTTCACATTCGTCGTTCAAGGTCGTTCAATGTGGTTCAAGACAATACTTATCCTAACCTTCCTTACTTGACAAAACAATCATCCGATGCAGCTTGATACTTAGCTTGGTATTGGGTTGCCTAGGGTGTGGTTAACCCTTTCAACATCACATGCCTGTACAGTGGTATTGGCGAAGAGTGTAGATTGCAAGTAATTTTCATATTTTTGAGAGCAAAAACACACCCTTTTCATAAATGGACTGATCTGAAAATCATTTTGTGACGGTTGGAATGGTGGCAAAATTAGTGTATCAAAATCCATTCCAGTTGCTTACGGGTGAAAGGGTTAAATACAATGCATACAAAGTCTACCACTACCCCGGTTTATTCTAATCAACACGATAATAGAACACAGTGGGAAACATTTCCCCTGTCACCGTGCCATTTCCCCTGTCACCGTGCCATATTTCCACTGCAGACATTGGGAAACATTTCCGATGTGGGCGCCAGGAGGATGCCCACGAGTTCCTGCGCCTCACACTCGAGCACATGCAGCGGGCCTGCCTCTCCGGCCACCACAGGTACTCCCCCCACCCCCACTCAAAATACGTCCCAACCTTTAAGTGCAGGAGTGTGTAACGTAAACAATTTCGCTGTCCCACTCCCACCGATGGATCCCGAGTTATTTTCTCTAAATGACCAGTTGAAACCCCTATAATCAATCACTCGATTGCTGTTGTATTCATGATTACTCAACAGCGGTAGCATTTTGTTTTACAAACAATTTTTTAGTTTTATGGATGGCTTGATAGTCAAATGGGTGTAGCATTGGACTTCTGTGTTGGAGATGTGGGTTCATGCACAGCCCTTAGCGTGAACAAGCAGTTTTTGTCGTGCCTGCTTTAGCAGAGGCGCAACTATAGTCGGCGCTTTTTCCGTCGTCGTCGTCCTCGTCATCCGTTTTTTTTTTGTAAGGCAAATGCGTTAAAAAGTTATTGTTTTTTCACAATATCTCTTTAACCCCTTGCCAGACTTTGATAATATTTCACATCAATGTTTGTCATGGGATGATGCTTCATTACGCACACATCATCAAAATCAAGTCAAGGTAATTTATTTACTTGTAATGTTCACCGGTTCTGTAACAGAAATGCGTTGAACTTATTGTTTTTTCACAATATCTCTTTAACCCCTTGCCAGACTTTGATAATATTTCACATCAATGTTTGTCTAGGGATGATGCTTCATTACGCACACCCCCACATCCAAATTCTCAAGGTCAAGGTCATTTATTTACTTTTAATGTTCTGTAACAGAAATGCGTTAAATTTATTGTTTTTTCGCAATATCTCTTTAACCCCTTGCCAGACTTTGATAATATTTCACATCAATGTTTGTCTAGGGATGATGCTTCGTTACGCACACCCCCACATCCAAATTCTCAAGGTCAAGGTAATTTATTTACTTTTAATGTTCACCGGTTTTGTAACAGAAATGCGTTAAAGTTATCGTTTTTTCACAATATCTCTTTAACCCCTTGCCAGACTTTGATAATATTTCACATCAATGTTTGTCTAGGGATGATGCTTCATTACGCACACCCCCACATCCAAATTCTCAAGGTCAAGGTCATTTATTTACTTTTAATGTTCTGTAACAGAAATGCGTTAAATTTATTGTTTTTTCGCAATATCTCTTTAACCCCTTGCCAGACTTTGATAATATTTCACATCAATGTTTGTCTAGGGATGATGCTTCATTACGCACACACCCACATCCAAATTCTCAAGGTCAAGGTGATTTATTTACTTGTAATGTTCACGGTCAAATGCCTCGGCAGGCGCGATAACGCTTCCGTGGCGGAATTTTTTTATTGTATTTCCAACCCACTAGTCTTTCTTGTTTAGACTTGAAAAATGAGGCCCTGTCTCTATGTATATGACCTTAGCTGTTGCTGGAAATTTAAACGTGTTCACCATTTCAACCTTTCATTATGTCCCACAGTGCTGACTATTTGACTATAGACATTTACCAGGGCTTTAACTGATTACCCTGCACTGCGGGTACATTGCCAGCCAGATTAACGCCCTGTTACTCATTACATATGATATCATACTGACATATGAGACATGCCATGTGATTTTGTACCTCGGACATCTGCGTAATTTCATTAAATACGTTTACAAAATTTACAATATTTTTCATAAATAAAGTCAAAAGTTGACAAAAGTTTTCAGAGTACGTGTGGAATAGCGTAATATAATTCCACATGTACTCTGAAACTTGTCAACTTTTGACACAATTTACGGACAATATCGTAAATTTTGTAACCGTATTTCATAAAATTACGCAGATGTCTAAAGGTACAAAATCACATGGCGTGTCCTATGTATACCACTCAGTTGGAACATTAGATCTTGCTAAATAGAAGGTTAAACAATCAGAAATACATATTTAGGTTGGAGCAACATACTTAGGTTTTATATGAGAGTGTGTTGTTCGGGTCGTGATACATGAAATGTTCCCATGTATTTAAGTACTGTACCGTCTTAATTTTCGCAAATTTTTGCTTAAAAGTATGTTGTCACCCATCATTTGAACCGTCTCGTTGAGACGGTTCAAATGAATGGTTACAACATATACTTATGTGCATAATAATATTTTTCCATTGTGATGGCGAGGCACTGACTATTGTATGTTCTCCCCCAGCATTGACAGATACAGCAAGGACACGACGGTGGTGAACCAGATCTTCGGGGGCTTTCTCAGAAGCCAGGGTAAGCCTTACACCTCCACTTACAGTCGCTCACCGAGATCATTGACATTCATCATATTGACGCTATCACTTTCATGCATATTTCAGGTTTCCAATGGACAAATATGAACTTTTGTTAGCAGTTACTAGTTTTTAGCTCGACTATTCGAAGAATAGTTAGAGCTTATGTTGTCACCCCGGCGTCGGCGTCTGCATCTGCGTCACCGTCACGCCTTGGTTAAGGTTTTTAGTCCAGCTTGTATATGCAATACTACTGGCCCTACACCCACCATACTTGGACAACATCATCTCCTAGTGATGTACATCAATAACCCCTGATCTATATTTGACCTTGACCTACATTTCCTCTTGAATTACTTAGTTAATTCCCCTTGGTTAAGGTTTTTAGTCAAGCTTGTACATGGAATACTATTGTGCATACAGACACCATACTTGGACAACCTTTTCTCATAGGGATATACATCAATAACCCCTGATCTATATTTGACATTGACCTACATTTCCTCTTGAATTACTTAGTTAATTCCCCTTGGTTAGTCAACCTTGGTTAAGGTTTTTAGTCGAGCTTGTACATGGAATACTAGTGTGCATACAGACACCATACTTGGACAACCTTTTCTCATAGGGGTGTACATCAATAACCCTTGATCTATATTTGACCTTGACCTACATTTCCTCTCAAATTACTTAATTAATTCCCCTTGGTTAAGGTTTTTAGTCAAGCTTGTATATGGAATACTACTGGCCCTACACCCACCATACATGGACAACTTCATCTCCTAGTGATGTAGATCAACAACCCCAGATCTGTATTTGACCTTCACCTACATTTTCTCTTGACTTACTTAGTTAATTCCCCTTGGTTAGTCAACCTTGGTTACGGTTTTTAGTCAAGCTTGTACATGGAATACTAATGTGCATACAGACACCATACTTGGACAACCTTTTCTCATAGGGATGTACATCAATAACCCCTGATCTATATTTGACCTTGACCTACATTTCCTCTTGAATTACTTAGTTAATTCCCCTTGGTTAAGGTTTTTAGTCAAGCTTGTAGATGGAATACTCCTGGCCCTACACCAACCATACTTGAACAACTTCATCTCCTAGTGATGTACATCAACAACCCCTGACCTATATTTGACCTTGACCTACATTTAACCTTGAATTACTTAGTTAATTCCCCTGATTAAGGTTTTTAGTCAACCTTGGTTAAGGTTTCTGTCGCGCCTGCTTTAGCAGAGGCGCGACTGTAGTCAGCGCTTTTTCCGTCGTCCGCGTCGTCGTCTGCGTCGTCCGCTTTTTTTGTAAGGCAAATGCGTTAAAGTTATTGTTTTTTCACATTATCTCTTTAACCCCTTGCCAGACATTGATAATATTTCACATCAATGTTTGTCTAGGGATTATGCTTCATTACGCACACACATCCAAATTATCAAGGTCAAGGTCATTTATTTACTTGTAATGTTCACCGGTTTTGTAACAGAAATATGTTAATGTTATTGTTTTTAGCCAGGTTTTTTGAAAAAAAATCCAGGCTATTGGATTGGCGAAAGCCGGGCGGGCGGGCGGGCGGGCGGGCGGCGGCGTCCACAATCAATGTTAACTTTTCGTGTTTGAGTCCATTTCTTTGTTACTGTACCACCTAGGACCACCAAACTTTCACAGCTTCATAATCAAGGGGTGCCCACCACATATCACTATCCAACATGTTACTTTTTTTTTTAACTTGACCCATTTTTTCCGCGCATTCGACTTAGCCATTTTCAATGTTAAGTTTTCGCGTTTACAATGTTACGTTTTCGTGTTTAAGTCCATTTCTTTGGTACTGTTCCACCTAGGACCATCAAACTTTCACAGCTTCATAATCAAGGGGTGCCTACCACATATCACTATCCAACATGTTACTCTTTTTTTTAACTTGACCCATTTTTTCCGCGCAGTCGACTTAGCCATTTTCAATGTTAAGTTTTCGCGTTTACAATGTTAAGTTTTCGTGTTTAAGTCCATTTCTTTGGTACTGTACCACCTAGGACCACCAAACATTCACAGCTTCATAACCAAGGGGTGCCTACCACATACAACTATCCAACATGTGACCATTTTTTTTACCTTCACCTATTATTTCTACGTAATTGACTTAGCCATTTTCAACGTTAACTTTTTAACGTACGTCTGGTTAAAGTTTTTTGGTTAAAACTTTTTTGTTATACTATATCTCTGCAACTGCTTCGCCCATTACCTTGAAACTTCACACGGGTGTTTATCATCATCCATATTTTCATTCTACCCCCCAACCGTGCGGCCCCTGTGCCCAATGTCAAGGTCAAATTACTTTGAATTCTTTTGTTAAAGTTTTTTTGTGTACTATATCTCTGCAACTGCTTCACCCAATACCTTGATACTTCACATGGGTGTTTATCATCATTGTCGCACCTGCTTGCGGAAAGCGCGATCCTGTGCCCAATGTCAAGGTCAAATTACTTTGAATTTTTTTGTTAAAGTTTTTTCCTGTACTATATCTCTGCAACTGCTTCACCCAATACCTTGATACTTCACATGGGTGTTTATCATCATTGTCGCACCTGCTTGCGGAAAGCGCTATATCGTTGGCATACGTCCGTCCGTTCGTCCGTGTGTCCGGTTAAAGTTTTTTGGTTAAAGTTTTTCCATCTTCTATATCTATTTTTTTAGTGTCCATGCCTCGCCCCAAGGCGCGACATGCAGGCCACGGCCATCTAGTCTACAAAAAGTGGGTATAATTATGTTATCCAAGTGTCTATGCTTGGAAAAAACCTGGTCTTCGTGGCTTTGCCTCGTTTCTTGTTTCACAATATCTCTTTAACCCCTTGCCAGACATTGATAATATTTCACATCAATGTTTGTCTAGGGATGATGCTTCATTACGCACACCCCCACATCCAAATTATCAAGGTCAAGGTCATTTATTTACTTGTAATGTTCACCGGTTTTGTAACAGAAATGCATTAAAGTTATTGTTTTTTCACAATATCTCTTTAACCCCTTGCCAGACATTGATAATATTTCATATCAATGTTTGGCTAGGGATAATGCTTCATTACGCACACCCCCACATCCAAAGTCTGAAGGTCAAGGTCATTTATTTACTTGTAATGTTCACCGGTTTTGTAACAGAAATGCGAAATGCGTTAAAGTTATTGTTTTTTCACAATATCTCTTTAACCCCTTGCCAGACTTTGATAATATTTCACATCAATGTTTGTCTAGAAATGATGCTTCTTTACGCACACCCCCACATCCAAATTTTGAAGGTCAATGTCATTTATTTACTTGTAATGTTCACCGGATTTGTAACAGAAATGCGTTAAAGTTATTGTTTTTTCACAATATCTTTAACCCCTTTCCAGACATTGATAATATTTCACATCAATGTTTGTCTACGGATGATGCTTCATTATGCACACCCCCACATCCAAATTCTGAAGGTCAAGGTAATTTATTTACTTGTAATGTTCACGGTCAAATGCCTCGGCAGGCGCGACACCGCTTCCATGGCGGAATTCTTGTTACTCAAGCTTGTACATGGAATACTATTGTGCATACAGACACCATACTTGGACAACCTTTTATCATAGTGATGTACAACAATAACCCCTCATCTATATTTCACCTTGACCTACATTTCCTCTTGAATTACTTAGTTAATTCCCCTTGGTTAAGGTTTTTAGTGAACTTTGGTTAAGGTTTTTAGTCAAGCTTGTACATGGAATACTATTGTGCATACAGACACCATACTTGGACAACCTTTTCTCATAGGGATATACATCAATAACCCCTGATCTATATTTGACCTTGACCTACATTTCCTCTTGAATTACTTAGTTAATTCCCCTTGGTTAGTTAACCTTGGTTAAGGTTTTTAGTCAAGCTTGTACATGGAATACTATTGTGCATACAGACACCATACTTGGACAACCTTTTCTCATAGGGATATACATCAATAACCCCTGATCTATATTTGACCTTGACCTACATTTCCTCTTGAATTACTTAGTTAATTCCCCTTGGTTAGTTAACCTTGGTTAAGGTTTTTAGTCAAGCTTGTACATGGAATACTAGTGTGCATACAGACACCATACTTGGACAACATTTTCTCATAGGGGTGTACATCAATAACCCCTGATCTATATTTGACCTTGACCTACATGTCCACTCGAATTACTTAGTTAATTCCCCTTGGTTAAGGTTTTTAATCAAGCTTGTATATGGAATAGTACTGGCCCTACACCCACCATACTTGGACAACTTCATCTCCTAGTGCTGTAGATCAACAACCCCAGATTTATATTTGACCTTCACCTACATTTCCTCTTGACTTACTTAGTTAATTCCCCTTGGTTAGTCAACCTTGGTTAAGGTTTTTAGCTTGGCTATTCGAAGAATAAGTAGAGCTTATGTTGTCACCCCGGCGTCGGCGTCACCGTCACGCCTTGGTTAAGGTTTTTAGTCTACCTTGTATATGGAATACTACTGGCCCTACACCCACCATACTTGGACAACTTCATCTCCTAGTGATGTACATCAATAACTCCTGATCTATATTTGACCTTGACCTACATTTCCTCTTCAATTACTTAGTTAATTCCCCTTGGTTAAGGTTTTTAGTCAAGCTTGTACATTGAATACTATTGTGCATACAGACACCATACTTGGACAACCTTTTCTCATAGGGATGTACATCAATAACCCCTGATCTATATTTGACCTTGACCTACATTTCCACTTGAATTACTTAGTTAATTCCCCTTGGTTAAGGTTTTTAGTCAAGCTTGTATATGGAATACTCCTGGCCCTACACCCACCATACTTGGACAACTTCATCTCCTAGGGATGTACATCAATAACCCCTGATCTATATTTGACCTTGACCTACATTTCCTCTTGGATTACTTAGTTAATTCTCTTTGGTTAAGGTTTTTAGTCCAGCTTGTAGATGGAA
Source organism: Conchocele bisecta (assembly GCA_029237695.1). Lineage (NCBI taxonomy): Eukaryota > Metazoa > Mollusca > Bivalvia > Lucinida > Thyasiridae > Conchocele > Conchocele bisecta. The sequence goes on from CM055267.1 coordinate 11,133,238, forward strand.
TACTCCTGGCCCTACACCCACCATACTTGGACAACTTCATCTCCTAGTGATGTACATCAATAACCCCTGATCTATATTTGACCTTGACCTACATTTCCTCTTGAATTACTTACTTAATTCCCCTTGGTTAAGGTTTTTAGTCAACCTTGGTTAAGGTTTTTAATCAAGCTTGTACATGGAATACTATTGTGCATACAGACACCATACTTGGACAACCTTTTCTCATAGGGATGTACATCAATAACCCCTGATCTATATTTGACCTTGACCTACGTTTCGTCTTGAATTACTTTGTTAATTCCCCTTTGTTAAGGTTTTTAGTCAAGCTTGTATATGGAATACTCCTGGCCCTACACCCACTATACTTGGACAACTTCATCTCCTAGTGATGTACATCAACAACCCCTGACCTATATTTGACCTTGACCTACATTTAACCTTGAATTACATAGTTAATTCCCCTTGATTAAGGTTTTTAGTCAACCTTGGTTAAGGTTTTTAGTCAAGCTTGTACATGGAATACTAGTGTGCATACAGACACCATACTTGGACAACCTTTTCTCATATGGATGTACATCAATAACCCCTGATCTATATTTGACATTGACCTACATTTCCTCTTCAATTACTTAGTTAATTCCCCTTGTTTAAGGTTTTTAGTCTAGCTTGTATATGGAATATTCCTGGCCCTACACCCACCATACTTGGACAACTTCATCTCCTAGTGATGTACATCAACAACCACTGACCTATATTTGACCTTGACCTACATTTAACTTTGAATTACTTAGTTAATTCCCCTTGGTTAAGGTTTTTAGTCAAGCTTGTACATGGAATACTATTGTGCATGCTAACACCATACTTGGACAACCTTTTCTCATAGCGATGTACATCAATAACCCCTGATCTATATTTGACCTTGACCTACATTTCCTCTTGAATTACATACTTAATTCTCCTTGGTTAAGGTTTTTAGTCAAGCTTGTAGATGCAATACTCCTGGCCCTACACCAACCATACTTGGACAACTTCAGCTCCTAGTGATGTACATCAATAATCCCTGACCTATATTTGACCTTGACCTACTTTTATCCTTGGATTACTTTCTTATTTCCCCTTGATTAAGGTTTTTAGTCAAGCTTGTATATGGAATATTCCTGGGCCTACAGCAACCATACTTGGAAAACTTCATCTCCTAAGTGATGTACATCAATAACCCCTGACCTATATCTGACATTGACCTACATTTAACCTTGAATTACTGACTTAATTTCCCTTGGTTAAGGTTTTTAGTCAACCTTGGTTAAGGTTTTTATGCAGGCCGCGGCCATCTTGTTTGTCAAGCTATGTGTACATCGACAACCCTCGTAGTCGAGCTATGCTGTTCTCCTACAGCTCTTGTTGAATGTTGTAAGATCTTGTAGAAATAAGGTTCGTATGAGTATGGAAGTTGTACGAGTGCAACTGGAGAAATGTTTATGGACAACATAAAACATAATTATGCTCCAACAACAAGTTGTGGGTGGGATGGGTATTTTGGTGTCAAATTGTCCATCCATCCATGCGTGCGTCTGTCACAAAACTTATAAGGTAAATTTCTTCTAACATGACTCCAACCCTCGCTAGTCCAATGGTCAAGGTCACACAGACTTTGTGTGTTCAAAACTGATTGTAGCGGGTAAATTCCTTATAATTTGTGTTATCTTTTTTAGAACTTATTGATATTTTTCATGCGATGAATTCACATAGTGATCCTTCATCATTGTGTGACAAATCTACGACCCTGCTTATGTCAAAGTCAAGTACTCAGAAACTTGTGATCAGGGCCCACACGGGAGCTATTCCGTAAGCCCTTGCTTACTTAATCAAAGTACTGAAAGTACTGACTGGCGGGAGACAAGTAGCCACTTGTGAATTTGCATACTCAGAAATTCCTTGTTAGAAGTATATTCGATGTTGATTATTGGATGTACAATCTGCAAATTTGGAGAACTTGATCAGTTACTGGTGTTTGTAAAATACAGCCTGCTCTAAACACAAATAGGTTGATGAAGCAAAGGTGCTTTATGTCCTACTAATAAACCGTTTTACGAGGTATATTGCAGACGTATTATGTGAAATCTTTTCAAAATGATGACTGGGCGTAGGCCTACATACGTGTTTGCTGCATGAACGGCAAAATGTTTTCATGAATTTTGTTTCGCTCACCCAGAGGGTAATTTTTCGAAAATCGCCCGTAAACCACACTATGAAAAAGAAATGGCCTTCGACGTCGCATTGCGACTGCGTGGTACACGATACGGGGGGCGTCTCAATAACAGCAATTTGTTCTCTTAAAACAAAGTAAAGTTGGGCATGCCAACTATTTTACACATAATGTTGAGCATTGCCGTTGCTATTAATAACTTGCTTTCAGTTCACTCGCTGACTTTAAATGTCACCTGACTGTTGTTAATTGCGAACGCAAATTGAGCCTATTGAGACGTCCCCCCATGAACAGAGAGCCACTTCCGAAAGTAGACCCGTGCAAACGGCCAGAATCACGATCCCAATAGCGTCATGCTAATTTTAACCCTTAGACCGCTACTCACAACAATTGTCGTCTGCTGTTGCTTTTATATCTTGCCTTATTTCTAAAAAAAAACATGGTTTGACAGCACTTGAGAATTTCTGAAGTGCTGTCAAACCATGTTGTAAATTATTCTAAAGTGCTGTCAAAGCATGTTTTTGATGATAAAAATGGAAAATAGAAAATAAACAGCAGACGACAAAAAAAATAAGCGATCTAACAGTTAATATGAAAACCTTTATTCTGTAGTTACTTTTACATTCGTTTCTTAATTTTAAATGTATTATTAGTGAGCACTGGTGTAGTTTCGTGTTTTGCATTCCAGTGGTGTGCCTGCGGTGCAAGGCGAAGTCCAACACATACGACCCCGTCCTCGACATTTGTGTGGATATAAAGGTACACCTTGCTGTAACACACACGCACACAAGTAAGGCAAATGCGTTTAAAGTTATTGTTTTTTCACAATATCTCTTTAACCCCTTACCAGACTTTGATAATATTTCACATCAATGTTTGTCTAGGGATGATGCTTCATTACGCACACCCCCACATCCAAATTCTCAAGGTCAAGGTGATTTATTTACTTGTAATGTTCTCGGTCAAATGCCTCGGCAAGCGCGATACCGCTTCCGTGGCGGAATTCTTGTTTGATTATGTACTGCAAAGCCCAAACTAAACATTTTAAACTTGAATCACTGCATCTTACAGAGCTTGCTTATTACTTGGTATTTGGTCTTTCGGCCAGTGTAGACCCAGATCAGTCAGTACAAAGTGCGTTGATATGTGTAAACATCACATGTTGGTGCCATGGGTGGCAGGTGGGGGTATGCGATGGGTAATTTAACGATTGGTGTTCATCCTTACCAGAATTCCGACTGGAGACCTCGCATACGTCTTTTGTATGTGACAGTTGAATCTGGTTCCCTTATGTGAGTATTACGATTATTCGTAATCATATTTTAGGGGAAGGGGCCAGGTGACTTTGGTGTGGTATGGACCTGGCACCAGGTCAGGTTATTCTAATTTCAGGGCTGAATATATTTTTTCTCGATGTAAATATTCCATTCTGATTTTCCCCCCAATGCAGCAGGTTAAAATGGGATTGAACCCGTTTGCCCGGCCTTACATGACCGTAGCTGTTGATAGGCCGTTAAACACTAATAAACAAAGAAGCAAACACAATCATGTTGGTGCCACTGTGTGGTGTGGTGTCGGGGGCCCTCATCACCCCACATGTATGTTTCAGAACGTGGCGACGCTGGAGCGGGCCTTCCAGCTGTTTGTCACCCCGGAGAAACTGGACCTGGACAACGCCTACCGATGTGACAAGTAAGTCATTTATCAATATTTATTTTACTGATAGTGACTTGCGGTGGTATAAGGCTATTTTCATATGCAAATGATATTTTTTATTTATTTTTCTAATTAATAATATTTTAGACAGATTATAAAGTATGATCATTGCACATCCAAAAATATATACAGAGAAAAAATAGTAATGTCGGTTAACATTTTAAGGAAACACGGTTATCGCCCCTGATATCAGTGTGAAAATTTACGTCTGATATAAAATGTATAATAATGCCAATCAATACGTGGAGTAATGGTGAATGAATGTTTCAAGAAAATGTCCCAGATGATGTCTCTGATATAAAGAACAGTTTGTGCCTACTGAGTGGGCATGTACCTTTAATGTGAGCAGCAAATTAATAAAATAAAATCTTCGTACTAATTTTTTTATCGTACAAAGTTTATGGGAATGGGATCAATTGGCTTAATAAATAAACAGATGTTGATGATATATAGCGCATTTGGTGTGCCAATTTGACCACTTGCAAGTAGCAGAATAAAAAGCAGAATAAAAAGCAACCAGTGCTATATTTCAAATATACTTGACCATGTTTCATATAAATCTGTTTTGAATGTTTAGTAAACAATAACATAACACGTAACGTCACACTTTTGTGATCCTGCATTCCCAAGTTTGTAATTTCAATCAATACATAATGCATGGTGTCGGGTAATCATTGTTCATGATTATGCACTTTAGGTAGTAAAAGGTAGTAATAGACTTTAGGTAGTAAAAGAGCAATGCAGTGTGGCCCACCGACTTATTGGCACATCTTGGGAACAATAACATGTCCAGGATGCGTGTGTAACATGACCTTTATGGCGACCTTTCTCCCACTACAGGTGTAAGCAGAAAGTGGCGGCGATGAAGAGATTCTCGATCCACAAACCCCCGAACATCTTGACTGTGCAGTTAAAGAGGTGAGTGTAGCACCATGCGATTGTGTACGTTTGATTAACTGCTTTATTTTGAGCAGTGAGCACGAGAATCGAGGTTATGTCATTGATTGAAGTCTGAGCTGATGCTGTGGTTTCTGTCTGCACTGCATGTCTAAACTTTGGTTGCCTTGTAGTTTCCCTGTACAGACTTGTAGTTTCCCTGTACAGACATTTGGGGCTGTGACAGGAGAAATGGGGCTTATGTGATTTGTCAGCAGTGTAGCTCCTGATCAAATGGTGCGTTTTATTATCCAGCTCTCTATATAAGTTGATATATTACATAGTTTTTACTATTTCCCTGAATTTTGACAGGTCTGGGAAATAGTTTCACGTGCCTGGGCAATAGTTCCGCCTACCTATTCATAAATTAAGTAAAAAGTTGACCATATTTTCACGGTACTTTTGACACCATTTATGGAAAATACTGTAAATTTTGTAAACGTATTTCATGAAATTACGTCCGAAGGTATAAAATCACATGGGGTGTCTCATATTGAGTCTTGTACCACAGATTCCAGTACACGGGTGGTGGCTCGTTTGGGGGTGGTGGAGGTAACGGCAAGATCACTGGCAGCATCAAGTTCCCGCCCCGACTCGACATCCGGCCTTACATGAGCATGAAGAATGTACGTATTGCCAGGCTCCCAGTATACTCTATGCAACCTTCTACCATTTCGTGTACCCTGCTGATGAGAATTGGCAGACTTTTTATACGACCGTTTTTAAAAAACGGTACGTATTATATTTTACCGCACAGCGGCGGGCGGGCGGCTGAAGAAAAAGCGCATAGTTTGTGTACACAACTCCTCCGAAACCATTCAGTCGATCGATCTGAAACTATACACACGTCTTCTACACATATTGAAGATCTGCACCTTGGTGTTTTTATGCCGAAAAAATAGTTTTTAACAAAAATATCACCTTTTTAACTTAGGGCTTTTCCAGAATTTTTGGTATGGGGGGGTTGGACGGCACCCGATTTAAATTTGGATGGGTGGTGGGGTGTTCCAACAAATGAATTTTGTGCATGGTGGGGTTTTCCAAAAAATGAATTTTGTGCATGGTGGGGTTTTCTAAAATTGAATTGTGTGCATCGTGGGTCTATCTTCCTAGGGTGAAATAAATCAAGGTGGCTATTTAGCAGGTGAAATAAATAAAATAAATATGGGGTCAGAATAAATAAAAAAACAAAACAAGAAATGCGTCTGTCGAACGCGGATGCCACCTGCAGCATATTTGAGAAACTGTGACAAATTGGTTAACCGAAAAGTGACGGACGGACGGACGGACGGACGGACGGACGGACGAACTTACATTTCGGACCTTAGGGGGTACTTGCTATATAAAAGATCAAAGGAAATAGACACAATAGGCTTACGGGGTACGGAATGAATTCCATTGTCTTCTATTGTCTTAGGCCACACCCCCTACCCCATAAGTACCCTAATGTGTGCCCGGACAGACGGACAGACAGACAGACAGACGGACGGTCCAAACACTATATACCACCCGTTTCTTCGAAACCCGGTGGCATAAAAAAGTGGACGTGCCGAGAGGTGGCGAATTGGGGCGAATCATTGTGTTACTACTTTGTACATCAACAAAATTACTCAGCAAAATGCGACGAATCACTGTGTTACTACTTTGTACATCGACAAAATGACTCGACAATATGCGACGAATCACTGTGTTGCTACTTTGTACATAGTGTAATTGAATGGAGTCAACCGTACATTCCATCACGTTACACCCTATATTTAGTTCAGCCGAATAAAATGTAGATATGTTTACGGCATAATCACGTTTTGCAATCGATGGTTATTGATTTATTTTATATAAATTAACGTTTTTGTCTTGTCGCGTCGACATGAGAAACAAATATTTAGAGGAATAAATTCACGTATTATAGATATTATTATAAATAAAGGAAATAATTATCCTTTCTACGCATATAAACGAAGGAAGAAAGTCAATGGGTTTAACGTCCCAGCAACAGCTAATGTCATATAGAGACGGGAACACAAGTCTCATCCGACAGACTAGTGGGATGAATATACTAGAAAGTATTGTTGATGCATAAGGCGATGTTTTAACCCACAACCTCCAGATTGGAAGTAACATGTTCTACCCCTAGGCCACAACCCATGCCTTATAAATGAAGGAAAGAAATACCCCTAACGAGCGACCATACATACTTAGAATAACAACTGATCACAGGTTGAAGTCTATAAATACATTAAACGTGCCTAAAAGCATCAATAAATGAAGAAAAAAAATAAGCTTAAACACATTTTTTTTTCTCCCTCCATATACTCCATATTATATGAAGTATATGGAGGGAGTAAAACAAATGGTTAGCTTATTTCTTTTCTTCATTTATTGATGCTTTTAGGCATATTTAATGTATTTATAGTTCTCGGTCTGTTACTTCAACCTGTGCAGCTGATGTAACGGCGGTAAACTGAAATGGTGTACGTGACAATTGACATTCTCGTTCCAACAAGATTTTCACGGTGTGTAATCGATCGTATTTCCTTTCCACCAGACTCCAGAAACACAAATTAAATCGTTTATTTCTGACTGTGTCAAACGTTTGCCCGGTCCAACAGTTTCCCCCAATGACTATGGGCTAGGTTCGACAGTTCATTCCATGTCACATCGCCGGTTTTCGGTGATAATACTGTCAACAATTAAAAATACGCACGGACACCCGGACGTCATTGTGATCACTCTGTTGTATCGCTTTCCGCAAGCCGGCTTGACAATAATACTATTATTTGTACAAAATATAAATGGTGTTGTCTTAGGAGACTATTCTCTGTTTCGCCCTTCTACCAACTCAAAATAATACACAATAGCGACCACAGGTGGAAGACTCGGACCTATGACACCAAAAAAATGCCTATTAAAAACAAATCCCATTACCCCACCCACTTGGTCTCGTACAGTACCATCTTCTATATAGACCAAGTGGGTGTACGAGACCAAGTGGGTGGGGTAATGGGATTTTGTTTAATAGGCATTTTCTTGGTGTCATATATATATATATATTTCTCAACAACAAAACATGAGAATCGTCTCGCGTTTTCGCGATCTCGTTTCCGCTTTTGAAAATAAGTTTGGCTCCAACCCGATTTTTCTGTCTCGCGACTATCGGGTTTATTTTGCTCATACATGTGTCAAAAGCATGCGTTTTGAAATCGCATGCGTATGTGTAGACCGTACTTCCAACAGTCATGCGAGATCGCGAATCAAAAACGCGCGATAGTGCGGCGAGGTTGCGAAATAGCGAGATTAATAGAATCTCGCGTTTTCGTCTGAAATCTCGCGATCACGTTTCGCGTTTTCGCGATCTCAACCTATGCGAGAAATCAAGAAAAAGCGAGGTTGTCACGTTTCCTTAACAGGACTGTACACGTTGTATTACGAGACGATTCTCATGTGCTGCTATGCTAAAACATGTTTTTATTAAGAAATAGAGCAAATGTGGACAAACTTCATTATTTCTTGACAACTAAAACATAATTTGACAAAACATGATAATCGTCTTAGGAAACGATTCTAATGTACTGTCAATACTGCATCGCATCGTCAACCTATACACGTAAGATCGCGAAAACGCGAGACCAAATCGCGAGGCAAAAACGTGATATTCTATTGTATTCAATATCACGTGGATACATAAATAATACTCCCGTCCCCTGCGACATATCATTTTCGGTCTGGGTGCGCACCTGATGGTGTTTACAATCATCTGTCGGTAATCCAGTTTCACGTGCAAAGTGTGACTGTAGAATTCGGCAGGGGGAACAAACATATCTAAACCACGCTATGTAGTCGCTCACGTCAATACATTGATATTTACGCATTAGCTCGACATAGTGCATTTTCATGTGTTTGATCTCTTGATAAAGCAAGTTTTTGGCAGCACATGAGAACCGTCTGCAAAGACGATTTTCCTATTTTGTCCAAATATGGTTTTGTAAAAAAAAATACCAATGTATTCACGTTTTCTTTTCACATTTGTTGATTTCTTAATAAAATAGTTTTGGAAACACATGAAAATCGTCTCCTTAGACGATTTTAATGTGTTGTAAAAAAAAAAACCTAAGACAACACTATTTATATTTTGTACGAATAATAGCATTATTGTCGAGCCCGCTTGCGGAAAGCGATACAGAGTGATCACAATGACGTCCAGGTGTCCGTGCGTATTTTTAATTGTTGACAGTATTATCACCGAAAACCGGCGATGTGACATGGAATGAAATGTCGAACCTAGCCCATACGGGCAAACATTTGACAGTCAAAAATAAACGATTTAATTTGTGTTTCTGGAGTCGGATGGAGAGGAAATACGATCGATTACACGCCGTGAAAATCTTGTTGGAACGTAAATGTCAATTGTCACGTACACCATTTCAGTTTACCGCCGTTACATTAGCTGCACAGGTTGAAGTAACGGACCGAGGTCTATAAATATATTAAATATGCTTAAGCGAATCAATAAATGAAGAAAAGAAATAAGCTAACCATTTTTTTGTACTCCCTCCATATACTCACGAGAAAAAAAAATGTTTTTAAGCTTATTTTTTTTCATCATTGATGCTTTTAGGCATATTTAATGTATTTATAGACCTCGGTCCGTTACTTCAACCTGTGATCAGCTGTTATTCTAAGTATGTATGGTCGCTCGTTAGGGGCATTTTTTTCCTTCATGTATAAGGGATGGGTTGTGACCTAGGGGTAAAACATCTGACTTCCAATCTAGAGGTTGTGGGTTCAAACATCGTCTTATGCATCGTAGTATATTCACCCCACTGGTCTGTCGGATGAGACTTGTGCTCCCGTCTCTATATGACATTAGCTGTTGCTGGGACGTTAAACCCATTGACTTTCTTCCTTCGTTTATACGCGTAGAAACGATAATTAAGAACCTTAAAGTTATTTTCCACCCCGTGAAGGAACGTGAATTTATTCCTCTAAATATTTGTTTCTTCGCATGTCGACGCGATATAAAGACAAAAACGTTAATTTATATAAAATAAATCAATAACCATCGATTGCAAAACGTGATTATACCGTATACACATCTACACTTTATTCGGCTGAACTAAATATAGGGTGTAGCGTGATGGAATGTACTCCATTCAATCACACTATGTACAAAGTAGCAACACGGTGATTTGTCGCATATTGCCTTTGTCGCATATTGCCGAGTCATTTTGTCGATGTACAAAGTAGTAACACAATGATTCGCCCCAATTCGCCACCTCTCGGCACGTCCACTTTTTGAACATGGCTGCTTTGACGATAGTGCGCTTGCGCAAACAGAATTAAGAGGCTGACGGAGGATTCGCTACCCTGCAGTTTCGCGCCAAGAGGTTTCGCACCTTTCCCTACGGAGGTTTCGATGCCCACGAAAGTGTAGGAGGTGCGAAATGTACAGATAGCGAACACGCAGATAGCGAAACCACCGTAAGGCCAGTTTTTTTTTATTTGTTGGTTTACGGATTTTTTTTCCGCGAGATCGGGTCGGTCGGTCGGAAAAAAATAAAAATAAAAAAAAGTTTTTTCAATTTTTTTATTCTTTTTGGCACAGGGTTGGGTCGGTCGGGGAAAAAAAAAAGAAAAAAAAAGTGTCGAACGCGGATGCCACCGGCGGCATATTGAAGAAACTGACAAGTGTTAAGTCAAAGGGTGAAGGTCATATGTAGTATGGCAAGGCAGGTGTAGCATACAGCAAATGAATGAAGTATGGAAATATTGAAGCAGTTAAGCAACTTATGTAGATGCTATGTAGATGCTATGGCCAGTTTGAGAAACTGTGACAAACTGGTTCCTTTCAGTAGCCCTGTGAAGGTCAAAAGGTCAAGGTAATATAAAGTATGACAAGGCAGGTATAGCACACATACCAATGAATGATGTGTTGAAATATTGAAGAACTTGAGCAACTTATGTAGAAGATATGGCCGGTTTGAGAAACTGTTACGCAGTGGTTAACCGAACGTGTGACGGACAGACGGAAGGTCCGAACACCATAAAAATCACATTTTTAAGGCACATGGTTGGGTCGGTTCACCTTTTTAAGGCTCATGGTTGGGTCGGTTTGTGGTCTGTAAAAAACAAAAAGGCCAGTGATTGTGATAGAGTGAAACTTGTGTTAACCGGCATCGTCTCGGACCAAGAGTTTGTCGGTTAACGTAGGAGTCGGTTCAGCAAGTTTCTTTATATTCTACATAGCAACTCAGTTTCATATTCACATACTGTTGAATGTTGATCACTGTGAATGGGTTGCGTAATGCGTACATATTAATACCGTATCTGGTATAATTAAATACAAGACAACGAAGCGGCGATATAGTTGAAACGAATATCAGTGGGGGTGGCACGAGTGTGGATTTTTGGCAGGGCGGTAGAGGACCCTAGGAAGAACGCATACATGAAATATGAAGCACATCGGAGCAAGAAAACAGAAAATATAGGCTATTTACCCGAGCGTTAAGGTTTTGAATTTTTGCATTCAATCTGAAACGCATATATATCAAATCATATTGGAGATATATCAAATCATATCGAATCGTCCATTCGCAGGTTGTTGTTGTTGTCGCTTCTGCTAAGATCCGGTTTCCGCCACTTACTTTTCTCGGCACAGCAAAAGAAATTTTTTTTAAATGAAATTTTTTATTTTTTTCCACATTGTCAAAAAATCGGGTCGGCGGATCTGTAAACCAACTAATAAAAAAAAACTGGCCTAATTCTGAAAAAAATATACTGTCAAGTCGGCCCATGTCAACTCGGACCCGGGACGATTTAAATCAAATACGACAAAAACTTTTCTTTTTTTTAATTTATTCTGACCCCATATTTATTTTATTTATTTCACCTGCTAAATAGCCACCTTGATTTATTTCACCCTAGGAAGATAGACCCACGATGCACACAATTCAATTTTAGAAAACCTCACCATGCACAAAATTCATTTTTTGGAAAACCCCACCATGCACAAAATTCATTTGTTGGAACACCCCACCACCCATCCAAATTTAAATCTGGTGCCGTCCAACCCCCACATACCAAAAATTCTGGAAAAGCCCTTATCCATTATTTCTACATTATTGTATCCAATTCCCTATCATTTCCACTTTACACTCTACTTTTCTATCTCTGCCTAAATTAGTATACATGTTTAGCACAACGAGATGAAGAAATAATGCTATAGACTTTCAAATTATCATTAATGTTTCTTACCTTGGTGATAGCTTCACATTTCTGCATCTTCGCTGTCTGGCCCATATTCGACGGGTTATTTTGTGACTTGCGGCACTCTTGTTTCCTTTGACGTTATATTGCTTAGTTCAAGCCAAGCTATGTGACGACAAACCGTCAATTCTAATGTCAAAGCTGCCTCGGAAGTTCTTAGATAAGTTACTCATGTATTTCCAAGTTCAGTAACCTATTTGAGACACGCCATGTGTCTTTTTACCTTCGGACATCTGCGTAATTTAATGAAATATGTTTACAAAAGTTACAACATTTTCTGTAAATGGCGTCAAAAGTTTACAAAATTTACAGAGTACATGTCAACTTTTGAATAATTTTATGAAATAGATTGTAAATTTTGTCAACGTATTTAATGAAATTAAGCAGATGTCCGAAGATGCAAAATCACATGGCGTGTCTCATTTATGAGACTGGTCTATTGGTGAAGACATCAGCTGTAGTGCTGCTTCTCTTCTGCAGTTCTTACTTGTCTGTTTAAATACAGGATAATTCTGTTGATTTTGGTCAATTCTTCTACAGGTCCACCTTACGACTACCCCGTTATTGAGACTGCCCCTTTAATACAACCGCGTTTTAAACGACCACCTCACTATTACGTATTACGACCACTGTCCCGATATGTAAAAATGTGTTGTTTTAGGGTCCATCATTACAACTGTGACAGATTTGTTGTACCTGGTGCGAAAATTTGCGATGTGATACAATTTTGCGACAATACGCAAGACATATTTATGACACCCGGAAATTTTAACAGATTAAGCTTAATTGTTGTTTTAAAGACGCGCATGGAACTCTTATTGTTGCATATTAAGCGGTGTGTGATGTCTCTATTTAGACACAGTACAGCATGCAGTTAAATTTATCATTAAATGAGTTACCAATTATTCGTGTGGGCCAGTACTCTGAATGTACAAACAAAATTCAATTGATTTGTGACTGCGAGTGTAACAGGGAAAAATGGAGTTGGTGGCATTTGTGATTAGTATACTGATGATCTGCTGGCATGATCCACTACAGACTGACCAGGAATGAAACAGTTTGTTAGAAACATAACCAAACAGATAAAATGAATACTGAGTGATAACAAATGTGTCTATAAACTATATAAAATGAAAAAAACCCACATGTTTTCTTGTACAATGCACATGACATGTAAACAGACGAGCGAACATGAATTAAATGCGGAATTTCTTTTTATTATTATTTTTATGTTCTATCCTCCTTAAGACTGGTCTTATTAAGGATTTGGTCTTTTTACTGAGTTTCGGTATTGAGACGGACTCGCTAATAAGAGATCTTTTTCAGAGCCACAAGCAGTCTTAATAGAGGAACTCCACGGTACATGCATTTGCTTTATGTAGATGACCTATGTGGATGACCTATTGAATCAATGGGGAAGCCTGCCAGCTGTAAATGGAACGAATCCATTGCAGAGTGACTTATATGCTAGAATAGTGGCACCGATACGCATATCCGGGTCACAACTAATTTCTCTGGCATTCCATTGGTCGGACAGCAACATAGCACAGCATTCTTTTCCACTAAATCCCCCATCCCTATATGACCTTAACTGTTGCTGGGACGTTATTCTCTTTCCACTAAAAACCATGTCGTGTTTACCCATGTAGCATAAAATGTTACCTGATAAATAGAATACCATTCAAGTGTCTTTTGATACCTAGTTTATCGTGCTCGGCTCGGAAACGGTAGGAATTCCTTGGCAAGCCTCGGAATTCCTTCTCGTTTTTGAGCCTTGCCTGATAAACTTAATTTCAATGGGCCCTGCCTGGTATTCTCATGTTGTGCTGGTGTTGATATTCTCCATGATTGTGTTTCAGGGCCCGCCCGAGGTGTACTCGCTGTACGGGGCGATCATGCACGAAGGCTGGTCCATGAACGCCGGCCACTACACCTGCATCGTCCGTTCAGGCCCCAAGTGGTTCTTCTACAGTGACAGTCAGGTACGTACAGACACAACATACGGGGCACCGTCTCACAGACGCAGGCTTACAAAACGACTGAACACTGGAGATCCTTATCATGGAGCCGGCTTGTTATAACTGGCTTGAATTCATGTAGCCAGTGAACCCTGAACACTCTGGATACACAGAATAGTCAGGGTCTGATCACAATGGCAACCATGTTTTGTCCGATACTGACACAAATGTGTACATCATAATGCATACCATTTCTTTGCATGATTTCTTGTCTGAAGATTGGTATAGAATATTTTGCTCAACTTTTGTCTGATCAACTTCCTAAGGCAGCTAATCATAGCCGCAACTTTACAAGGTGTTTCCGGTTTAAAAGTTTTACTTAAAGTACAATAACCTCTCATCTACCATTTCCTCACCTACCACATCTAACATACTATTTTACTATAATTTTATTCTTCATCTATTAAATTTGCTTGGCCCTAAATGATACTCTTTTGTGTTGATGGGCCGTTAAGCACCATTCAATTCAATTCAACCATTTTAGTATTGTATGTTTGAAGTATATTTATGTAATAACTTTCCAGAGTTGATAAATAATAAAAAGCGCATATGCTGCAGATTTTTTTAAACACTTTCAAGATATGTTGTGTTCCATTACAGAAGCGGCCCACCTGCTACACAAGCATCAACAGCCAGTCGGCATACGTGCTCTTCTACATCAAGGACAACCTGGCAAACAAATACACCGTCGGCCCAACCCGCACACCCACACCATCACCACAAGACAAGGTTAGTGTGTCTATCTTCACGCTATCCTGCAGCTCTTATTTATTATACCCCCGGCATACAAAGTATGTCGAGGGGTATATAGTTTTCGTAATTCCGTCTGTCCGTCCGTCCGTCCGGACGGGCAGACATTCAGGTACTTATGTGGCTAGCCCCACAGGGTTATGGACTTGTTAAAGGATAGGGTTGGTTACAATTAGCCACCTAAGATATCGTTTTATGTGGCTAAAAATCATTTTATGTGGCTAATATTTAACATGTGATAAGCCACATAGTTACCTGAATGTAAGAACGTCCGTCCGTCCGTCCGACAATGTTTGTAAAGTTTTTGGGTACCGATTATCTCTGTAACAGTAAGTCGGATTGACCTGAAACATTATATACTTCCTTATCATCATCCATATTTTCATTCCATACCACACTCGTGCGGCCTTCTATGTCCAAGGTCCGGGTCAATTACTGAGAAAGAAAGATTTGCGTTAAAGTTATTGGTACCCATTATCTATTCAACGTTAAGTATACTTTCTTATCATCATCATCCATATTTTCATTTCATACCACACCCATGCGACCTTCATGTCCAAGGTCAAGGTCAAATTACTTAGAAATTTGCGTTAAAGTTTTTTTAACATTTGCATTAAAATTCATATTTGGCGGTCCAGGCGGCCGGGGGTATACGTGAGCCCCTGCTCACTTTCTCCGTCTCTCTTGGTAGATCCGTCTGTGTAAAATATGCAGATATTCTATTTCAGAAATAAAAGTATTTCAACCCAAATTTTCATTATATAATTTTCTCAGTGGGTTTTAGTTGTTAAATCAGGGTGATTAACATGTTGCTTATTACCACATGAGGAATCTTGTGAAAATAGACACATTGCTTATATGTGACTGGAGAAATGGGGTTTATGGGTTTTGTGACCAGTGTAGCTCGTGATAAAATAGCACACTCTTGTAGCCTGATAACGATATATATTGCTTGTCAGCAGCATGTCGGATATTTCATTGATAGAATGTCGAACAGTGCACATCCTGATCAGCAGCACAGACTGATCTGGATCTGCACTGGTCGCAAAACCCATACGTCACAGTTCACCTGTCACAGCCATATATTATGTCTGATGATATTCACAAAATCAATGTTTGATTAGTCGAGCCCGTCAGTGCTACAGTGAGCCAGACAAGCAGTTATATATGATCAGCGCCTTGTTTCAGGATAATCGCGACAACGGAGAGCCGGTGCCTGGTTGTTCCACCAGCCGCAGTCTGGGCTCTGTAATCCCCGGCCCCCTGAAAACCCAGACAAAGTCACCACAGAACGTCATTAAGATGATCCCATCTACAGGTGTGTAACTATATAAAGGTGTTGCATGCCCCAATCGCTTTCAGTACTCAAACTATGGCTCGACGAAATGTTGTGCTAAATCCACGACCGTCCAACCCCCGCTGATCCCAAGCTCAAGGTCAAATACTTGGGTCTCTTTACAAAACTTAACATCAGAGAAAAATGTTATAACTTCTATTTCCTTCATCTCAAATGCTTAATATTTCACACATGCATTCCTGTAAGGCTCTACTACCATGCTGTGCCAAATCCACGACTGTCCAACCCCCGCTGATCCCAAGGTCAAGGTTAAATACTTAGTCTCTTTACAAAACTTAACATCAGAGAAATATGTTATAACTTCTACTTCCTTCATCTAAAATGATTAATATTTCACACATGCATTCCTGTAAGGCTCTACTACCATGCTGTGCCAAATCCACGACTGTCCAACCCCCGCTGATCCCAAGGTCAAGGTCAAATACTTGGTCTCTTTATAAAACTTAACATCAGAGAAATATGTTATAACTTCTATTTCCTTCATTGAAAATTCTTAATATTTCACTCGTGCATTCCTCTAAGGTTGTACTATCATGCTGTGACAAGTCTACGACCGTCCAACCCCCGCTGATCCCACGGTCAAGGTGACATACTTCGTCTCTTTACAAAACTTAACATCAGATAAATATGTTATAACTTCTATTTCTTTCATCTCAAATGCTTAATATTTCATGCATGCATTCCTCTAAGGCTCTACTATCATGCTGTGACAAATTCCCGCTGATCTCGAGGTCAAGGTCACATACTTAGTCTCTTTACAAAACTTAACATCAGAGAAATCGGTTATAACTTCTATTTCCTTGCTCGGATCTGCTTCACATTTCACACACGCATTGCTCCAATGGACCTCTACATCCTGTGACAAATTCACGTTCATGCCGCTCCCGCTCCCGAGGTCACAAGCCCACACACTTGGAAATTTTTACGTCCGGCTGTAATATATTTACAGTTTTTGTCAAGGCAGCGGCCGGGATTTCCGTGCGCCTCTGCTCACTTAGCTCTAGTTGAAGTTTTTAGCTTCAATCAATTATATAGAATCATGTATTTTACAGGCTCGAAGCCCACCAATGATTTGGGCATCCCGTTTGTGAGGAAGCCTGTAAACAGCGCGCCGCTGCCCACACACAGAGATAAGGTGTCATTTGGCCTGAAGACGCCCGACAAACGGGGATCCAGCCAGGGAAAAACACATGATAAGCCGGGGTCCAGCCAGGGTAAGACACCTGACAAGCCGGGGTCCAGCCACATGAAGACACCTGACAAGTCTGGACCCAGCCACATGAAGACTAGGAGCCCGCAGGTTGGTGTTCTGGCCCGGCCGAAACTGACCAGCGGCAGTGGTGCTGGTTCCTCCACGCCCGGCGCCACGAAGCCACGTATCGTGATGCAGATCAAGCACGGCAAGGTAACCACGATCGAGACGTCGCCCGCCGGCCAGCGAAAGATTGTCAGTGACGACGACAAGGACGGGCCCACCAGTGGCGGCCACACAAAGTTGTCTGGCAAGAAGGCCCGCCTGGTACCGTACGGCAATGAGAGCTCTGACTCTGATTGGAGCGGCAAGGGTGACTCCCCAAAGGTGGACAGGGCCAGGAAGACGAATGGCTTCGTGAAGGAAGACAAGGCTGGTGGCGTGGTGTTGGACCCGCGCCTCAACGCGACAACGTCTGTGCCTGGCAATGCCCACCTTTACGGAACGGTGGCCCACAAGGAGAGGGTGAACCACGTGAATGTCGGGACCGTGGACAAGGTGCGCGACATGAAGATGCCGCCATTCGTGTGTAAGGTAGAGGCAGCCAGCCGGGGCAAGGCACGAGTGAGTGAGGCCCTTACGTGTGTGACGAGCCCAGTTGCGGGGCGCGACGTGGCGGGGCTGGCCTGGCACGTACACGGCATCGAGGCTGAGCCAAGTCCATCCATCGGCTCCTCGTCCAGCACCCACAGTAACAACTCGACATCCGAGTGGGCGGTGAGCCACAACCCGGCCGGCCATCCGCCCACTGACCACCAGTCGCCCGGCTGGACGGTCACCCCCGGACACAGCGACACCAACGTACACATGGCCGCGAGTCGACTGGACGTCAGTAGCAGGCAAGGGAACACAGAGAAACCAGACTTGAAAGCAGGGATGAAGCGTCCGGCGTCTGTTACGCTGGATATTGATGTTGTTACAGAGAAACTATGCTCAGATGACCATGATAATGTGCCTCTACTCAACTCGGGCGAGAATAAAATGAAAGTCAAAAAGCATAAAAAGCGCAAAAAGCACAAGAAAGAGAAGAAGCATGTCAAGGACCGCGACAATGACCACAATTATGGGAAGTTGAGTGAGGACAGGCTGGATTCCTCGAGCCGACACCGGAACAAGAAGAAACACAAGCAACATAAGTCAGTTAATTATGACGATGTGAAGCCAGTGGCAGGCCAGGAGGCAGCGGAACACACCCTGAATCAAAGCGAAGCGAGGAGCGACGGATACAGGGAACACGCCCTGGACCGAAGCGAATCGAGTCGTGACGGATACAGGGACCATGCCCTGGACCGAAGCGAAGCGAGGAGTGACGGATACAGGAAACATTTGCTGGACCGAAGCGAATCGAGTCGTGACGGATACAGGGACCATGCCCTGGACCGAAGCGAAGCGAGGAGTGACGGATACAGGGAACACGCCCTGGACCGAAGCGAATCGAGTCGTGACGGATACAGGGACCACGCCCTGGACCTAAGCGAAACGAGGAGTGACGGATACAGGGAACACGCTCTGGACCGAAGCGAAGACGAAGACCACTGTCCCGACACGCACAACCTTCGCCACAAGGTGCACACATCACAGAACCACCAGGATCTTCTTAACAAGGCAATTATTGGGAAACACCGACACAAGAATTGCCACAAAGTCCAATCATCCAAGAAACATGAAGATATTCATGAGGGGAGTTCCGCTATAAACACACACCTGAGTCGAAACAACAGTAAAGACTGTAGCCCGGATCGACACAAGAAACATCACAATGTCCAACCATCGAAGAAACATGAAGATATGCATGAGGGAAGTTGCGCTAAAAACACACACCCGAGTCAAGATAACAGTAAAGACTGTAGCCCGGATCGACACAAGAAATGCCAGAAAGTCCAGCCATCCAAGAAACATGAAGATATTCAGGAGGACGGAATTTCTAGAAAAAACATACACATGAGTCGAGATAACGGTGAAGATCGTTGCCCTGACCTACACAAGACACATCACAAAGTCCAACCATCCAAGAAACATGAAGATATTCATGAGGGAAGTTCCGCTATAAACACACACCCGAGTCAAAACAACAGTAAAGACCGTAGCCCGGATCGACACAAGAAACACCACAAAGTCCAGCCATCCAAGAAACGTGAAGATATTCATGAGGAGGGAATTTCTAGAAAAAACGCAAACCAGAGTCGAGATAACAGTGAAGACCGTAGCCCAGCTCGACAACATAAGAACCTCCACAAAGTCCGTCAATCCAAGAAACATGAAGATATTCAGGAGGGAATTAGTGGCAAACACATAGACCGGAGCTTGGACAGCAGTAATACAGACGGCAGCCCAGACGGACACAATAATCGCCAACACACATCCCGCACACGTCAAGGCCTTCATAAGGAGAGAAATCACAACAACAACAACAATGATGGCAGCTATGAACACCAAAATACCAATGGCCAACATAGCGACCGTCGTAAAGACCACGAGGAGGAGCTACGGGCAGATCGCGGTCGGAAGCGGAAACACGATCACGACTCGCAGCGAGACGTGTCGAGCCACAAGCAGTCGCGGAAGGATACGTCAGACAGCAGCAGCTGCGAGTTTGAGTGGGTGGAGCGACCAGCGGCTACACAGGTTGGCTCCTGCTCATCCGCCAGCACGCCGGTCCGATCATCCCGCGCGGCCATCGGTAGGTGCACATCGTATTGATACACCATTCGTTTTACAATTGGAATACATGCTGCATGCCTAGCACAAACCAATGGTCCATGCTAGGCATGCAGCCTGTAATCCAAGCCCTGGGCAATGATACCAATATTCTCTTGTCATAACTAATAGTTTATCAATATCAATATTTCTCATTATCAATTTATCAACTATTGGATGCATGAATTTCTCAAAGACCCCTCTGTGTATGACCTTGGTGTAACGGTCGTAAAACCCCAATCAATCTATCGGCCATCTTCAAGCATTAGAATTTGATGACGTTTATTGATATTAAGTTGAGGAATTATTT
The DNA here is from genome assembly GCA_029237695.1 of Conchocele bisecta. Taxonomy (NCBI): domain Eukaryota; kingdom Metazoa; phylum Mollusca; class Bivalvia; order Lucinida; family Thyasiridae; genus Conchocele; species Conchocele bisecta. The sequence goes on from CM055267.1 coordinate 11,153,743, forward strand.
GTCGATTGACATGCTTGATATTTATTTTATTTCCAAAGTGTATACATACTGCAGTTGCGTGTGTAATCGATGACTTGGGGCCTGTGATTTTAAATGGCCGAGTGTTTATGCTCGAAATGATTTATTTGTAATCTACCATCATGCTGACTGATTTTGAGTAGGAGATTTGAGTGCACCTGTAGCCTATTTCACCAAAATTGCAAAGTATACTTATCTTGCTAAGTACACTTTGAGGGAGAAATTTTCAATTTAAGGATAAATTTATCAATTTTTATCAATATTGTACTGAATTTATTACATTAAAATGGCTGTAATAATGTAATTAATTCAGTATAATGCTTATGCATATTTTTAATCATCAAATATATGCAGTTCTTTTTGAAATAATGCATTTCGGGGAAAATAAATGATTACTCCCTCAAAGTATACTTAGCTAAATCGGTTACTGAGGTATATAGTGACGTATGGTGTGTGGTTGGTTACAGACATGGTGGGACAGGACTGGGACTACCACATGAAGGGAGGCCATCAGCGGTCCCTCAGTGGCGGCAGCACCCCGGTCAAGGTCCCCTGGGATGGCCTGCGCGCCTCCAAGGTCGCCAGCCAGCTCGAGAAGTCCATGCAGTACAAATACGGTGCTCCAGGTAACTGAATGGGCCATGGTTCTGTAACACCTGCCTTTCCATTTCCTACTTGTGGGTCCTATGTGGGAGTATGCAATGGGTAATTTAACAATTGGGGTTCATCTTACCGGAATTCCGACTGGAGACCTGGTTTGGCCCTCACATTCGTTTTTGGCATTTTGTATGTGACAGTTGAACCTGGTTATACCCCTTATGTGAGTATTACGATTATTCGTAATCCTATTTTAGGGGAAGGGGCCAAGTGACTTTGGTGTGGTATGGACCTGGCACCAGGTCGGGTTATTCTAATTTCGTGGCTGAATATATTTTTTCTGCAGGTAAATATTTCCTTCTGATTTTGGGATTTCCCCCCAATACAGCTGGTTAAAATGGGATCGAACCCGTTTGCCCGGCCTTACATGACCTTAGCTGTTGATAGGCCGTTAAACACCAATAAACAAACAAACATTTCCTACTCGTGATCATGATCAGTCATTCTGGCTATAAATAGTGTTAATAACATTTGGTACCATGCAATTTTTTTTAATAACCTCCACTTCCCTTCACAGATCTTTGATTCCTCGCTGCATTCCTCGGATGGCCCCCTATCGTGCTGGGATGAATATCGATCCCTGCTAGTCCCAAAGTCAATATCACTGACTCGGTGCATTCTCAAAGCATATGGAGTAATGGAGTAAATATTTCATGATGCCCATAAGGGATGGTCTAGGCGGTACATCACAATTCATTGGACTTTCAACACTGGAGGTTGTGAGTTTAAACCCCGCCCTAGGCGTGACAAAATACTTTCATTGTTTTTCCATCCCACTGGTCTTTCGGATGAGACTTCTGAACCGACATGATGCCCATTTCAATCCATGGAACTTATTTATATTTCACATGCTCTTCTGCTGGATGTCTAACAAATACCATGGAATACCCAACGGTCAAGGTCATAAACTTTGTGTGTTCACAAACATTTTTGATGTAAATATGTATTTCTTTGACAAATCAATGCCTGTATTGTGGTACCCCGACTGTGTGTTGACCATGTCGCGCATTACAGTGAGCACGTGGAGCGGGAGCCACACGGAGCTGGACGTGGAGCCGGGGCGGGCCCAGACACACGACCACATTGATGACTACGAGGAAGACTTGGACCGGGGCAGGGTAAGTTGGCGCTCCTGTAAACTTTAACTGTAAGGGCACTGTGTCTCGGATAATCGATATGGAGATCAAAGGCACAGGTGGGTTTTGTACGTCACAGGCACCTTCTATTTGGATGGGGTGATATTCGGAGATTTAGTTGTTTATTTCAAGAAAACCTACAATTTGCTGGAAATATTGAAAGATGGGGTGCACTCGTATCCAAAATATGCTCCGAAATTTGTAGAAAATGCAGTTTATAGCCACCCAAAGAGACACGTCAATAGTCACAGACACTGATAGTTTTTTTGACATATGCAATAATACTGCACATTTGTTCATTCTATGGCATCAAATGTTACCTGATAAACAGAATACCATGCTTGCGTATTTTGATATCAATGTTAACGGGCTCAGTTTGGGAATTTGCTAGGCAAGCCTAGGAATGTCGGGGGGGGGGGGGGGTGGGTCAATCCCCACCTTGTTGCTACATTCCATCGGGGGGGGGGGGTGGTTCAATTCCCACCTTGTTGCTACATTCCAGTGTGTGAGTGGCCCGGTGGTGTATGTCTGCCGTGTGTTTCAGGTGAAGAAGCTGAAGGCCCCCCCAGGGTGGGCCGCGCCCCCCACAGGCAACCAGTTCCAGCGGGAACAGCAGCGGAGGAACCGCGACCGCTCCATGTGGGACAGCGTGTTTCACGGGCCAGACGGGCCCCCGCCCTCCCGCTAGACCCACAGCCGCCCACGGATACAGCGGCATTGACATTGTTTATCACTTTGTATGGTTATTGTATCTACATGTATTTTAAAGAGACATTTAATGCTCACTTCAGGATATTTGTTACCAATCTGTAGTATGGAATGTTTTTGTCGGTTGTTATAATTTGATATATGTATATTTTGATCATGTTTATAATTGCAAAGATTGGCTTCGAGTCGCACCTCACTAGGATTATGATGATGTGTACACGTTTGTCACTGTAGAGTAGGTGAACAGCCACATGTAGTGACTGGGCCACATCATAACAAGCTACATAGTTCTGTGAACTAACGAAGCGACCACTCGCGACTGGCACGTACAATGGTGATACCGATTCCTGTAGCAGAGCACCGAACTTCACTCTGTTGTCCTACAGCCATAGACAAAGGGAAATATCTATAGTATTGTAGAATATATAAATCTGGCATACATTACTACTAGGTACCATTGCACTATAGACATATTTTTACTGTGCCAGAGATCAGAGGACAACAACCTTTGATGCGTCGGTCATAGATTTTGGGACTAAAATATGTCCACGAAAAGCACAAATATTCATATGGATGTAAATTAACATGTATGGTTGTCAAAAAGAGTGTTAAGTGAGTGTTTACACTGCCATATAGTTATAGAGGCGGTGTTATACGGTATTATCTTGCCTGTGCCAGCTAGCAATGTGGTCGTTGCAATGTATAAGGTAGCATATGACATGTTGTAAATGGCTACCAAACTTTAATGGTTATTTGGCTGACAAATAGTGGCTATATCATATTGTGACCATTCTCATTTGATGAACATTTACGTAATATATGGTGAGGAGTGACTCTGAAGGCAATCTATAATAATTATTGCTGCACATACAAGATGATGAATTAGGTTCAGTTTCAATATATCTAAGCATATACGCCTTGTTTGTTGTTTATGGTTCACCAGTAGCCTATTTCACCAAAATTGCAAAGTATACTTATCTTGCTATTAAAGTACACTTTGAGGGAGAAATTTTCAATTTAAGGATAAATTCATTCTATTTTATTGTACTGAATTTATTACATTATCACAGCCATTTTGGCTGTGATAATGTAATACATTCAGTATAATAATTCTGGATACTTTTAATCATCAAATACAGTCGAACTTTCATTAAGCGACCACCTAAGGGAGACACCAAAAATGGAAATCCGGGTACTGGTATGTCCGGTTATATCGTTTAATATTCGGAATCCGGTAATCGCGAATATTAAACATTTTAACATAGAAATAAATACATTAGAATACTACCAGTAATGTTTACTGTGCACTTTTCTGAATTATTCGGGCTTTATTTTATCAAAATGGATGAAAGAATTTGAATGTTATTGCGAAATAAAATCGCCCAGCTGAAATCGCAAATGGGCAGTAGTGACTGCGATCACTTCGGACCAGACGTGTTTCGTCCCGGTGATTTTGCCAGTCGTTGACTGACGACCAACCCAGCTGATAGAATAATTATTTATTAACCAGTATCGTTACGCGTCAAGAAAATAGGAATTGTGTGAAATAGAAATGCTTAAAAAGTATTTGTTTTAAATCTGTGAAATACACAGATGTTTTCCCATTGTTCTAACCGACAAGTCGTGTTGTTCCCATGTGCTAAGCGACGAGTTAATTCCCTTTAATAAGCACTAAGGAAACAAGCAAATCGGAATGAGGTTTCAGGTCAATAATCATAAACCATGCACCATTCACACTTTGACAGTGACAGGGGATTTGTTTCCTTTGTTTGTCGCACGCTTGAGGCTAATTTTACCTGGAGAAAGTGACGTCCTGTCAATTAATGGTCGTTTAGTACAAACGACCATATCTTTTGGTTACAATATTTTTGGCCGGTGGTCGCGTTAAGGAAAAGTTGTTTAATACTCATTACATAGGCCAAATGGTCTGGGGGAATTGAAAATGGTCGCATAAGACAAGTCGCTTAATGCACGTGGTTGCTTGTGCAAGTTTGACTGTATATGCAGTCGTTAGTTTTATATTAAATAATGCATTTCAGGAAAAATAAATGATTACTCCCTCAAAGTATACTTGGGTAGATGAGTATGTTTAGCAATTGGTGAAATCGGCTACATGGCATGTGTTTGTAGACTGCGCTACTGGCAGACAAAAGGCACCTTACAGCTGAGCATATGCAACAAAATTATGTAGATCGGCATCCGCATCGCATCATTATACCCCCCGCAACGAGTTGTGGGGGGTATACTGGAGTCCGGTTTGCCGTCCGTCCGTCCGTCACAACTTAACATCAGAGAAATATTGTTATAACTTCTATTTCCTTCATCTAAAATGTTTAATATTTCACACATGCATTCCTGTAAGGCTCTACTACCATGCTGTGCCAAATCCACGACCGTCCAACTCCCCTTCCCCCCTGATCCTAAGGTCAAGGTCAAATAATTAGTCCCTGTACAAAACTTAACATCAGAGAAATATTGTTATAACTTCCGTTTCCTTCATCTAAAATGTTTAATATTTCACACATGCATTCCTGTAAGGCTCTACTACCATGCTGTGCCAAATCAACGACCGTCCAACCCCCACTGATCCCAAGTTTGCCCGTCCTTACATGACCTTAGCTGTTGATAGGCCGTTAAACACTAATAAACAAACTACCATGCTGTGCCAAATCCATGACCGTCCAACCCCTGCTGATCCCAAGGTCAACATCAAATACTTAGTCTCTTTACAAAACTTAACATCAGAGAAATATGTTGTAACTTCTATTTCTTTCATCTAAAATGCTTAATATTTCACACGTGCATTCCTGTAAGATTCTACTACCATGCTGTGCCAAATCCACGACCGTCCAACCCCCACTGATCCCAAGTTTGCCTGTCCTTACATGACCTTAGCTGTTGATAGGCCGTTAAACACTAATAAACAAACTACCATGCTGTGCCAAATCCATGACCGTCCAACCCCTGCTGATCCCAAGGTCAACATCAAATACTTAGTCTCTTTACAAAACTTAACATCAGAGAAATATGTTGTAACTTCTATTTCTTTCATCTAAAATGCTTAATATTTCACACGTGCATTCCTGTAAGATTCTACTACCATGCTGTGCCAAATCCACGACCGTCCAACCCCCACTGATCCCAAGGTCAAGGTCAAATACTTAGTCTCTTTACAAAACTTAACATCAGAGAAATATGTTACTTCTATTTCCTTCATCTAAAATGTTTAATATTTTACACCTGCATTCCTGTAAGGCTCTACTACCATGTTGTGCCAAATCCACGACCGTCCAACCCCTGCTGATCCAAAGGTCAAGGTCAAATACTTGGTCTCTACAAAACGTAACATGAGAGAAATTGGTTATAACTTCTATTTCCTTCATCTAAAATGCTCGGATCTGCTTCACATTTCACACACACATTGCTCCAATGGACCTCTATCACCGTGTGACAAATTCACGTTCGTGCCCAGAGTCAAGGTCACAAGCCCACACACTTGGATTTTATTTTACATATTTAGGGGTACCTGGGCCGACGCGGGGGGTATTCCGTAAGCCTCGCTTACTGACCAATCTAGTTAGATTAGGATCTCCTGCTTTTACTAGTAACAGCAATGCGGTTCATTTGATGGGTTGGCTAACGGTGTAGGCCCTGATCAGACTGTACTGATCTGGGGCTACTCATCGCACAGATGGTAAGGTCCAGTTTCTCGGCCATGTGCTCGGATGTCTGGTATGTCCGAGAATCTTCTTGATTGTGTCAAATTTCTGATGTATGTATCGGAGCTGATAACCGCATGCTCATTTGCCATAATCTTGCATCATTGAGAGTTCCCTTTATACGAGTAGTAAGATTAGTGCTAATGGGTAAATCCTATTAATTTGAATATGGGCCGCAGGTTGGGAGCATGCAAAGGGTAATTTAACGTTGTGGTTCATTCTTACCGGAATCCCGATGTTCCTGTAGCCTATTTCACCAACATTGCAAAGCATACTTATCTAGCAAAGTATACTTTGAGGGAGAAATTTTCAATTTAAGGATAAATTTATTAATTTTTATTATACTGAATTTATTACAAAAATAGCTGTGATAATGTAATACATTCAGTATAATAATTCTGTATACTTTTAATCATCAAATATACGCAGTCGTTAGTTCTATATGACATGATGCATGTCGAGGGGGAAAAAATAAATGATTACTCCCTCAAAGTATATTTTGCTAGATAAGTATACTTTGCAATTTTGATGAAATCTGCTACTGGTTTGGCCCTCTGGTACATTTTTGGCTTCCAGTTGAATCTGGTTGACCCACTATAAAAGTAGTAACATTATTACTAACCCTATTACTGTTTGGGCGTTGAGCTAAGTGACTATGGTGTAGGGAGGAACAGGCCATTAAGCGCCATGAAATACAAACTTGGTGAGCAGTATTTCAGTGGACGAGGCTGAGCTGTGGTCTGTTTCTGCCAAACCGACTGCCTGATTGCCAGTACATATTTCTACCGGCTGTCACTGGCAATGCTAGGTTGGCATGTTGCTTACTTGCTGTGGAGGGTGATTCAGTTCCATCGTAACATTTAACATTCATAGTAGTCTTCGAGAATCTGAATGCTTTGATCTCAAAAATATCTACATATTATATTTCTACTTTATATCGTTAAGCCATAGAAAATTACATTGTTTTAAAGTCACTCCTTTTATTAAATTTTCGACCACATGGTCTTTATCAAAATAGTGTGAAAATGTATCGGCAGTCCTATGTGACGTTCATAGTGTAGCAGTAAACCGGATGTTATTAGCTGGAAGTCATGACGTCGCGCGAGCCCAGGCCATACGTCGAACAACGAAACCATGATACACCACTTGTGCATCACGATACCGCGATCCGACACATAGTCCAGGCCCGTACGACGTCAATCCCATCCCATGACACCCGATCGGATCGCGGGATCATGATGCACAAGTGGTGTATCGTGGTTGATGTATGGCCTTGGCTCGCACGACGTCATGACGTCCGGCTCATAACATCCGGTTTACTGCTACACTATGGACGTCACATAGGACTGCCGATACATTTTCACACTATTTTGATAAAGACCATGTGGTAGAAAATTTAATAAAAAGAGTGACTTTAAAACAATGTGTATTAAATGTGCTTCCCTTCAGAGGTTATTGGAAAATACATAGAAAATTAATTTGTGTATTTTCATCCAGATTTTGGAAGAAAGTGTGGCAGGTGGGAGGATTGTATTTTTTTATTTAAATGTGATAAAATGACAAAAACTCTATTTTTTGAAAACATATGCAAGTAAAATAATACCTGCCAGTGGCTGTAGCCAGTCCCGGTTGGCAATGTACATATCACTCGTTTATCCATGGGTCTCTGGCGGACAGAGCTGACCTTGTCATCGATTCTACAAGTGTTGATCAGACATGATATCCCAGCATTGTTCAGTGGAATTTGCTGCTAGTCTCGTTTCCTGGTGGCGGTAGAGAAGGTACTAGTCAGACTGCACAGGTACACCAACTGATCTGGGACTACACTTGCCATATGTGGCTGTCACTGGAGAAATGGGGCTTATCCACAGTCTGATCTGGATTTGCACCATTCCTTGGGAGCATGCTATGGGCAATTTAACGATCGGGATTCAGCCTTACCGGAGACTTACTGGAGACTTTGGTATTTCTTGTATGTGAGAGTTGAATCTGGTTATACCCCTTATAAGAGTAAAATGATTATTCGTAATCCTATTACTTGTAGGGGAAGGGGCCATGTGACACGTAGTATGGACCTGGCACCATGTCTGGTTATTCTAATTTCAGGGCTGAATATACTTTTTCTCGATGTCAATATTCAGTTTTGATTTTGGATTTTCCCCCAATGCAGCAGATTAAATACGTGATTGAAACAAACAAAACTGTTCGCCATTCCATCAATGAAACGCATGTCCTTCTTCTAGCAAGCAATATAGATAGTTATCAGGCTACAGGAGTGTGATATTTGATCAGGAGCTACACTTGTCATAAATGCCAGAATCCCCATTTCTCGAGTCAACTGCCCCATATCTGTAACCTTATTTGATCAGGAGCTACACTGATCATAAATTTCTCCAGTCGCAGCCACATACATGTAACCTTCGTTTTGTCGGCCAGGGTCCCACATGTACGTAGATTAGTAACTGCTATTGCCTTATTATTGAAGTCAGTTTAACTGACAACCCGTTTGTACATATAGCTAGTTGACGCTGAACGTTGGATAGCGATCACCCTTACCATTGTGATAGGGCGGCATATTCTACAGGCGAGTTGTGTGCCGCACAGTATTATAATTGGGCTGCCGACAGTGACATTGTGATTATTGACGTGTTGTAGCTGATAAATGGTACACATTTGTACAAAAGTAATCCTATGGTACTTAAAGGTACATGCCCACTCAGTAGGTACAACATGTTAGGAATTAAATAAGTGTATAATTGTGTCGTTATTCCACCAGTTCTAAAAATTACGTTGCTCGCTATACAAATATAATAATTTAGTAATATTTATTTTACTGATAGCGACTCGCGGTGGTATCAGGCTATTTTAAGTATGATCATTGCACATCAATCTGATATCAGTGAGGACATTTACGTCTGATATATAAAATGTATAATAATGCCAATCAATATGTGGGGTAATGGTGATTGAATGTTTATTTTGCCAGAAAATGTCATATCTACAGAATATACAAAACTATATTATAACCTACTGAGTGGGCATGTAACTTTAATTTTAATCATATGTCTATTTATGTAATGCATATAGTTGAAACCTTTGCCAATATTGCCTCTACAGTTTTAAAGACGCGCCAACTTGCGTCACGGAAACAAGTTCACGTTCTTTTCAACGAAAACAACGTCATAATTGCCGATTATGTAGCCAAAAACGTTATCTGATAAATAGAATACCGTGCTAATGTCTTTTGATATCAAGTTTATCAGGCTCGGCTCGAAAACGGTAGGAATTCCTACGCGTTCCCTAGCCTTGCCTGATAAACTTGATATCAAAAGACACTGTCCTGGTATTCTCTACTTCTGTATATACTGCAGGTGACTTCAAATGGTAGATTTAAAGCTTTCTCCAACTTCTCAGAGACTGCCTCGATGACTTGTAATGCGCAACAATCTTTGTTGATCAATCTGTAAGAGTGGGTGGTTGGTCAGTAAATTAGCGGTAGGGGTTCCTCCTTATAGGAATCACGATTTGCCTGGTTTGACCCTCGGGTACGTTTTTATCTTTGGCTCTTTTGTTACTTGGTAGTTGAATTGAGTTATTGCCCATTATAAAAGTAGTAAGATTATTACTGATCCTACTGCTTTTGGGAGGGGACCCCGAATGATTCTGGTGTGGCGAAGAGCTGGCATCAGATCAGGATTATTCTTTGTGGGTGGCAGGTGGGAGCACGTGATGGGTAATTTAACGATCGGGGTTCATTCTTACCGGAATCCCGACTGGAGACCTGGTTTGGCCCTCACATACGTCTTTGGCATTTTGTATGTGACAGTTGAATCTGGTTATACCCCTTATGTGAGTAATACAATATTCGTAATCCTATTTTAGGGGAAGGGGCCAAGTAACTTGGTGTGGTATGGACCTGGCACCAGTTCAGGTTATTCTAATTTCAGGGCTGAATATATTTGTTCTTGATGTAAATATTCCGTTCTGATTTTGGGATTTTTTCCCAAATGCTGCAGGTTAAATTGGGATCGAACCCGTTTGCCCGGCCTTACATGACCTTAGCTGTTGATAGGCCGTTAAGCACTAATAAACAAAGAAACAAAACTTGTACAGGTAATATATGGGATTTAGTACTAAACCCATTGACCCGGCCTTAAATGACCTTAGCTGTTGATAGGCCGTTAAACCCCAACAAACAAAACATGACTGTAAGAATGTGTAGAAGACTATTGTACATTATAGTCTGCAGTTATGAAGCAGTTATGAAGCTATTTCTGCAATCCACTCAAGAGCCGTGCTCAACCTGACAGTCTCAGACTCGCCTGGGTTGAGCATGACAATGTGCTCTAAATGTTTTATCCCCTCGGAAATGGATGGACAACATAACGTTAGACAATGTCCAGGCGTGGGTAAAGGTTTGCCGTGGCACGAAGGAACTGTTTAAACACCAAGGCTGTAGGCCACGTGTCCAAACAGTCCCGAGTGCCACGGCAAATGTTTACCCACGCCTGGACATGGTCGAACGTTATTGTTACATGTTCAAACCTCGTGGGGCCCTGTGTCTGCCGGCAGCCCATTCTCCGTGCTCAAGTCTAGATCCAATCAGCTATTTCCCTGGTTCTGGTCAACTTATGCATTTGCAATGTACATGTATTATGTTGGATAGCATTGTTATGACATATGCACATGTTTGGGGTGGTGGGTGGCAGGTGGGAGCACGCGATGGGTAATTTAACGATCGGGGTTCATCCTTACTGGAATCCCGACTGGAGACCTGGTTTGGCCCTCACATACGTCTTTGGCATTTTGTATGTGACAGTTGAATCTGGTTATACCCCTTACGTGAGTATTACGATATTCGTAATCCTATTTTAGGGGAAGGGGCCAAGTGACTTTGGTGTGGTATGGACCTGCCACCAGGTCAGGTTATTCTAATTTCAGGGCTGAATATATTTGTTCTCGATGTAAATATTCCGTTCTGATTTTGGGATTTTCCCCCCAATGCAGCAGGTTAAAATGGGATCGAACCCGTTTGCCCGGCCTTACATGACCTTAGCTGTTGATAGGCCATTAAACACTAATAAACAAACAAACAAACATGTTTGGGGTGGGTGGCAGGTGGGAGCATGTGATGGGTAAATTAATGATCGGGATTCATCCTTACCCGTATTCCGTACGGAGACCTGGAGCCGATTTCACCAACATTGCAAAGTATACTTATCTAGCAAAGTATACTTTGAGGGAGTAATCATTGATTTTCCCCGAAATGCATTATTTCATATAGAACTGCATATATTTGATGATTAAAAATATGTAGAATTATTATACTGAATTAATTACATTATCACAGCCAAAATGGCTGTGATAATGTAATAAATTCAGTATAATAAAAATTAATAAATTTATTCTTTAATTGAAAATTTCTCCCTCAAAGTATACTTTGCTAGAAAAGTATACTTTGCAATGTTGATGAAATAGGCTACTGGTTTGGCCCTCGGGTACGTCTTTGGCATTCTTGTATGTGAATCTGGTTATACCCCTTAAGGACCCGTTCTATTCCTGATCATCGTTTGATTCAAAGATAATTACTTTGTAAATGTGATAGAACCTGTTTGCCCGGCCTTACATGACCTAAGTTGATAGGCCAATAAACAAACAAATGACCTACAATGTATTACCTAAAAAGAGTAATCCTACCAGTATTACTTTTAGGGTAAAGGGGCCAAGTGACTTTGGTGTGATATGGACTGAATAAATGTAAATATTCTGTTTTGAGTTTGGGATTTTGATGAACATTCTCTTGTTACTATATCCTACATGGTGCATGCCAGGCTTATTCTCATCCCGACCAGGGCAGATCCTGGTCACACTGATACAATCGATAGTAATTTGCTGTGTTCATGAAGCATGGTTAGATTATCAAATGGCGAACAGTGATGACCCTGATCAAAATGTGTGGATGTGCAGGCAGGTTTGGGTCTTCACTCGTCTCCCAAGTAATACTCCTGGGTTTGTCGGATCGCGGCCCACACTGAATCTACGACCATGCTGGATACACGAATGTTACCGAGCTGGCTGTAATTTGTTCACTTCGGTGCCAGTATGCGAAGAGTAAATTTAACGATGTGTTTCATCCTTACCGGAATCCAGATTTTCCCCAAAATGCAGCAGGCTAAATGCGGGATCAAACCCATTGGCTCAGCCTTAAATGACCTTAGCCGTTGACGGGCCATTAAATAGTAAATAAATCAATTTGCAGCTATTTCCCCGATACAATGAACTTTGCAAGCCCATTGCTATTCGGCATAATTCAACAGTAAATCACTTGTTTGGTATTTGTTGGAACTCGTATGGAGATCATAGATACATGTACATGCAAGTATTTAACCCTTGTAACCATAAATAAATAGAATGGACTGTGATATGTTAATTTTCCAGCCAATCAAAATTGTCACAAAATTATTTTCAGACGAGTCCATTTCTAAAAGTGGGTGTTTTTGTTCTAAAAATATATGAAAATTACTTACAAAAATTGCAGATCCTGATGAAACGGCTTGTTACAAGCTGGCTCATCTGGATCTACACTGTTTGCAAACACCTGTAGAGGTCTGTAGTGTTGAAAGGGTTAATAATTATTGAAATTCGAGTTGTTTTATTGGCAGAATCTGGGCTTGGATCAGGCTCAACTATACAGCCTGGCTCACACTTGTGATAATATATCGGACGGCTCTGTTCTGTCTGCTGTGCTTGTTCTCGTATTTTTCCTCGTGGTAATGGGTAAGCATCATCACTTGTGCTATCTAGGACAGATCAGGCAGTCAGTATTGACTTTGTGACAATGTCCCGTACTCTAATTATCTGGCCTTAAATGACCTTAGACCCATTAAAGAAGTACATGTAATAATATTACTACTGATCATATTACATTTGGGGTTGGAGCTAAGTGATTCTGGTGTGGAATGGACCTGGCACCAGGTCGGGATATTCTACTTTCAGGGCTGAATATATATTTTTCTGTAAATATTGAGTTCTGATTTTGGGAATTTCCCTCATTATGGACAGGTTAAATACGGGATAGTCCAACCCATTGACACGGCCTTATATGACCTTAGCTGTGAATAGGACGTAAAAAACCAATAAAGATACTAAATTCCATTGGCTTATTAGTAGTTTACATGCTAATTGTACTGGAGCTATATTGGTCATTGTTATTAACCGACATACAACTGGTTGGGAGCACGAGAATGGTAAATTTAACAAATGATTTCGTCCTTAACAGGGAATACTGTTATCACTAGTTTGGCCCTGTACATTTTTTGCTTTGTTACTTGAGAGTTTAATCCGATTATACCCATTATAAAAGTAGTATGATTAATACATATATTATATTTAGGGAGTATGTGGGTGGCAGGTGGGCGCATGTGATGGGTAATTTAACGATCGAGGTTTGGCCTTACCGGAATCCCGACTGGAGACCTGGTTTGACCCTCACGTACGTCGTTGGCATTCTTGTATGTGACAGTTCAATCTGGTTGTACCCCGTATGTGAGTATTACAATTATTCGTAATCTGGCACCAGGTTCTTCTAATTTCAGGGTTGAATATAATTATTTTTTTCGATGCAGCAGGTTAAATACAGGATCGAACCTGTTGGCCAGGCCTTAAATGACCTTAACTGTTGATAGGCCGTGAAACACCAATAAATCAATCAAATTTAGGGAGTGGGGCTAGGTGACTGGTATGGTGAGGACCGGGCAACGGTCGGGTCGAATATATATTTTGTCTGATTTTGGGAGTTTCCTCTCATCACATGTGAAATATGGGATTCGACCCTGTTAACCCGGCCTAAAATGACCATAGCTGTTGACGGGCTGTTAAACACCATTAAATAAATAACAATCACACTGATGGTTTATCATGCTGTACAATGGAGCCCATTTATAATGTCATGTCGTATCACTTACATGTCTAATCTGTGTCAACTAATCAAACTTGTAATACTGATACAAATGACAACTTATTAATGTCAGTTAGAAATTGCTCCAATTCTGGAATGCTACTGTATCTGAGGTTCGATCGATTTCTGCGATGCTCATAGATGTTGTGGAGTCTGTATGAAGTGGCACTTTACCAAAAACACTGAGGACTGTCCGTGTTACCATACTGTGCTGTTCACATACTTGGTAAGCACCTGGTCAATCAATAAACTTTCAACGAAAGTGGAAAATGTGATCAGACTAAACTGTGTGAGTTCCATTTGTTTGATTACTCCGGGTGGTGGTTGGTTGAGAGCATGTGATGGGTAATTTAACGATCGGGATTCATCCTTACCGGAATCTCGAGCGGAGACGTGGTTTGGCCCTCAGGTACGTCTTGGCATCCTTGCATTTGAGATTTCAATCTTGTTATACCCCTTATATGAGTAATATGATTATTATACGCCCGTTTGAAAAAAACGGGACGTATTATGTATTCACCTTGTACGGGCGGGCAGGGTGGGTGGTGGTCGGGCGAATGAGACGGTGTAAATTAACAGTAGGGGTTCCTCCTTATAGGAATCACTATTTGCCTGGTTTGGCCCTCCGGTACGTTTTGGTCTTTGGCTCGTTTGTTACCTGGGAGTTGAATTGGGTTATTACCCATTATAAAAGTAGTAAGATTATTACTGATCCTACTGCTTTTGGGAGGGGCCAAGTGATTCTGGTATGGCGAGGACCTGGCATCAGATCAGGATTATTCTGATTTCAGGGCTGAATATATAGTTTTTGTCTCGCCCGCGAAAGCGGAAAGCGAGATATAGGTTTTGCTTTTCCGGAGTCGTCGGCGGAGGCGGCTGCGGCGGTGTCATCATTCAATGTTAAGTTTTCGTGTTACGGTCATTACTTCAACACCTTATCAGCTACAGTCATCAACCTTTATACATCCCTTTACTATGATATGTAGATGAATATTGGACTATTAATATTTTTTTTCTTGGGCCCCAGGATCAAGGTCAAGGCAGAACCAGGCGAGACATTTGATTCCGCGGAATTCTTGTGTTATTGTAAATATTAAGTTCTGATTTTGTGATTTTCCCCCCATTTGTATATGTACTTGAACATGTACAGGTAATATATGGGATTTAGTTCTAAACCCATTGACCCAGCCTTAAATGACCTTAGCTGTTGATAGGCCGTTAAACCCCAACAAGCAAGCAAGCAAGAAATGCAATGCAATGCAATGCAATGCAATGCAATGCAATGCAATGCAATGCAATGCAATGCAATGCAGTGCAATGCAAACAAACAAAAACATGAGGTGCCGGATTCTGAGCAATTGCCCCCAGAATATTATATTACTTTAGGGAGTGGGGCGGAGTGGCTAAGGACCTGGCACCAGGTCGGGTTTCTAATTTTGGGGCTGTGGGTGGCAGGTGGTAGCATGCAATGGGTAATTTGACGATCGGATTCATCCTTGCTGTTGGGTGGCAGGTGGGAGCACGCGATGGGTAATTTAACGATCGGGGTTCATCCTTACCCGAATTCGAACTGGAGACCTGGTTTGGCCCTCACATACGTCTTTAGAATTTTGTATGCGACAGTTGAATCTGGTTATACCCTTTATGTGAGTATTAAGATTATTTGTAATCCTATTTTAGGGGAAGAGGCCATGTTACTTTGGTGTGGTATGGACCTGGCACCAGGTCAGGTGATTCTAATTTCATGGCTAAATAAATTTTTTCTCTATGTAAATATTCTGTTCTGATTTTGGGATTTTCCGCCCAATGCAGCAGGCTAAAACGGGATCGAACCCGTTTGCCCGGCCTTACATGACCTTAGCTGTTGATAGGCCGTTAAACAGCAATAAACAAACAATCATCCTTGCCGATTTCCCGAACAGACCTGGTTTGGCCCTCACGTACGTCTTTGGCATTCTTGTATGCAGGGGTTTAATCTGGTTATACCCCTTGTACGAGTAATACGATTATTCCTAATCCTATTACTTTTAGGGGAAGGGGGCCCAAGTGAATCGTGTGGTATGGACCTGGCAACAGGTTCGGTTATTCTAATTTCTGGCTGGGTGGGTGGCAGGTGGGAGCACGCAATGGGTAATTTAATGATCGGGGTTCATCTTTACTGGAATCCCGACTGGAGACCTGGGTTGGGCCCTCACATTCGTCTTTGGCATTTTGTATATGACAGTTGAATCCGGTTATACCCCTTATGTGGGTATTACGATATTCGTAATCCTATTTTAGGGGAAGGGGCCAAGTGACTTCGTGTGGTATGGACCTGGCACCAGGTCCGGTTATTCTAATTTCAGGGCTGAATATATTTATTCTCATGTAAATATTCCGTTCTGATTTTGGGATTTTCCCCCCAATGCAGCAGGTTAAATTGGGATCGAACCAATAAACACTAATAAACAAACAAACTAAATATATTTGTTCTCCGTGTCAATATTCCGTTTTTGATTTTGGGATTTCCCCCCCCCCCCAATGCAACAGGTTAAATACGGGATTGAACCCGTTGGCGCCAGCTGGTTTTAAATGACCTGAGCTGTTGATAGCCTGTTAAACACCAATAAACAAACTAATTTAGGGGCTAAATATTTTCTGTAAATATTACGGTAAGTTTAGCAGGTGAAATATGGGATTCAACCCAAACACGGTGGCCTAAAATGACCATAGCTTTTGACAGGCCGTTAAACACTATTAAATAAATAAATTACATGGTAGGTGTCTGCTATCATGAACTTTATTTGGGTATTAAGTGGGAATTGGTGTACACCATGGTTGAATAATCGTATGACACGACATTCATTACTGACCATTCCTTTGCTGGGGTGCATGTTGTTTTACTGCCAGATGTGTGACGTTAGCTGGCTCGAGTTGGTGCTAAAGTGGACTGTTGCCATGTTCGAGTGTGGTAGAATTCTGTAGAAGTAAATGCGTGCGATTCCATAGTGGTCTTGTCAACATACGTGCATGTTGCTCAATGGCAGTGTAATTTATCGTCGAATGTTAAATGATTACCAGTACAAGTATTTATCAGAGATTTGTATGAAATTGTTGACCTTGGCGTTGCAATGAAATAAATTGCAATGAAATAAATTGTATACAATTATTACTGTTTTTTTGTCTCCACTCACCACGCCCAAATTGTATCGCATACAACACTATACAACCATCTGATCATGTCGTACAAATAATCGCATGTATCTTGAAAACAAAGAAAAAAAAAATATTGCTCAAGTTTTTATTCCATTACAAATACCAGTCTGCAAATACAGTGGAACCTATCTAGACCAGACACCCTGTGGACATCCGGTTTACTATTTCACTGTAAATCAGGCATTTGATTATTCCGAGCCATAGTTGTGTGCTATGAACAGGCATTATCACTCGAGATAAATGAAACTCGTCAAAATTATGATCATGTACGTTTCTTGTTGTCCGGTTTGGAGAGGTGAACTCGGTATGATGGGCATGCACAATGAATGGCGTAGAGAACGCGAACAGAATGGAATCTGAATCAGTTTATTTTTGCCCTGTAACACGATTACATGTATTAGCATGATGAAGTTAACATGACCAGTCAGAATCTATGACGACCGCGCCATACCACCCTGCAGGAAGACACGGACACAACACGGGCCGACAAGATCAAGGACAATCACAACCAGGTTAGGTCTTTGCATATAAAACTGAGCATGTACTCTATGCTCGAAATCGGCATAAAATCAGAAAGTTTGACAGTCTCGGCCAATCATGCTGCCTGATGTGGCCAAATGGTAGACCCCGATCAGACAGGATGTGCAAGCTGATCTGGCCTACGCTGGTCACAAAGTGAAGGTCGTTTAGGGCCATGGATACTTGAATGTATGTCGCTACCTGACAAAATTAGCCTTTACACTAAACACTGGCAAGAGTGATGTTGCTAGATATTTGATCAGGACCTGAAAGTACATGATGTGATAACTGATCGTGTCCTTGTCCACCAGTGCCCGTTGGCCCCGGAATGACCTTAGCCGTTAAACACCAATAAATCAAATCAGTTGATCAAAATAGTACATGAATATCTAACTAAATATAATAGATGGATTTGTGCCTATGTACAGCTGGGTGGAAATGTGAATTTTAATGCCTTCAGCAACTGAAGATTTATTTCAGAACTTTGTCTTTAATTTTTTTAACGGCTATTTAGTGAATATTATTATATATGTAGCCCAAATTCAATCCAAAAGTTTGATAATAATATGTTTGCAACATGACACTGATACGAATCTTGCGTCGAATCAATAGTGTTCTTTGACAATTTTCAAAGGATTAACTGCCAGTGGCATATTTACATTTTAATCCTCGCGATATTTAATTATCTGTCATCTGCTGTTTATTTTCCTTTTTTTCTCTTGTCAAAAGCAGACTTGAATCGTATTCTAAAGTGCTGTCGGAAACATGTTTTTTCAGAAGGAAGACAAAATATAAAAACTGCAGACGACAATTTACGTAATCTAAGAGTTCAAGTAAGAACACGGACGGACATCTTCAATGATGGAGACCAGGGGGCCGTTTCACTAAACTTAGTACAACTAAAATGTTCATAATAGCAAATTTAGGACCGTCTGGAGATTTAAATTGATGGATTTACATTTATTGAGCATAGGCTGCATATGAAGCCTATGCTCAATAAATGTAAATCCAATAATTGTTTACAAGAAAACATTGTTAATGTGAAATTTACACATAATTTTGCGCTTGCGAACATTTTAGTCTTACGAATTTCAGTGAAACGGGCCCCAGAGCCTATAACGCTACATGTACCTACATGGGGAACATTAGCAAGCTCCGGGTTAACAAAACTAATAATAATAAACTGATAGATTCCATTTAGCCATCGCCAAATAAACGTCACAGGAAAAAATGACATCGTAAAATTACAACAGTGTGCTGAAAATGCAAGAATAAAACAAAACAATTAGCATTCTCCGTACAACTGAAGTGACTGCTGGTATCTGGAGTTTCCGTACTGTGTCGGGATTCCCTCCTATATTCTGGGCTCCAGATAAGATTTGTGTCTAGCGAGTATTGTACCCCAGGATTTCAAATTCAATGCATATTTTATTTTTGCAAATAGATTACCGAATTTATCACATGTTTTTCCAATAAAAATAGGGAATAAATTCGCCAAAAAATGCAAACAATAAGAGAAATTTCGATTTTATTGGAGCATATTACTCCTCAATTTGAAAATCGGCGAGTATTTTAAATTAGTGTGCGTATTGTGTACTCCCACTTTGAAAATCAATGTGTATTCAGCTAAAATAAATATACAAACTACACAATTACACACCTGACCTGGAGCCCTGTGTA
This sequence comes from Conchocele bisecta, assembly GCA_029237695.1. Classification (NCBI taxonomy): domain Eukaryota; kingdom Metazoa; phylum Mollusca; class Bivalvia; order Lucinida; family Thyasiridae; genus Conchocele; species Conchocele bisecta. The sequence goes on from CM055267.1 coordinate 11,173,332, forward strand.
TCCAGCCCACAGTAGCAGAACCACTGTGTACTCTCCACTGTGTACTGTGGTGTATCCAGCCCACAGTAGCAGAACCACTGTGTACTCTCCACTGTGTACTCTCCACTGTGTACTGTGGTGTATCCAGCCCACAGTAGCAGAATCCTCTCCACTGTGTACTCTCCACTGTGTACTGTGGTGTATCCAGCCCACAGTAGCAGAACCACTGTGTACTCTCCACTGTGTACTGTGGTGTATCCAGCCCACAGTAGCAGAACCACTGTGTACTCTCCACTGTGTACTCACAGGGTGAAGTAACGGACCGAGGTCTATAAATACATTAAATATGCCTAAAAGCATAAATAAATGAAGATTTTTTTTATTTTTTTTTACCCCTTCCATCTAACCATTATAGGATGGTTAGATGGAAGGGGTAAAAAAAATAATAAAAATTCTTCATTTATTTATGCTTTTAGGCATATTTAATGTATTTATAGACCTCGGTCCGTTACTTCATCCTGTGTGTGTACTGTGGTGTATCCAGCCCACAGTAGCAGAACCACTGTGTACTCTCCACTGTGTACTGTGGTGTATCCAGCCCACAGTAGCAGAACCACTGTGTACTCTCCACTGTGTACTCTCCACATGAAGATTTACCTTCACTACGTCACAGTCGCTGCAGAAACTGGGCTACGGCAGTTTGGCCAGTCTAGATCTCCTCGCCCACTCCTGCAACCTGATACAGGCCAATACTGTTTGTTAGAAGAACGGCAGGTGTCTTAGCTACTTAATGGCGGACAGTGCAGACCTTGATCAGACTCTGCAGAGGCACGTTTTACTAAACTGCGTGCAACTAAAATGTTCGTAAGTGCAAATTTTAAAATCGTGTGGAAATTTCAATTGATGGATTTACATTTATTGAGCATAGGCTGCATATGCAGCCTATGTTCAATAAATGTAAATCCAATAATTTCTGACAAGAAAACATTGTTAATGTGAAATTTAAAGACTATCATAATTTGCACTTGTGAACATTTTAGTTGCGCGAAGTTTAGTGAAACGCCCCCAGATGCACAGGCTGATCCGAGTCCAACTGCTCGCAATGACCATAAGCCCCATTTCTCCAGTCACATGTCAGTTCACTTGCAAGTGATATTAAAGTCTAGTTCCTATAAAGCACTTGTATCTCAATAAATAAGTTTACCGTTTAGTACAAATAATAAGTATGTAAGTTTCTGGCCATAAGATGAGTAGAACTGTATACAAGTGGCATACACAATATACATGAACAAATATATATGTACAAGGACTAGGCTGACATTACATAACAAAGGACACCAGTATTTCAGTATCTGGGTCACTCAGTGACAACAGTCACCGAACTACATTTCACATTGTTTAGACCTAGATAGTCGCTGCAAGCTGTGACCTGGGGCCCGTTTCACTAAACTTTGTACGACTAAAATGTTTGTAAGTGCAAATTTAGCATCGTCTGTAAATTTCAATTGATGGATTTACATGTATTGAGCATAGGCAAATGTAAAATCCCAATAATTCTTTACAAGAAAACATTGTTAATGTGAAATTTACAGACTATCATAATTTTGCACTTGCGAACATTTTATTTGTACGAAGTTTAGTGAAACGGGCCCCTGTGGTCTACAAATCTATCTTTGGTACCGACATACTTTTAGTCCTCAACCCTTATAATGCGGGAAACGAAAATTGTTGTCTGCTGTTCTTTCTCATCAAAAACATGATTTGACAGCACTGAATAATTTTGATAGAAATGATTCTAAAGTTCTGTCAAATCATGTTTTTCATCGGAAATGATTCTAAATTGCTGTCAAATCATGTTTTTGATAAGAAAGATAGCAAATGAACAGCAGACAAATTTTAATTCAGCATTGTAAGGGTTAATCAAAGTGACTACACAGACGGACCCGACTCTACAATGGCAGTAAATCACGGCAGGCACCTGGGGCTCGTTTCACTAAACTTTGTACAACTAAAATGTTTGTGAGTGCAAAATTTCTCATTAACATCAACAATGTTTTCTTGTAAACAATTATTGGATTTACATTTATTGAGCTTAGGCTGCATATGCAGCCTATGCTCAATAAATGTAAATCCATCAATTGAAATTTCCAGACGATCCTAAATTTGCACTTACAAACATTTTAGTCGTACAAAGTTTAGTGAAATGAGCCCCTGTTGTCGGCCAGTGATCCAACTGTGAAGAAATGCCTTCTAATCCCACCTGTGGTGTGGCCAGTTTACACCGGTCAACGCTGGGGTATATTTATGTACAGTATTGTGTCTGCAGTCAACAAGTCGTGCAAAAGCTAGTTAGGACAATTCCAGAGAATTAATTGTACGAAGGGAATGCAGGGCATTTTTAAAAAAAAAACCTATTACCCATGTAATTAAATGAATATTGTGATGAATTTTAAAAAACTTTTGATTTTTTTTACCCCACCACCCATAAATAAATAAATCCGGTGCCTTCCACTCCATGCAATCAATTCTGGAATCGCCCTTGTCAAATGTGAGGTTACAATCGGTGTTACCAACATGGTTTACAAATGATTGCCGAGAACAATGTAGGTGAATTGTGAATATCTGAAGGAGGTACATGTTCTGATACACTTGAGCTAATCACCAACATTGTTCATAATTAGTAGTTCTTTTTGCTGTAAAAGTAATAACTATATAAGTGTAAAAGTCATTTTTTTATTAAATTTTCGATCACATGGTCTTTGTCAAAATAGCCATTTATCAGAACAGGGGGCAATTTTTTTAAAACCTTAGAAAATATCCACAAACAGTGCAGATCCTGATGAGATGGCTCGTTACGAGCCATCTCATCTGGATCTACACCGTTTGTAAACACGAGGATACAGGCCTGTGGTGGTGAAAGGGTTAAGGAACTGATGACTGAGCCTGAGTGGAGCTGCATTATTTGGAGAATGGGATTCAAATGTGTTCTCGGAATGTTTTGTAACCGTGCAGGACTGTTGGCTGGTTGTGGCGTTGGACTGGGATTGATCTGAACATGTTTTGTCTTCCTGGTGTGTCAAACTGGTTGTAACATCTGGTTTGCTGTTGCAATATGGATGTCACATAGGACTGCCAATACAGTTTCACACTAGTTTGATAAACACAATGTGGTCGAAAATTTAATAAAACAAGTGACTTTTAAATAAAGTGTATTAAATATACTTCCCTTCGGAGGTTATTGGAAATTACTATATACATGTAGTGACCGTATATCACGATATTTGGCACGACTATTAACATTCTGTTTCATGGGGTTGACAGATGCCCGCTAGTGATATGAATATCTTTGTCATACTAGATGCCCGCTAGTGATATGAATATCTTTGTCATACTAGATGCCCGCTAGTGATATGAATATCTTTGTCATACTAGATGGCCGCGGCCGGCATGTCGTGCCTGCCGAAACTTTGATAGTATACCGAAAAACTTTAGCCAAAAACTTTAACCCAGACACATGTACAATGCGCCGACTATATTGCACTGTCCGCAAGCGGGCTCGATTTTAAAACTGTAGAGACAATATTGGCAAGGGTTGCATTACATAAATAGACATATATGATTAAAATTAAACTATAGAAGGCAGACTTCCACTGATTTTATCAAATCCAAACCACAATGTGTAAGAGGTAAACTGTACAAGTTGTGTGCTACTGTCAGTACACAATGACTTCAATGTCTTGATTACCAAGAATTTAAATGTGATTATCCAACGGCAGGTGCATGTATTTGGCTTGCCAAGCAATTGAAGGCGTCAGTGGAAGTTTGTTTGTTTGTTTATTGGTGTTTAACGGCCTATCAACAGCTAAGGTCATGTAAGGTCGGGCAAACAGGTTCGATCCCGTTTTAACCTGCTGCGTTGGGGGGAAAATCCCAAAATCAGAACGGAATATTTACATCGAGATACAACATATTCAGCCCTGAAATTAGAATAACCTGACCTGGTGCCAGGTCCATACCGCACCAAAGTCGCGTCAGTGGAAGAAGGGGGCTAACTCCCTCATGGAGCCGTAACCTCGTAACGAGCCGTCTCATCAGGATCTGCACTATTTGTGGATATTTTCTCAAGGTTTAAAACATTGCCTCCTGTTCTGATGTCTGAAATAGTCTGGAAATTAAAATGGACTACTCGATTCCTGTAACTTAGGTATGCAAGGGTTAATGTCGAGTACAAGCTCAGTAAGTTTCACAATCATGGAGCAATCACTCAGCAACCAGTGCAGAGCCGGGCCGGCAGAATGTGTGGGCTGGTTGGGTACAACTGTGACCGACTATACTGGGATGTCCTACTGGCCTATACAGCGGCTAGTGTGACATCATTGTGACTGGCTGGGTTATACATGAGCCGTCGACTGGTATAAAGGTCCCTAGGACAGCGGTGACCAGTGTCGATTCAGATCCTGGAGAAAAGGGGCTTATTGGAAATGTTGCCAGTTAAGCACTGAATGCGCTAGTGCACTCCTTCAGCCTGATTACAATGAATCATATTTGTTAGAAGCAAAACAAATGTTTCACTAATCAAATGGTGAACAGTACAGACCCTGATCTGCACATCTGCACATACTGATCTGGGTCTACACTGGTCACATAAGCCATAAGCTCCAGACACAGCCGAGATATCATGGAATAATACACAGACTATACGACCAATCCTTATTTAGGGACAAAAACATTGTGGGCTTGGCTGAGTGAGTGAGTGAGTGAATAGGGTTTAACGTCCGCTTTTCTGACATAGAGGTACAAGCCTCAGGGAGTCTACACGCAGACGGGTCAACGGGGTCGAGTCCCATATCCACCTGTCCAAGGGGGGTAAATCCCAACTTCAGAACTCAATATTTACAATCAAAATATATATTCAGTCCTGAAATTAGAACAACCTGATCTGGTGCCAGGCCCTCGCCACACCAGCATCATTTATCCCATCCCCTAAAAGTAATAGGATTAGCGCTAATCTTACTTTTATATATGGGGCATAGCCCGACTCAACTCTCACATACAAGAAAGCCAAAAATGTACATGAGGGCCAAATCCGGTATAGTGGGTTCCGGAAAGTATGAACCCAATCGTTAAGCCAGTTTAGTCGCCTTTTACGACAAGCAATGGCTACTGCAGCACTATTCTCAGGATCAGTTGATCCCGCCCCGGTGCCTGCACGGGGCATGGGCTTGGCTGAATGTCAGCCATTGTAAACCCTGATCGGACTGCGTGGATACACATGCTGATCTGGATCTCCGCTGATCACGCATGTCCAAGGTCCATTTGGTCAGCCGGGGGCCAAATCATGAGTATTTACAGTGGGTCATGTGACATACAGGTACTGTACAATAGAAAACTAAAATCACTGTATTCTGTGTGATGGATGGTTAAATGGTCATTTACAGGTGACGGACAGCTGAATTGGCATGAATTGGCATGAATTGGCACATACCATAAGACAAGCCATGTGATATTGTACGCAAGAAGATGTGCAACATTTACGGTATTTGCCATACATGTTGAAAGTTCACAAAATTTTAGAGCAAATGCCGAATATGATTCCGCAAATGTTATGAAATTTTCGTCAATTTCCTATGTCATTTACAAAACATATCACAGTTTATGTAAATATTTTTCCTGAAAAATCGCACATCTTGGGTACAAATCACATGGTTTGTCTCAATTATCCTATATTTGGTGCATTTAGACACTGATGTAAACATATTCTACTTGGTCCTAAGTATTAGTATGGTTACTGCACATATTTCATAGGCTCATTGCCTTTCAAGTAGACAAATCAAAATGTGAGAAACTCATCAGTGTTACAACAAGCTATTACATGATAATTCCCTGTGATACATTTAAGGAACTAAAGTTGCTAAAAATGTACGACATGGCAGTAGCGTAGACATTTCTTCAAAGACATCGGGTGTCGAGTGTGAACTTAATTTAATAGTGTTTAATGGCCTGTGGTCGAAAGCAATATGTTACTTGTTGTGATGGGGGATGGGGGGCGGGGGTAGTCCCAAAATCAGAACTGAATATTTACAGAAAAAATATATATTCAGCCCTGAAATTAGAAGCACCTGACCTGGTGCCAGGTGCTCACCACACCAGAGTCACAGAGTCACTAACCCCACTTCCTCAAACCAAAAATATTAGTACTAATTATCACATAAAGTTGCAAGAAAGCCAAAAATGTACCGGAGGGCCAAACCAGGAAATTTACCCTTCGCATGCTCCTAACCAATCACCCACTGTATAACTATTAGGTTGCACTATTTTCCACCAGTAGTTTACACAAATATGAAGGTGTAATACACCACTGGGTCCTGCAGAGCTGCAGTATGCTACACCACTATCATGTTGCTCATATATCAAGGAGTGACATCAGTAACGTCCCAACTACTTGTTCCTTCAACCAATTAAATCATTTCTCTCGGACACGCCCTCTGAATCATGAGACAGTTGTCTTTACTACAACCTGCCACCAGAAATAGCACAACTATTGCCTATTGGTCATATTTTATATGCGATTCTCTTTGTTTTCACAAAATATCATGTGTAAAATGTAAGAAAACCTTTATTTAACAAAATGAGTTGATTATCATGAAATAATGCGCGATAATCACGATAATCTGTTCACATGGTTGAATAAATAGTATATAAAGTACATATGGTATAAGTTACAAGTAATCAGTATGTGTAAGTTGGAGGTGCCATAAGAGACACACCATGTGCGATTTTTCATGAAATATATTTAAAGAAGCCGTTATATTTTCTGTAAATGACATTGAAAGATAACAACATTTTCTTATTAACAAAATGTTCATATTAAATTCCGCATTTGCCATGAAAACTTTGTCAACGTTCAACATCATTTACCGAAAATATCGTAATGTTTGTGACTAGTTTTCATGAGATATCACACATGTTCTGAGGTACAAAATCACATGGTGCGTCTCATATGATATGGTAAAACCCAGTAGTCATATTATTGACAGACCTCATGTAATTTTTGACATTTTACATTATTTACAAGTTATTAACCCTTAGTCCGCTACTCACAACAATTGTCGTCTGCTGTTGCTTTTATATCTTTATTCTCAATAAAACATGTTTTGACGGCACTTCAGAATCATTTCCTATGGAAATGATTCTGAAGTACTGTCAAAGCATGTTGTAAATTATTCATAAAGTGCTGTCAAAGCATGTTTTTGATGATAAAAATGGAAAATGTAAACTAAACAGCAGACAACAACAAAAATATTTGATGGCGGTCTAAGGGTTAAACTCCATTTCATTGTCCTTGATTAGTGTAAAATTTTGCATTTATTTTTATCAGACATACACAAAAAAAGTACATATGAACATCAACATCAACATACGTGTCAGCCCATGAAGATGGAGTGTTTTGTCACAGCTTAGAATTTTTTTTAGCAATTTTAATGTTTTAAACTGTTTTAATCACAAGAAATGTTATACTAACTGTTGTAAATAAGTTCGAGTTGTGTTATGGTAAAGGTTTGGTAAACTGGAATAGCGCTTGGATGCTCGAGTTGGCTGAAATAGCTGAACAACTGTCTGCCGTGAATTTTACCAGAAGCGGGAATCCATCCGCCATCTTGAATTTTGCAAAATCACCGAGACCCTGTTGCCTAGTGTGGCGTGTTTCGACATAACCTACAGCTGAAAGTGAATGAATATGCATTGAAAATATATGAAATAACTTCTACATGCGATGAAAGTCGGTCCTGCCTGAAAACTACCCTGTAAATTACTTGGAACGTGTCATCTTACAACAACAACAACATGCTGCTGAAAGTTTGAGCCAACTTTCCAACTGCCTCCTGTATTATCTCCTGTGTTATTACAAGAAATTTAAAATAAACTGTATATACATGTTATTTGCTGCCTCATATTCCTGAACTTCGGCATTTTGACGGAATCGGTGGATGTAGATTGCACAGCGCGACCCCAGCTATTAAATAAGTCGAGACTGTTGGATGCAAAAACCGCCCCAGGAATTTTAAACTGAAATTTATTAACTGATATGACAATATTCTTATTTTTAATCTACATTTTATCCGGTGAACTGTTGTAGACAGTATGCGATATACCATTGTAGTTTTACTGTGATAAACAAAACATAGTCTGATGAGACAGTTTTATCATTGTTTTCTTATATCTTACACAGAAATAATTTAGTATTTCAACTGAATTGCAAACTGGCTGTACATGAAGTGGACTGTGTATCTTAGACTTTTATAAGAGGAATATCTGTGTTTTAACTGTAAAATAACATACTGTAGTGAAGAACTGCCTGCTATAAACACTTTTACAGCCGGATAGGTATATAATCTTTTATTTTGTTTAACATTGGCGTGGGAATTTATCGGTCATGGAGGTGGAACTATGCAGATCAAATCGCTCTTTAAATACCACAGCGCGTGGGAAAGGCAGCATATTCTCTTATGGGAGCGGGACTACACAGTGGCAACGGGCTGAAACAGTCAATCTGCGCCGAGCTATGGAAAACTGAAGTATTGCCGAGAATGCTTTTTGGACTCGAAACGCTTGAACTGAATATAAAGCAAATGGAAAAATTAGAAAGCTTTCAAAGAAAATGCCTCAAGCAAATCCAAGGGCTTCCTGATAAAACGCCAAACTCTGCGGTACTGGCTCTACTTGGTATTCCTCCAATTGAAAAGGTTATTCATAAGAGCATGCTAACGTTATTTGTGAAGATAATTAAAGTTCATGAAACCGTTGAATACGACATCGCAGTAAGACAACTTGCAATGAAATCGCCGAATGAATACAGCTGGTTTAATCAAATTAAAAGGATACTTGATAAATACGATCTTCCTACCGCGTATCAACTACTGTCCAATTCGCCGTCAAAACCTGCGTGGAAGAAATCTGTCAACGGTGCTCTCTACAGTGAAGTTACCAACGCCTGGTATGAAGATGTAACTTCAAAACCTTCCTTGAAATATATCAACCCAGAGATTCTGCGGGTGGGTAGACCCCATCCAATATGGAGCACTGTACGTGACAATACACACGACAGCAGAATGGCCCAACTGAAATGCAGACTCCTGACGGGTACCTACAATCTTCAGGGAAACCGAGAGGTCTTCAACCAATACAAAGTGAATCCGGTGTGTAAACTCTGCGAGAGTGAGCCAGAGACGAGACAACACTTCCTGACCGGGTGTACGTCCTTTCAACCTGAGCGAGAAGACTACCTCCGCACAACCGAAGATATCATAAAACCATATGGCATTGATATAAACAATCCAGTGACATTAACCAAACTTATTTTGGATCCATCTTGGAGCATCACCAGCCCAACAGACCTAGATAGCATGGAACGTGCGAGCAGAATTCTCATCCATCATCTCCATCATAAACGTGTTCGACTACTTACCGCTATGGAAGGGCAACAGGGTCTTGTCGATCATTGCTAAGTCGCCTCTATGGCACTATTCCAGTTTTCCAACGGATACCTGTAAATACCTATATAGACTATTGACTTACCACAAATAAGAAAGACTAACAAACCCTATCTACGTCCTTCGAGACGGTTCGTTGAAAAGAAAACGACGGAGCTCTACTACCACAACAACTATGGCACAACATACAATATATGTTTGCACTCGAGCCTGATTACAATTGTTACTATTAGTCATTGTTCACACTTCCAGTCAATGCTTGCCAATGTACATCCTATAATCAAATATTGTTACATGACTGCCGTTGTTCGACACCGCTCAAAGCCATGTTCAAACGTAAAGCGCGTGCTGTTTGACAATGGCTGTGGTCATTTCGGGGCCAAACAAATACCTACATAATGCACGTGTTTCGTGACGTTACTAGAATGCGCCATTACATCACCAGACCAGTTCACAACGGTTGCACTGAAATTTCGAAATTGATGCGGCTGAATCACGCGACATGTACTGCGGAACATGTATGTGTAAATCAGTTGTTTGAATGGAGCAGATTATCAAAGTACCGAAAGTACTGCATATATGCTCAAATAACACGATATTTCCGACGGAAATGTAACAATAACGTTCGACCATGTCCAGCCGTGGGTAAACATTTGCCGTGGCACTCAGGAGTTTGCCGTAGCCTATGGCCTTGGGGTTCAAACAGTTCCGTCATGCCACGGCAAACGTTTACCCACGGCTGGACATGGTCGAACCTTTTAGTGATCAGACGATTTATATATTTGAATTAATTGATATATATCACAAAATCGTGTACAACATGACATCTCTGCAAGTAAAACTAGAGATAGTGCACCTCACCACCGAATACCGGATTATACATAATACACAATGGTGCAGTGCAGAAATACTGAATAAAACCACTTGAAAAATACTGCATTTCACAAAATATATATTTACTGTGAAACCCCACAAAACCAGACACAATGTGGACCAAATGTTGGGTTTAGAGAAACTTTCTGTATATGCATCACTTGTCATCTAATACGCAGCTATTGGGCAGTCCATGTTGATTCTATATACGAATATTGGAAGCAGGATGTGCATTTAATAGAATCTATTAACCCTTACACTGCTACACACAACAATTGTCGTCTGCTGTTGCTTTTATATCTTGCCTTATTTCTCAATAAAAACATGGTTTGACAACAATTCAGAATCATTTCCAATGGAAATGATTCTGAAGTGCTGTCAAAGCATGTTTTAAATTATTCCAAAGTGCTGTCAACGCATGTTTGATGATAAAAATGGAAAATAGAAAATAAACAGCAGACAAAAAAAATAAATAAGATAGCGGTCTAAGGGTTAAGAATGGTTTCAGTTTTTTGGGGTTCCACTAATATGTGGCTGTGACTGGAGAAATGGGGCTTATGAGTTTTGTCACCAGTGTAGCTTCTGATCAAACTAGATTTGTCAGTAAGCAAGGCTTACAGAATATCCCCCGCATGGGCCCAGGTACCCCTAACTAAATATGTAGATTTTTTCCAAGTCTGTGGGCCTGTGACCTTGACCTAGGGATCAGCGGGGGTTGGACGGTTATGGATTTTTAACAGCATGATAGTAGAGCCTTAGAGGAATGCATGGATGATATATTAAGAATTTTAGATGAAGGAAGTAGAAGTTATAACATATTTCTCTGATGTTAAGTTTAGTGACGGACGGACGCACGGACGGACAACCCGACTCCAGTATACCTACCCCCCACAACTCGTTGCGGGGGGTATAATAACACACTCCTGTAGCCTGCTAACGATCAGTGTTGCTTGTTAGAAGCATGATAGGTGTTTCATTGATGGAATGGCGAAACAGGGTAGATCAGGCTGCGGATGTACACACTGATCTGGATCTACACTGGTCACAAAGTCCATAAGCCCATTTCTCGAGTTACGCCCACATATGAACTCAGTCTCTATACATACGATATACTGACATTTCCCAATACATACGTACATGGACCTAAGATACCCTAAAACAGTGTTTGAATAGTAACTATAATTGATTCCTTGAGCAATATAAACTCATATCAAACTCGTATTACAATCTACAGTATATGTACTGAAACAGTTATTTCTGGCATTAAGAATCAAACTGTCTGCCATTGCGGCTATATTTACATTGCTCGTAGTTTTGTCAATTACTCTTTCCACAAACAGTATTATTCAGCTACAGCTACCAATAATGCTTTTTATTTATGACATTTTCACATTTAAGATTATGCGATTCTCAACGTGACAAAAGCAGACTTATTGAGTTGGCAATCAGTGTAGTCACAGATTAGCACACATACTAAATGTGTAGACTCTGACTACGTGGACATGCAGGCTGATTTAATAATAAAATGTGCCTGTGACTGGAGAAATGGAGCTTATGGTTTTTGCAACCAGTGCAAATCCAGATCAGCCTGTGCATCTGCACAGGCTGATCAGGATCTGCACTGTTTGCCATTCCATCAATGAAACATCAGTCATGCTTCAAACATGGAATAGAGATCGTTATCAGGTTACATGAAAGTGCTATTTGATCAACAGCTACACAAATCCCATAAGCCCCATTTCTGCAGTCACAGTAACAAATGTGATTAAATCGGCCTACGTGTCCATACAGTCAAAGCTTACATTATTCATACACGCTCCTCATGTCTTTCACCCTAGCAATACTGAATTACATTTGTCGTCTACTATTTACAGACATGAGAATGGCTGTCGCTGAAAACATCTGAAAATCCACTGAAACCCCCTCACCCCATTTGTAAAAGTATCAAATTTGAGCATACCAGATTGTTTCTGAATCATTTTGAAAACTCAAATTATGACAAAATCTACTGAAATCAGCTGATCAGCTGAAGATTCTCATGCCTGTATTTTTTCTCATGTGCTGTCAAAACATGTCTTTTATTTAAAACAAAAAAGTAAAATGAACAAGAGTGCCGCAAGTCACAAAATACGCCCGTCGAATATGGGCCAGACAGCGAAGATGCAGAAATGTGAAGCTGTCACCAAGGCAAGAAACATTAATGAGAATTTGAAAGTCTATAGCATTATTTCTTCATTTTGTTGTGCTAAACATGTATACTAATTTAGGCAGAGATAGAAAAGTAGAGTGTAAAGTAGAAATTGATATTTTTGTTAAAAAATATTTTTTCGGCATAAAAATACCAAGGTGCACATCTTCAATATGTGTAGAAGATGTGTGTATAGTTTCAGAACGATCGACTGAATGGTTTCGGAGGAGTTGTGTACACAAACTCTGTACCGTATATAGAATTGTATAGAAAAATGTAGAAAAAATGGCTAATTAATTAAAAAGGTGATATTTTTGTTAAAAAATATTTTTTCGACATAAAAACACCAAGGTGCACATCTTCAATATGTGTAGAAGACGTGTGTATAGTTTCAGAACGATCTACAAAACGGTTTCGGAGGAGTTGTGTACACAAACTCTGTACCGTATATAGAATTGTATAGAAAAATGTAGAAAAATGGCAAAGTTAACAAGAGGCCCAAATGGGCCTGTATCGCTCACCTAAAAGCCTCCATAGTGGTCATCTTGATTTCACAAAGACTTTTCAATTACAACTTCAAATGTTCCACAGAATTTGTTGGTACCTTCTGATCTAACATATATTGCAAATGTGCATGTGATTTACTGCTATACCTTGGATTGGATATATTATATGACCATATTCGGTCAAAAATATAATTTGACCCCTAGTTGACCCTCGGGCCACGCCAATTTTTGACCCAGGGGCCACCATATGAACAAATCTGAAACAGCGTTAACTATCAATCATTCACACCAAGTTTCGTCGAAATCGGCATAGAGGTTTGTGAGAAGATTTTTTGACAATTTGACCTACTTTTCAAAAGCGGACATCTTGGATTTGGTGATGACCTCCATTTTAACAAAAATGGACAGGCTTCACCCACAGACCATTACAGTTAAGTTTGGCCAATATCGGCCACGCAATTCACAAGAAGAATACGTTTGAAATCTTTAGTAAAAGAACAACTTTTTTACCTTTCGGTGGCCATCTTGGATGACAAAATCATCTGATTTAGACAAAAAATGCTCCAGAGTGATCGACTAGTCGATACCTTCGATTTGATATATTATATGACCATATTCGGTCAAAAATAAAATTTGACCCATATTTGACCCCTCGGGCGACGCCCATTTTTGACCCACGGGCCACCATATGAACAAATCTGAAACAGCGCTAACTATCGATCATTCATACCAAGTATCGTCGAAATCGGCCTGGCGGTTCGTGAGAAGAAGATTTTTTAAGAATTTGACCTACTTTTCCATGGCGGCCATCTTGGATTGTCGATGACCTCCATTTTAACAAATCTGAAATGGCATCACCCATATATCATCCCTGTGAAGTTGGACCAATATCGGCTCAGCAGTTCGGGAGAAGAAGATGATTGAAAATGTTCACGGACGGACGGACGGACGTACTGACGAGACGTACATTGTGAGGTTACTAACCCTAACCCATCCTAAATCAAACCCCGTAAACATCAATTGTACAGAAAAAAACAACCCCACAAGACAAAATAACCCCACAAGAGCAATTTATAACGGGGTTAAAACGGAATAAGCATCTCTTAACAAGTCACTGTGTGGTTAACCTCACAATGTAGCTCTCGTCTGTACGGACGGACGGACGGACGGACGGACGTTCTTACTTAGGGTACTTATGTGGCTTATCACATGTTAAATATTAGCCACATAAAACGATTTTTAGCCACATAAAACGAGTTTTTAGGTGGCTAATTGTAACCAACCCTATCCTTTAACAAGTCCATAACCCTGTGGGGTTAGCCACATAAGTACCCTAATGTGTGCCCGGACGGACGGACGACGGACGACGGACACTTTGCCATAACAATAGCTCACATGAGCTTTGCTCAGGTGAGCTAAAAAGGTGATATTTTTGTTAAAAAATATATTTTCGGCATAAAAACACCAAGGTGCACATCTTCAATATGTGTAGAACATGTGTGTATAGTTTCAGAACGATCTACTGAACGGTTTCGGAGGAGTTGTGTACACAAACTGTGTACCGTATATAGAACTGTATAGAAAAATGTAGAAAAAAAGGCTAAGTTTAAAAGGTGATATTTTTGTTAAAAAATATTTTTTCGGCATAAAAACACCAAGGTGCACATCTTCAATATGTGTAGAAGACGTGTGTATAGTTTCAGATCGATCGACTGAACGGTTTCGGAAGAGTTGTGTACACGAACTATGCACTTTTTCTTCAGCCACCCGCCCGCCATGCGGTAAAGCATAATACGTACCGTTTTTTAAAAACGGTGGTATAAAAACAGCAGACGACAATATTAGCTTCCTGCCTTTTAAGGGTTAATGAATCTGACAGATGTAAGGTTACATGTGTGGGCTTACAAGGGGCTACACGGTACAAAACTCAATAAGCCGTATTTTGTCGTGGTGAGCGACATGATCCTGTGCCCCTCACACACACAAGAGTTATTCGCCAATGCTCCTGTGTTGGAGGGTGGCCCACTCTGTTGGTAGTGGAGTTTGTGTGAGATCACGCGGAGACGTTACTTCGCCTGGGCTGCCTTCTTGCGGCGCGCGTTCAACATGTCGTAGAACGGATTCTCGCTAATACATGACCTGCAATACAGTGACATACCGTGAAGTACCATGCCAAACAAATACACGACCTGCAATACAGTGACATACCGTGAAGTACAAAATGCCAAACTAATACACGACCTGCAATACAGTGACATACCGTTAAGTACCATGCCAAACTACGGTCATATAAAATAGAAAGTTGCATTGAAAAATGAAAATGAAACCGCTACAGACATTGTGACGTTTGATGCTGTGTTTATGCGAGAAACAGACATCACATTTTTGTTGATTTGATACAATATATTTAAGCAAGTCAAGAAGCCTCGTTTCTTATGAAATCAGTAAATTTGTTTAATAAACATCATATTCCAGCAACACTCGTGTAAAATCCTCTATCAAACGGAAACAGACATTGTAAGTTACCGCTCTTCTTATGAAATCAGTAAACTATCTGTGTATTGCGCGCACAGGCGTACAACGCGCATCTATATATTGGGGGAAAAAAATAGTTTGTGTCAATAGCGCAACAAAAAATCGGCTGAAATTCAGTATAAGAAAATTGCTTTCCGAGTTCACAGCCACAATGCTGAACGTGTGCTGTTAGGCTCTCTTGAAGCTGCTAATCGGTGACAAAAAGATCGCCAAAGGTCAGCTTTACTAATCGAGGCATAAATTAGACTTTATATGGTCTAAAATTGTGTTGTATTTATTGGTATTTACTGATTAATATGCTTATTAAAAATTCACGATGCATGTAATAAATTTATTGAACCTACTTACGAATAAATTTGTTGTATATAATTCCACCATATTTTCCATTCGTGTATAACATAACAGACCGCAATACACATACCCGTAATCACCAGCCAACACACAGCAGCCATATGTCAAACTGCTTCCCCAAGGCGATATTCAAATAACACTACTAGTGACCTGCACATGAGAAACGGGCCATAAACAATTCCACCCAGCCAAATATTGACACTCTGGACACACAGTCGATACGTAGGTACAGATAGTGTGTATTCACTGTTTATTGATTAGGTTGAAAAATAGACATAGCGGTCGCCGATATTATACGGCACTACTACTACCTGAATACACGACAGTCCAGCATAGCCCCATATCAGTGTATGCGCAGGCGAATCAGGGGCTATGCTGGCCGCACATGTCATAATGTATTGATGCGTGAATACTTGTCAATACTTTACAAAAATAGTAACACAGTCAGTCGGCAACCTAGCAACGACAATGACCATTACCGAGTGTTACCGAGTGCGATCTGAATGTGCGCGACGCTTGATTTAGCATCTAAAATCTTACATCAGGCGCTTATGGGATTGAGATAATCGGTCCTCATTAATTATTCACAGAATGGCAGACGTGTGAAGTCACTTCGAAAATTTACAACCAAACAATAACAGGCAGGCAACATTTGACCGATACGAGATCGTGACAACAGCATAAATCCAGAAAACATGTTAATTTCCTCTAATACACGTAGCCTCTTATGTTACGAGCCTGGCTATATTAAATCACCATCCCCCATAAAATAGAAATCAACTTCAAGACGGAAACAAACAATGTCAATGGAATTAAATTGGTGGTTAACGCCCAATGTGGATAAATGTGGCTTTGAATGGGGAAATGGGGCTTATGGCATTTGCAGCTTGTGTATATCCAGATCATCTTGCTTATTATCGGCACATTTGATGCGTATTTTTACTACACTTAGTGTATCCCAGAAATCCTAAAAGATATCAATTTACCATATACTTAGCGCACCCATTCTTACCCATCGATACTTTTTCTCTTGTTTCACACTATGCGTATTTCAACGTCATAGCGGACACCTGTCAAAAATTGATATTTCCGTTTCCGGGCTTGATTTGTTTGATAAAAAATGCGTAAAACTGGCAGAAATCAGTTGGAAAAATGTTTGAAATTTATCTACCAACCTATAACGCGCAGGGTGACTTCTGGATTAACAAGAGCTGTAGGAGAACAGCATAGCTCGACTACGAGGGTTGTCGATGTACACATAGCTTGACAAACAAGGTGGCTGCGGCCTGCATAACAAGAGCTGTAGGAGAACAGCATAGCTCGACTACGAGGGTTGTCGATGTACACATAGCTTGACAAAGAAGGTGGCTGCGGCCTGCATACAAACCTTAACCAAGGTTGACTAAAAACATTAACCAAGGGATTATTGATGTACGTCACTAGGAGATGTTTTCCAAGTATGGTTGCTGTAGGCCCAGGAGTATTCCATATACAAGCTTGACTAAAAACCGTAACCAAGGGGAGATAACTAAGTAATGCAAGGATAAAAGTAGGTCAAGGTCAAATATAGGTCAGGGATTATTGATGTACATCATTAGGAGATGAAGTTGTCCAAGTATGGTTCATGTAGGCCCAGAAGTATTCCATATACAAGCTTGACTATAAACATTAACCAAGTAATTGAAGGTTAAATGTAGGTGAAGGTAAAATAAAGGTCAAGGGTTATTGATGTACATCCCTATGAGAAAAAGTTATCCAAGTATGGTGTCTGTATGCACAATAGTATTCCATCTACAAGCTTGACTAAAAACCTTAACCAAGGTCGAGTAACTAGATGGCCGCGGCCTGCATGTCTCGCCTTGTGGCGAGGCATGGACACTAAAAAAAAAGATATAGTATAACGAAAAACTTTAACCAAACAACTTAAGCAAAAACTTTAACCGGACACACGTACGTATGTACATACGTACGTACGACAAAGTGCTGACTATATCGCGCTTTCCGCAAGTGGGCGCGAAAAAATCTTTAACCAAAAACTTCAAAGTAATTTGACCTTGACATTGGGCACAGGGGCCGCACGGGAGGGGGGTAGAATGAAAATATAGATCATGATAAACACCCATGTGAAGTTTCAAGGTAATGGGCAAAGCAGTTGCAGAGATATAGTATAACGAAAAAATTTAACCAAAAAACTTAACCAAAAACTTTAACCAAAAAACTTAACCAAAAAACTTAACCAAAAACTTTTAACCAAAAACTTAACCAAAAACTTCAAAGTAATTTGACCTTGACATTGGGCACAGGGGCCGCACGGGAGGGGGGTAGAATGAAAATATAGATCATGATAAACACCCATGTGAAGTTTTCAAGGTAATGGGCAAAGCAGTTGCAGAGTATAGTATAACGAAAAACTTTACCAACAAAAACTTTAACCAAAACTTTAACCAAAAAACTTAACCAAAAAACTTAACCAAAAAACTTTAACCAAAGAACTTAACCAAAAACTTCAAAGTAATTTGACCTTGACATTGGGCACAGGGGCCGCACGGGAGGGGGTAGAATTAAAATATAGATGATGATAAACACCCATATGAAGTTTCAAGGTAATGGGCAAAGCAGTTGCAGAGATATAGTATAACGAAAAACTTTAACCAAAAAACTTTAACCAAAAAACTTAACCAAAAACTTTAACCAAAAAAACTTAAGCAAAAACTTCAAAGTAATTTGACCTTGACATTGGGCACAGGGGCCGCACGGGAGGGGGGTAGAATGAAAATATATAACTTTCAAGGTAATGGGCAAAGCAGTTGCAGAGATATAGTATAACGAAAAACTTTAACGAAAAACTTTAACGAAAAACTTTAACCAAAAAACTTAAGCAAAAACTTTAACCAAAGAACTTAAGCAAAAACTTTAACCAAAAAACTTAACCAAACAACTTAACCAAAAACTTTAACCGGACACACGTACGTACGCCAAAGTGCCGACTATATCGCGCTTTCCGCAAGCGGGCGCGACAAAAACCTTAACCAAGGGGAATTAAGTAAGTAATTTAAGGTTAAATGTAGGTCAAGGTCAAATATAGGTCAGGGGTTGTTGATGTACATCACTAGGAGATGAAGTTGTCCAAGTATGGTTGGTGTAGGGCCATGAGTATTCCATCTACAAGCTTGACTAAAAACCTTAACCAAAGAGAATTAAGTAAGTAATTCAAGAGGAAATGTAGGTCAAGGTCAAATATAGATCAGGGGTTATTGATGTACATCACTATGACAAAAGGTTGTCCAAGTATGGTGTCTGTATGCACAATAGTATTCCATGTACAAGCTTGAGTAAAAAGCTTAAGCATGGTCGAGTAAAAACCTTAACCAAGGGGAATTAACTAAGTGATTCAAGGTTAAATGTAGGTGAAGGTCAAATATAGGTGAGGGGTTGTTGATGTACATCACTAGGAGATGAAGTTGTCCAAGTATGGTTGGTGTAGGGCCAGGAGTATTCCATATACAAGCTTGACTAAAAACCTTACCCAAGGGGAAATAACTAAGTAGTTCAAGGTTAAAAGTAGGTCAAGGTCAAATATAGGTCATGGATTATTGATGTACATCACTAGGAGATGAAGTTGTCCAAGTATGGTTGGTGTAGGGCCATGAGTATTCCATATACAAGCTTGACTAAAAACCTTAACCAAAGAGAATTAACTAAGTAATTCAAGAGGAAATGTAGGTCAAGGTCAAATATAGATCAGGGGTTACTGATGTCCATCCCTAGGAGATGAAGTTGTCCAAGTATGGTGGGTGTAGGGCCAGGAGTATTCCATATACAAGCTTGACTAAAAACCTTAACCAAGGGGAATTAACTAAGTAATTGAAGAGGAAATGTAGGTCAAGGTCAAATATAGACCAGGGGTTATTGATGTACATCCCTATGAGAAAAGGTTGTCCAAGTATGGTGTCTGTATGCACAATAGTATTCCATGTACAAGCTTGACTAAAAACCTTAACCAAGGTTGACTAAAAACCTTAACCAAGGGGAATTAACTAAGTAATTCAAGAGGAAATGTAGGTCAAGGTCAAATATAGATCAGGGGTTATTGATGTACATCACTATGAGATGAAGTTGTCCAAGTATGGTGGGTGTAGGGCCAGTAGTATTCCATATACAAGGTTGACTAAAAACCTTAACCAAGGCGTGACGGTGACGCCGACGCCGACGCCGACGCCGACGCCGGGGTGACAACATAAGCTCAACTTATTCTTCGAATAGTCGAGCTAAAAATTCAGGTGAAAATGTGCGCGCAATACACAGCGAAATACGGTAGTTTAATAAATACTGTATTTATCCTAATAGTAGCCCCCTCTCTAATAGTAGCCACCCTCCCTTATTTGCATTCTAAATGTTATTTTCACATACAAAAGCCATAGTTTTAAATGGCTTTTGTATTTGAAAACAACATATTTTGATCCTAGTTTCCACGTTTTTATCCCCACGGATTGCATAGCCCCGGGGCATTTATTAGAATAAATACGGTATCACATTATATCAACACTCATAATTATAACATCCTCGATGTACCGGTAATGTCTTATCAACCACACAATGGCAGAGCAGGGCGCGACTTACTTCAAACATTTGATCCACTCGTCCTTCTCATCTGCAGTGGCAGCCGACATCTTGTACACATTGTGTTTACCTGCCATACATATGACACAGAGGTTACAAAAGTCACGGACAACACACACATGGGTCGACACATGACTCACACCGGTCACACGATACCAATGTGACACATAAATATGAAATAAGATTTATGCTTCCCATAGACAAGGGGTGTATAGTATGTCACGAGCATCTGTGTTTTAGGCCCCATTTCCAGCTATATTTTCTTAAATATCTCAAGCAACTGATGGGACCCATTTGTAAGCGGAAAGGTTCATGTACCCATAGGTGGAATACTCGGACCTGTGACACAAAGAAAATGACCATTACAAAAAAATACATTACTCCACCCACTTGGTCTCATACAGTACCATCTTCTATTATAGAAAGGTGATAAACAATATGGCTATTATAGAAAGAGCCCTCTCTTTTCCGACTCGCACAAACACAATAAACATCGATTAAATGTATGACTTCTGTCTCTGTCATACAACTAATCGATGTTTATTGTGTTTGTGGGAGTCGGAAACAAGGGGGCTTTTCCCATATTAACCGTACTCTTGCTAACCTTCTATTAACGCCATGTACAGTACGATACCAGGTGGGTGGGGTAATGGGATTTTTTTAATAGCCATTTATTTGGTGTCATAGGTCCGAGTCTTCCACCTGTGCATGTACCCCGAGAAATGACATACTAGCATCTGTCATCTCGGAGTTATTTTCAGAAAACGTACATAAATCACCCCGCCCCATTCACACCCCGCGACTCACCTTCGACGACCTTGCCCTCCTTGTCGACCTTGCAGGCTTTGATGATGTCACTGCCGGCGCCATACAGCTCGAAACAGTGGGGCTTCGTGGTCTTGGTGTCGGGCGTCTCCCGCACCTGGATATTCTCCAGGGGGATAATGCCCTTCGGCTCCTTGTCCTGCAGGCATGGCAATACATGTGGCTGTGACTGGAGAAATGGGGATTATGGGTTTTGCGACCAGTGTAGATCCAGATCAGCCTGTGCATCCGGATATGCAGTGTTTGCCATTCCATCAATGAAACACACGTCATCCTTCTAACAAACAATATCAATCGTTATCAGGCCACAGGGGTGTGCGATTTGATCAGGAGCTATACAAATCCCAGAAGCCCCATTTCTCCAGTCACAGACACATACTACTGACTGTAGGTAACAATATTTGCATTGAGTGAATTCACGCTGACTGATAACAAATTGTCATATCCTGCATTGAGTGAATACACGCTGACTGATAACAAATTGTCGTATCCTGAATTGAGTGAATACACGCTCAGTGATAACAAACTGTCGTATCCTGCATTGAGTAAATATACGCTCACTGATAACAAACTGTTGTATCCTGAATTGAATGAATACACGCTGACTGATAACAAACTGTTGTATCCTGCATTGAGTGAATACACGCTGACTGATAACAAACTGTCATATCCTGCATTGAGTGAATACACGCTGACTGATAACAAACTGTTGTATCCTGCATTGAGTAAATATACGCTGACTGATAACAAACTGTTGTATCCTGAATTGAGTGAATACACGCTCATTGATAACAAACTGTCGTATCCTGCATTGAGTGAATACACGCTCACTGATAACAAACTGTCGTATCCTGCATTGAGTGAATACACGCTGACTGATAACAAACTGTCGTATCCTGCATTGAGTGAATACACGCTCAGTGATAACAAACTGTCGTATCCTGCATTGAGTGAATACACGCTGACTGATAACAAACTGTCGTATACTGCATTGAGTGAATACATGCTCACTGATAACAAACTGTTGTATCCTGCATTGAGTGAATACACGCTGACTGATAACAAACTGTCGTATCCTGCATTGAGTGAATACACGCTGACCGATAACAAACTGTCGTATCCTGCATTGAGTGAATACACGCTGACTGATAACAAATTGTTGTATCCTGAATTGAGTGAATACACGCTGACTGATAACAAACTGTTGTATCCTGCATTGAGTGAATACAAGCTGACTGATAACAAACTGTCGTATCCTGCATTGAGTGAATACACGCTGACTGATAACAAGCTGTCGTATCCTGCATTGAGTGAATTCACAGTCATTGATAACAAACTGTCGTATCCTGCATTGAGTAAATATACGTTCACTGATAACAAACTGTTGTATCCTGAATTGGGTGAATACACGCTGACTGATAACAAACTGTCGTATCCTGCATTGAGTGAATACGCGCTCACTGATAACAAACTGTCGTATCCTGCATTGAGTGAATACGCGCTCACTGATAACAAACGGTCGTATCCTGCATTGAGTGAATACACGCTCACTGATAACAAACTGTCGTATCCTGAATTGAGTGAATACACGCTGACTGATAACAAACTGTCGTATCCTGCATTGAATGAATACACGCTGACTGATAACAAACTGTCGTATCCTGCATTGAGTGAATTCACGCTGACTGATAACAAACTGTTGTATCCTGCATTGAGTGAATACACGCTCATTGATAACAAACTGTCGTATCCTGCATTGAGTAAATATACGTTCACTGATAACAAACTGTCGTATCCTGAATTGAGTGAATACACGCTGACTGATAACAAACTGTCGTCCTGCATTGAGTGAATACACGCTCATTGATAACAAACTGTTGTATAATGCATTGAGTAAATATACGTTCAATGATAACAAACTGTCGTATTCTGAATTGAGTGAATACACGCTGACTGATAACAAACTGTCGTATCCTGCATTGAATGAATACACGCTGACTGATAACAAACTGTCGTATCCTGCATTGAGTGAATACGCGCTCACTGATAACAAACTGTCGTATCCTGCATTGAGTGAATACGCGCTCACTGATAACAAACGGTCGTATCCTGCATTGAGTGAATACACGCTCACTGATAACAAACTGTCGTATCCTGAATTGAGTGAATACACGCTGACTGATAACAAACTGTCGTATCCTGCATTGAATGAATACACGCTGACTGATAACAAACTGTCGTATCCTGCATTGAGTGAATTCACGCTGACTGATAACAAACTGTTGTATCCTGCATTGAGTGAATACACGCTCATTGATAACAAACTGTCGTATCCTGCATTGAGTAAATATACGTTCACTGATAACAAACTGTCGTATCCTGAATTGAGTGAATACACGCTGACTGATAACAAACTGTCGTCCTGCATTGAGTGAATACACGCTCATTGATAACAAACTGTCGTATAATGCATTGAGTAAATATACGTTCAATGATAACAAACTGTCGTATTCTGAATTGAGTGAATACACGCTGACTGATAACAAACTGTCATATCCTGCATTGAGTGAATACACGCTGACTGATAACAAACTGTCGTATACTGCATTGAGTGAATACACGCCGACTCATAACAAATTGTTGTATCCTGAATTGAGTGAATACACGCTGACTGATAACAAACTGTCGTATCCTGCATTGAGTGAATACACGCTGACAGATAACAAACAGTCGTATCCTGAATTGAGTAAATACACGCCGACTGATAACAAACCGTCGTATCCTGCATTGAGTGAATACACGCTGACTGATAACAAACTGTTGTATCCTGCATTGAGTGAATACACGCTGACTGATAACAAACTGTCGTATCCTGAATTGAGTGAATACACGCCGACTGATAACAAACTGTCGTATCCTGCATTGAGAGAATACACGCTCACTGATAACAAACTGTCATATCCTGCATTGAGTGAATACACGCTGACTGATAACAAACTGTTGTATCCTGCATTGAGTAAATACACGCTCATTGATAACAAACTGTTGTATCCTGCATTGAGTGAATACACGCTGACTGATAACAAACTGTCGTATCCTGCATTGAGTGAATACACGCTGACCGATAACAAACTGTCGTATCCTGCATTGAGTGAATACACGCTGACTGATAACAAATTGTTGTATCCTGAATTGAGTGAATACATGCTGACTGATAACAAACTGTCGTATCCTGCATTGAGTGAATACACGCTGACTGATAACAAACTGTCGTATCCTGCATCGAGTGAATACACGCTGACTGATAACAAACTGTCGTATCCTGCATTGAGTGAATACAGTCATTGATAATAAACTGTCGTATCCTGCATTGAGTAAATATACGTTCACTGATAACAAACTGTTGTATCCTGAATTGGGTGAATACACGCTGACTGATAACAAACTGTCGTATCCTGCATTGAGTGAGTACGCGCTCACTGATAACAAACTGTCGTATCCTGCATTGAGTGAATACGCGCTCACTGATAATAAACGGTCGTATCCTGCATTGAGTGAATACACGCTCACTGATAACAAACTGTCGTATCCTGAATTGAGTGAATACACGCTGACTGATAACAAACTGTCGTATCCTGCATTGAGTGAGTACGCGCTCACTGATAACAAACTGTCGTATCCTGCATTGAGTGAATTCACGCTGACTGATAACAAACTGTCGTATCCTGCATTGAGTGAATACACGCTCATTGATAACAAACTGTCGTATCCTGCATTGAGTAAATATACGTTCACTGATAACAAACTGTCGTATCCTGAATTGAGTGAATACACGCTGACTGATAACAAACTGTTGTATCCTGCATTGAGTGAATACACGCTCACTGATAACAAACTGTCGTATCCTGCATTGAGTAAATACACGCTGACTTATAACAAACTGTCGTATCCTGCATTGCGTGAATACACGTGAATACACGCTCACTGATAACAAACTGTCGTATCCTGCATTGAGTGAATACACGCTGACTGATAACAAATTGTCGTATCCTGAATTGAGTGAATACACGCCGACTGATAACAAACTGTCGTATCCTGCATTGAGTGAATACACGCTGACTGATAACAAACTGTCGTATCCTGCATTGCGTGAATACACGTGAATACACGCTCACTGATAACAAACTGTCGTATCCTGAATTGAGTAAATACACGCTGACTGATAACAAACTGCCGTATCCTGCATTGAGTGAATACACGCTCACTGATAACAAACTGTCGTATCCTGCATTGAGTGAATACACGCTCACTGATAACAAACTGTCGTATCCTGAATTGAGTGAATACACGCTGACTGATAACAAACTTTCGTATCCTGCATCGAGTGAATACACGCTCACTGATAACAAACTGTCGTATCCTGCATGAATACATGTACACATCTGGTCACAACAAATTCAACACTAATGGTTTGTTGGTTGAGTGAGATGTAAGACTATAGTTCCTTCAACTTCAAAAATGTGACGGCACACAAAAGCCTGTGCTGCAGATTAGAGAAACTCTGGCAAACTTCTTAACTGGATGGACACACACATGGATGGACAGTCAAACACTACATGCCTGCCAGCTCTACCGAGACTGGGTGCATAAAAATAAAAGATCATTTCCGCAATTACTAGGTAAGAAAAAGAAAGAAATGGCTTTATTTTACTCCCTATGGATATATGGATACAGGAGATTGGCAGGTGAGAAATACTATATTGTATTTAACCTTTTAACCCTTAGACCGCTATCTTATTTTTTTTGTCGTCTGCTGTATATTTTCTATTTTCCATTTTCATCATCAAAAGCATGCTTTGAAAGCAATTCAGAATCATTTCCATTGGATTGGAAATGATTCTGAAGTGCTGTCAAACCATGTTTTTATTGAGAAATAAGGCAAGATATAAAAGCAACAGCAGATGACAATTGTTGTGAGTAGCCGTCTAAGGGTTAATGTGGAATAGATACTCATTCACAGGTATCAACATTTACCTACATATTTCTCAAAGAACCACACATTTTGTAGCAGACGACACTTCCACAGTTAGGCTGTCAGCTGGGAGGTGAACTTCAGGGCGCCGTAACTTATTTGTCAATGAAACACAAATGCTTTGACACCACATGAAAATCACTATTCTCATTAACCCTCACTATGCTGTAGAGGGAACTCGTTGTCTGCTGTTTTTCATTTTTGCCTTAATTCTTAACAAAAAAACAACGGTTTTGACAGCACATGAGAATCGTCTCCTGTGGAGACGATTCTCATGCGCTGTCAAAACAGGTTTTTGTCGAGAAATATTGAAAATAAAACATTTCCAGTAGACGACAAAATTTAACTCCGCGTAGTAAATGTTAAAACTGCTCGGCTGGTGCTGCATACGTCGGCCACAGTGAGTACTGAGTACCAGAGTAGGGGAGCAGGCCAGTGCAGCTAATAAATGATCATGTTTTGACACCATAATATGTCTGTGATTGGAGAAATGTGGCTTTTCTCCATGATCAGCCTGGATGCAGTCTAATCAGGATCTGCATTGTTCACCATTCCATCAATGAAACTAGCTTCTAACAAGCAATTTAGATCGTCATCAGGCTACATGAGTGTGCTATTTGATCAGGAGCTACACTGGTCACAAATCCCTCCAATCACGATCAAATATGAGGATATAATTTCCCGCCTTTAATGGTTAAAACTTGTCAGCCTGTGACTGGATATGTGAGCAGAGAGCAGTGGAGTGGCCGGTGGAGTGACGTACCGTGGTAAACTGGAAGTAGTAGAGGCAGTTGTCATTGAGGATAAACCAGCGCCTCTTCCAGTTCTTGTAGCGGCCACCTAGAACGGGAAAACATCGTTACAGTACACACTCGGAGTATCACGTTTCCTGAAACTGGATGAAATTCCTTCTTCTGATTAACCCTTTCACCCCAAATTACCTGGAATGGATTTTGATTTGATATGTATATTTTAAAACCAATCCAATCGTCACAAAATGATTTCAAGTCCATTTATGAAAGAGGGTGTTTTTGTTCTCAAAAATATGAAAATTACTTGCAGTGATGATCTGGATCTACACTTTTTGCCAATACCACTATGGAGTTGAAAGGTTGAAAGGGTTAAACATTTGAAGATAGGTTTATTTAATTTGTCTGTTATACTTAGAATGAGTGTATAGTGGATCTGAACAATAATTCCTTTTCCTTGTGGAATATCACAGACAAGCTCATATCGACAATAGATACACTTTTCTAAAAGCAGAATCAAATAATTTAGAAGTGACATTTTACAGGATTAGAAAGTGTCCTACATAGTTATACTTCTATATTAAACTGCAAATACTGGTACATCATGGAAGCAGCATAATGTGGTCTCTAATAATATAATAACAGTTTAACCCTTACACCGCTATCTTAATTTGTTGTCGTCTGCTGTTTATTTTATATTTGCCATTTTTATAATCAAAAAAATGCTTTGACAGCACTTTAGAATAATTTACAACATGCTTTGACAGCACTTTAGAATAATTTACAACATGCTTTGACAGCACTATAGAATCATTTCCATTGGAAATCATTCTGAAGTGCTGTCAAACCATGTTTTTATTGAGAAATAAAGCAAGATATAAACGTAACAGCAGACGACAAATGTTGTGTGTAGCGGTCTGAGAGTTAACTATTTTAGAATAAAAACAAGAAACGAGGCAAAGCCACGAAGGCCAGGTTTTTTCCAAGCATAGACACTTGGATAACATAATTATACCCACTTTTTGTAGACTAGATGGCCGTGGCCTGCATGTCGCGCCTTGGGGCGAGGCATGGACACTAAAAAAATAGATATAGTAGATGGAAAAACTTTAACGAAAAAACTTTAACCGGACATGGACGGAAGGACGGACGTATGCCAAAATGATAAAATGCGCTTTCCGCAAGCGGGTGCGACAATGATGATAAACACCCATGTGAAGTATCAAGGTAATGGGTGAAGCAGTTGCAGAGATATAGTACACTAACAAGAAACGAGGCAAAGCCACGAAGGCCAGGTTTTTTCCAAGCATAGACACTTGGATAACATAATTATACCCACTTTTTGTAGACTAGATGGCCGTGGCCTGCATGTCGCGCCTTGGGGCGAGGCATGGACACTAAAAAAATAGATATAGTAGATGGAAAAACTTTAACCAAAAAACTTTAACCGGACACACGGACGAACGGACGGACGTATGCCAAAATGCCGACGATATCGCGCTTTCCGCAAGCAGGTGCGACAATGATGATAAACACCCATGTGAAGTATCAAGGTATTGGGTGAAGCAGTTGCAGAGATATAGTACACAAAAAAACTTTAACAAAAAAATTCAAAGTAATTTGACCTTGACATTGGGCACAGGATCGCGCTTTCCGCAAGCAGGTGCAACAATGATGATAAACACCCATGTGAAGTATCAAGGTATTGGGTGAAGCAGTTGCAGAGATATAGTACACAAAAAAAACTTTAACAAAAAATTCAAAGTAATTTGACCTTGACATTGGGCACAGGATCGCGCTTTCGCAAGCAGGTGCGACAATGATGATAAACACCCATGTGAAGTATCAAGGTATTGGGTGAAGCAGTTGCAGAGATATAGTACACGAAAAAACTTTAACAAAAAAATTCAAAGTAATTTAACCTTGACATTATTGGGCACAGGATCGCGCTTTCCACAAGCAGGTGCAACAATGATGATAAACACCCATGTGAAGTATCAAGGTATTGGGTGAAGCAGTTGCAGAGATATAGTACACAAAAAAAACTTTAACAAAAAAATTCAAAGTAATTTGACCTTGACATTGGGCACAGGATCGCGCTTTCCGCAAGCAGGTGCGACAATGATGATAAACACCCATGTGAAGTATCAAGGTATTGGGTGAAGCAGTTGCAGAGATATAGTACACGAAAAAACTTTAACAAAAAAATTCAAAGTAATTTGACCTTGACATTGGGCACAGGATCGCGCTTTCCACAAGCAGGTGCAACAATGATGATAAACACCCATGTGAAGTATCAAGGTATTGGGTGAAGCAGTTGCAGAGATATAGTACACAAAAAAAACTTTAACAAAAAAATTCAAAGTAATTTGACCTTGACATTGGGCACACGATCGCGCTTTCCGCAAGCAGGTGCGACAATGATGATAAACACCCATGTGAAGTATCAAGGTATTGGGTGAAGCAGTTGCAGAGATATAGTACACGAAAAAACTTTAACAAAAAATTCAAGTAATTTGACCTTGACATTGGGCACAGGATCGCGCTTTCCGCAAGCAGGTGCGACAATGATGATAAACACCCATGTGAAGTATCAAGGTATTGGGTGAAGCAGTTGCAGAGATATAGTACACGAAAAAACTTTAACAAAAAAATTCAAAGTAATTTGACCTTGACATTGGGCACAGGATCGCGCTTTCCGCAAGCAGGTGCGACAATGATGATAAACACCCATGTGAAGTATCAAGGTATTGGGTGAAGAAGTTGCAGAGATATAGTACACAAAAAAACTTTAACAAAAAAATTCAAAGTAATTTGACCTTGACATTGGGCACAGGATCGCGCTTTCCGCAAGCAGGTGCGACAATGATGATAAACACCCATGTGAAGTATCAAGGTATTGGGTGAAGCAGTTGCAGAGATATAGTACACGAAAAAACGTTAACAAAAAAATTCAAAGTAATTTGACCTTGACATTGGGCACAGGATAGCGCTTTCCGCAAGCAGGTGCGACAATGATGATAAACACCCATGTGAAGTATCAAGGTATTGGTGAAGCAGTTGCAGAGATATAGTACACGAAAAAAACTTTAACAAAAAAAATCAAAGTAATTGACCTTGACATTGGGCAGATCGCGCTTTCCGCAAGCAGGTGCAACAATGATGATAAACACCCATGTGAAGTATCAAGGTATTGGGATGAAGCAGTTGCAGAGATATAGTAGACAAAAAAACAAAAAACTTTAACAAAAAAATTCAAATGTAATTTGACCTTGACATTGGGCACAGGGGCCGCACGGTTGGGGGTTAGAATGAAAATATGGATGATGATAAACACCCATGTGAAGTTTCAAGGTAATGGGCGAAGCAGTTGCAGAGATATAGTATAACGAAAAAGTTTTAACCAAAAAACTTTAACCAGACGTACGTTAAAAAGTTAACGTTGAAAATGGCTAAGTCAATTACGTAGAAATAATAGGTGAAGGTAAAAAAATGGTCACATGTTGGATAGTTGTATGTGGTAGGCACCCCTTGGTTATGAAGCTGTGAAAGTTTGGTGGTCCTAGGTGGTACAGTACCAAAGAAATGGACTTAAACACGAAAACTTAACATTGTAAACGCGAAAACTTAACATTGAAAATGGCTAAGTGTGACTGCGCGGAAAAAATGGGTGAAGTTAAAAAAAAAAGTAACATGTTGGATAGTGATATGTGGTGGGAACCCCTTGATTATGAAGCTGTGAAAGTTTGGTGGTCCTAGGTGGTACAGTACCAAAGAAATGGACTTAAACACGAAAACTTAACATTGTAAACGCAAAAACAAAACTTAACATTGAAAATGGCTAAGTCGACTACGCGGAAAAAATGGGTCAAGTTAAAAAAAAAGTAACATGTTGGATAGTGATATGTGGTGGGCACCCCTTGATTATGAAGCTGTGAAAGTTTGGTGGTCCTAGGTGGTACAGTAACAAAGAAATGGACTCAAACACGAAAACTTAACATTGATTGTGGACGCCGCCAGCCCGCCCGCCCGCCCGCCCGGCTTTCGCCAATCCAATAGCCTGGATTGTTTTTCAAAAAACCTGGCTAAAAAAGTTTAACAAAAAAAATTAAAAAGTAATTTGACCTTGACATTGTGCACAGGGGCCGCACGGTTGGGGGTTAGAATGAAAATATGGATGATGATAAACACCCATGTGAAGTTTCAAGGTAATGGGCGAAGCAGTTGCAGAGATAGAGTATAACGAAAAAGTTTTAACCAAAAAACTTTAACCAGACGTACGTTAAAAAGTTAACGTTGAAAATGGCTAAGTCAATTACGTAGAAATAATAGGTGAAGGTAAAAAAATGGTCACATGTTGGATAGTTGTATGTGGTAGGCACCCCTTGGTTATGACGCTGTGAAAGTTTGATGGTCCTAGGTGGTACAGTACCAAAGAAATGAACTTAAACACGAAAACTTAACATTGTAAACGCGAAAACTTAACATTGAAAATAGTGATATGTGGTGGGCACCCCTTGATTATGAAGTTGAGAAAGTTTGGTGGTCCTAGGTGGTACAGTAACAAAGAAATGGACTCAAACACGAAAACTTAACATTGATTGTGGATGCCGCCCGCTGCCCGCCGCCCGCCGCCCGCCGGCCCGCCCGGCTTTCGCCAATCCAATAGCCTGGATTTTTTTCTTAAAAAACCTGGCTAATAATAACAGGAAACCATGACCTCCATCTGTTGCTAGAGAATGCTTGTTTGTTTGTTTGTTGGCATTTAACGGCCTATCACGGCTAAGGTCATTTAAGGCCGGGTCAATGGGTTGAGTACTAAATCCCATATATTACCTTACAAATCTATATATTCAGCCCTGAAATCAGAATAATCCTGATCTGATGCCAGGTCCTCGCCACACCCCCTCCCAAAAGCAGTTGGATCAGTAATAATCTTTACAATTCAACTCCCAGGTAACAAAAGAGCCAAAGATAAAAATGTACCCGAGGGCCAAACCAGGCAAATCGTGATTCCTATAAGGAGGAACCCCTACCGTTAATTTACTCCGTTGCTTTCGCTCGACCAACCACCCATTAAAAAGAGTATGAGACCGAGTCATGTGTAACGTCCCTGCTGACAGTATAGTATTTGTAGCCGGAGCCTCGTCATAATGTCATTGAATGTATTACAATGTGGCAATACAACTGTTTGACATACACATTTAGCTGCGACTATAATAATTTACAGGGTTGTTGCCAACGGTAAATGTTTGTTTTGGTTTTTGCAAGTTAGGAGTTCCTTATAAATATGGACAAAAAAATACAAACCCAATATGCTGCTTACACTGTACTTGTAATTATGATAACAATACAAAACAAGAACTGGCATCATTAAACGAAGCTAATCCCCTAGCTGGCAGCCTTGATAACAATTTTTTTTTTTTTAAAATACAACAACTCCTCAGTGATCTTGACCTTGGGCAGTCGGACGTGGGTCATATGCAAAACAAAGCAACATTCCTAGACACACATTGTAGCCAAAATCAAATTTGGTCAAACAGTTCATAAGTTAATGACAAGAGCTCCGCGGAGCAAAATGTCCCGCCTAGCGCAGTTTGATAGTCCATAAGGAGCTTGTAATAAACTTGGGGTTAGTGAGCAACATGGGCTTTTGTAGAATGATGCGGGATGTTGTTACAAATGCATGTATGGAATATTAAAGCATAAACTGAGCGTAAATTTTTCCAAACACGGAAATTTCTAAGTCAGTGACCTTGACCTTTGGGGTTAGCGGGCACCATGGGCTTTCTGTAGAATGATGGGCTTTCTGTAGAATGATGCGGGATGTTGCTACAAATGTGTGTTAAAGCATAAACTGAGCGTTAACTTTTCCAAACACGGAAATTTCTAATTCAGTGACCTTGACCTTTAGGGTTAGCGGGTAACATGGGCTTTCTGTAGAATGATACGGGATGTTGTTACAAATGCATGTATGGCATATTAAAGCATAAACTGAGCGTTAAAATTGAGCGTTCTTTTCCAAACACAGAAATTTCTAAGTCAGCGACCTTGACCTTTGGGGTTTGAGGGCACCATGTGCTTTCGGTAGAATGATGCGGGATGTTGTTACAAATGCATGTATGGAATATTAAAGCATAAACTGAGCGTTAACTTTTGCAAACACGCGGGCACCATGGGCTTTCTGTAGAATGATGCGGGATGTTGTTACAAATGCATGTATGGAATATTAAAGCATAAACTGAGCGTTAACTTTTGCAAACACGGAAATTTCTAATTCAGTGACCTTGAACTTTGGGGTTAGCGGGCACCATGGGCTTTCTGTAGAATGATGCGGGATGTTGCTACAAATGCATGTATGGAATATTAAAGCATAAACTGAGCGTTAACTTTTCCAAACACGGAAATTTCTATGTCAGTGACCTTGACCTTTGGGGTTAGCGGGCACCATGGGCTTTCTGTAGAATGATGCGGGATGTTGTTACAAATGCATGTATGGAATATTAAAGCATAAACTGAGCGTTAACTTTTGCAAACACGGAAATTTCTAATTCAGTGACCTTGAACTTTGGGGTTAGCGGGCACCATGGGCTTTCTGTAGAATGATGCGGGATGTTGTTACAAATGCATGTATGGAATATTAAAGCATAAACTGAGCGTTAACTTTTCCAAACACGGAAATTTCTAAGTCAGTGACCTTGACCTTTGGGGTTAGCGGGCACCATGGGCTTTCTGTAGAATGATGCGGGATGTTGTTACAAATGCATGTATGGAATATTAAAGCATAAACTGAGCGTTAACTTTTGCAAACACGGACATTTCTAATTCAGTGACCTTGAACTTTGGGGTGGGGTTAGCGGGCACCATGGGCTTTCTGTAGAATGATGCGGGATGTTGTTACAAATGCATGTATGGAATATTAAAGCATAAACTGAGCGTTAACTTTTGCAAACACGGAAATTTCTAATTCAGTGACCTTGAACTTTGGGGTTAGCGGGCACCATGGGCTTTCTGTAGAATGATGCGGGATGTGTTACAAATGCATGTATGGAATATTAAAGCATAAACTGAGCGTTAACTTTTCCAAACAAACGGAATGGAAATTTCTAAGTCAGTGACCTTGACCTTTGGGGTTAGCGGGCACCATGGGCTTTCTGTAGAATGATGCGGGATGTTGTTACAAATGCATGTATGGAATATTAAAGCTTAAACTGAGCGTTAAATTTTGCAAACACGATAATTTCTACTTCAGTGACCTTCACCTTTGGGGTTAGCGGGCACCATGGGCTTTCTGTAGAATGATGCGGGATGTTACAAAATGCATGTATGGAATATTAAAGCATAAACTGAGCGTTAACTTTTCCAAACACTGGAAAATTTTCTAAGTCCGTGACCTTGACCTTTGGGGTTAGCGGGCAAACATGGGCTTTCTGTAAGAAATGATGCTGGATGTTTGTTACAAATGCATGTATGGAATATCCAAGCATAAACTGAGTGTTAACTTTTACAAGCACGGAAATTTCTAAGTCGGCGACCTTGACCTTTGGGGTTAGTGGGCACCATGGGTTTCTTTCTGTAGAATGATGCGGGATGTTGTTACAAATGCATGTATGGAATATTAAAGCATTCCATTGAGGGAAACAGAAGTTACAATGAATTAACCTGAGCGTTAAGTTTTAGAAACAGAGCTAAACGCAAAAACTTAACGTTGAATGCATGTGAAAAGTAGGTCAATGAACCATGAAAAGTAGGTGAAGGTCACATGGGCTCCCTCTGTGTGAGATGGTTACACCACAGTGTTGATGTATACCAAGTATGGAGGTCGTAGGAGTTATAGTTTTCTGGAAACTGAGCTAAACGCAAAAACTTAACGTGAAATGTTGACACCGCCGCCGACGCCGCCGACGCCGACGCCGCCGCCGACGCCGCCGACGGAAAAGCTATACCTATGTCCCACTTCTGCTAAAGCAGGAGGGACAAAAAATGACAGGTGTTCAATAAGGTGAAACGTACGTACACACACAGACTAATGCTATATCCCCTCTTGCCTATCGGCGAGGTGATAATAGAAACTAACTAGAAATGCCCCCAATGTAACCTTGCCCTTCAATCCATGGAGTGTTGCGTGCCAAGTCGGCTTATTGTGTGGAACATTTGTGTTAAAATGCCTCCATGCACGACTCAGATAAGCTTTTGTACTCATTTTTTACCTCTGACCTCTCAGTGTAACCTTGACTTTTGAGCTACAGACCTGGATTTCGCGTGTCGACATACCGTCTCAACATGATGACCATTTTTGCCAAGTTATTTCTAAACGCTCCTTCTATGACAAAGTTACAACCTGAACAAGATTTCACACGGACGGACACACGGACGGACGGAAACACGGACAGGAGCAACACTATATGCGTTTGCGGCATTATCGTGGCGGGGGCATAATAAAGCCAACATGAACTGCCAACACTATGTCCTTCCACATGCCCACCTGTGTCCTGCACACCCAGTACATGCGGAATACCCATATCGGGAAATAACAATTTTTTCCTCATTTCTCATCCAAAATATATGTTGTCAGCATTCATTTGAACCGTCTCAAAGAGACGATTCAAATGGTGGTGTCGATATATATTTTTGAGAAGAAATGAGGAATAGAGGATATTTATACTTTTTGCATAAATATGGATATACTATTTATTATAGACCACAGAAAGCAAATTAGTCAGTTGTTCAGACCCCGTTTAGATGGCAGGAGGACAAGATACTGATGCTGCAGAAGGCAAGATAAGCCGACAGATGGGTGACAAAGCACGGGCCACAACAACAACAACAACAGAAACATGCTTCCGTGCCTGGCTAACTGACGGTCACCAGCTTATGCAAAGCCACATGTGCATAATAAGTTCTTGTTCTGTTATGGTATCCATAGGTTAGTGATTCAATGTTGTAAAGGTGAATAATACTAATGACATCAGTAAACTCTCCTAGTTATACAATCTGGGCCCGGTTGCTCAAAGCTTCTGTTAGCTTAACAGACTGTTAAATCCTTAGCATTGCTAAGGATTTAACAGTCTGTTAAGCTAACAGAGGTTTTGAGCAACCGGGCCCTAGGAATTAAACTGTATTGTGATTGAACATTATTCATAGAAATTTAATGGATGGATACATAGTTGATTCACTTATTAATTTAATGAAGCTTGAGTGATCTAATCCGAGTCTGATGGCCAGTAGCCGATTTCATCAAAATTGCCAAGTATACTTATCTAGCAAAGTATACTTTGAGGGAGCAATCATTTATTTTTCCCGAAATGTATTATGTCATATAGAACTAACGACTGCATATATTTGATGATTAAAAGTATGCAGAATTATTATACTGAATTTATTACATTATCACAGCTATTTTTGTAATAAATTCAGCATAATAAAAATTAATAAATTTATCTTTAAATTGAAAAGTTCTCCCTCAAAGTATACTTTGCTAGATAAGTATATGTTGCAATGTTGGTGAAATAGGCTACTGGACATTAGCACAAATATTACAAACTAACTCCAAAATGTAAAGTAATGACAATACATAAAACGAGATGGCCGTGGCCCGCATGTCGCGCCCGCCAACGCTTTGCTAGTTTTCCGAAAAACTTTCAAAAAAACCCGGACACACGTACGGACGTACGCCAATGTGCAACTATATCGCGATGTCCGCAAGCGGGCGTGACAATTAATCGTGTTAAAATTTCATGAAGAGTAATCATCATTATCTTGCATTTTCAACTAATGATAAAACATATACCTTATGTTATAAGGAAAAAATATTTCTTCCAAATTTAGCTCAGATTATGACGGCAATTTATTACTAAAATCAGCAATTTTGTATATGTACTTAAGGCCAAAAGAAACTGTACAGTATATAAATGGTTCAATATTTTGTGAACAAGTATGTTAAAAGTTTAAAAACCTGATGTAAAATGGTTTGTAATGCTGAAACTATTCTGCAACTACTTCACCAAAACATTAGATGCATGTGTTGAAAGAGATTGTGTAAACAATGAAAAGACCTTCATTTCAAAAACTGCAGTAAAGAGAACACAATTTGGAAACTTCCCTAGTCAATATTGATTATC
Organism: Conchocele bisecta; assembly: GCA_029237695.1. NCBI lineage: Eukaryota > Metazoa > Mollusca > Bivalvia > Lucinida > Thyasiridae > Conchocele > Conchocele bisecta. The sequence continues at coordinate 11,210,602 of CM055267.1, forward strand.
CAGAGCATAAAATGGGTCGCCTACAGTGATCAACAGCCAAGGTGGCACACTACTGTCTGTTTCACGAAAGCTGCCCAAATTTTACGGCTATATAAACAATTCAAAAACAAGATTTCTGTTGATAATATTAAATTAAAGGAAAAATTAAGAATGAGCCTTCTTTTTATTTCGTGAAATTTGGTCAAATATTGATTTTATTAGGAAAAAACAATTTCCCCATGTTGAGTGAAGATGTCTATGGGGATTTAACATGGGGAATTTTTTTTGAATTTTAGAAATACTGGACCGATTTTCAAAATTAAACTTTTATTTTCTTAGTTAGATCATTTCCAAGCTATCTAGCTAGGTTTCGGAGTCAATTTCCAAATTTTTTCGTTTTTTGACTCCTCCCACACTGCTTTACCTCTTTTTCCCCCATGTTAAATTCCCATAGACAAATCAATTTGTTGTAATAAAATCAATATTTGACCGAATTTCACGAAATAAAAAGAAGGCTCATTTTTAAATTTTCCTTTAATTTAATATTATCGAAAATAATATTGTTTTTGAATTGTATATATAGCCGTAAAATTTGGGCAGCTTTCGTGAAACGGACTATAGGCACTGAATACGGTCAATTCATCATTGTGATCCATTTTATGCTCTGGATAATCAATATTGACTATTGAAATGAAGGGTGGTGTTGTCTTTTCATTGTTTACACAATCTCTTTAAACACATGCATCTAATGTTTTGTTGCAGTAGTTGCAGATTAGATTCAGCATTAAAAAAAACAAACATTTTACATCCGGTTTTTAAACATACTTGTTCACGAAAATTGAACCATTTATATACTGTAAAGTTTCTTTTGGCCTGAAGTATAGATCGACAGCTGTCCTGAGTGGAGTGTGCTACTCCAGCACTTTATCACATGTGGTGGCCACAGGTGGAAGACTCGGACCTATGACACCAAAAAAATGCCTATTAAAAAAAATCCCATTACCCCACCCACTTGGTCTCGTACAGTACATAACGTTAATTCAAGGTGAGCATAAATAGCGCTATTATAGAAAGAGCCCTCTTTTTTTCCGGCTCGCACAAACACAATAAACATCGATTAAATGTATGAAATATGTCTCTGGCAATCGATGAAGGTATTAGGTGTGTGAATATACTCACTTCAAATCGCTGTTTCAAGTATTTATTGAGTTATTCGCGTTTTGATTACCCCATCCAAAGCGAAAGTTGCGTGTACGAAAGAATCTCACACAGAATCGGAGGCCGTCCGGCTGGATTATCGGTCATATTTGGCCGATAGCTGATCGCCAGCTCAAACTAAAGTCGTACACCATGATCATATACATTAGAGACTCCAACCATACAAAGTTCGTCCAATTGTGATCGTTCGCGACGATCTAAAAAACACTTTTTTCTATAATTTCGTTCATTATCTGGAACTGGGTCAATGCACTATCTTCCATAATACAACCACCGAAGCGTCTATGTAAGAACATCTCTGATTGGTTAAACCTAAAAATAGACGCGAGGACTTTCCCTTTTCAGGGTTTCCGGAAGACATAATCTGATAGTACGCGAATCATGAAAGAAAGTCAATAAAATTAGAAAAAAGTGTTTTTTAGATCGGCGAACGATCACAATTGGACGAACTTTGTATGGTTGGAGTCTCTAATGTATATGATCATGGTGTACGACTTTAGTTTGAGCTGGCGATCAGCTATCGGCCAAATATGACCGATAATCCAGCCGGACGGCCTCCGATTCTGTGTGAGATTCTTTCGTACACGCAACTTTCGCTTTGGATGGGGTAATCAAAACGCGAATAACTCAATAAATACTTGAAACAGCGATTTGAAGTGAGTATATTCACACACCTAATACCTTCATCGATTGCCAGAGACATATTTCATACATTTAATCGATGTTTATTGTGTTTGTGCGAGCCAGAAAAAAGAGGGCTCTTTCTATAATAGCGCTATTTATGCTCACCTTGAATTAACGTTATGTACTGTACGAGACCAAGTGGGTGGGGTAATGGGATTTTTTTTAATAGGCATTTTTTTGGTGTCATAGGTCCCAGTCTTCCACCTGTGGTGGTGGCATGTAGCTAATGACATTATATACATGGCAATTTGAAGACTATTGTTATGTACATTTAGCTTAACTTGAAAATAGTGAAGTTACGTACATTGATGAACTAACTTGCAAATTGTGAATGAGTGAAGTTAGCCAGCCAAGCAAGGAAGTTAGCTAAATAATAACACATGTTCTTGTGTGAAAAACTGGTCTGTGAATAAATACAATTGATACCCGATTTAACAAAAACATGTATCGTAACTGACAAGTAACTATTGCGACAACGTTTATTCTTGCATATGTTTTGATACCAAATAGAACCAAAAAGTTACATAAGCGCTATATTATTTATACAATCATGAATTGCAGTGCTCCAGAAAACACCCAAACAAGCCCAAACCAAAAATGACGCAGTGCCACATCATTACATATTGTGATTTACGAAGATCTACCGGTGGTGTGTTTAATATTGCTCCAAGAAGACAAACTCAACACTCACAGAACCACAGTGCAACCACCAACTGGAATTATGTTTTCATTGTTATACCAGAATCAATAAGAATCCTGCAGTACAACTGTGTTATTATTAACAGACAATAATCAAATCCTGTTCCAGTGTTACACTAGTAGCCGATTTCATCAAAATTGCAAAGTATACTGATATAGCAAAGTGTACTTTGAGGGAGTAATTTTTCCCAATATGCATATAGAACTAACGACTGCATATATCGGGTGGCCCAAAAAAAACGTATACCCACTTGAAATGTTAATAACTATAAAACTAGTTATAACATTAACATTTTATTTTGCCCATCTCATCTTATGCCTATTTTAGGCATTTTCTCAAAATTTCAGCCAAGTTGGGTAAAAAATCTCGAAATGGCAACAAAATGAAAAATTCAGGTGAAAAAAAAAACGATATCGGTGTTTGGTAATTTTTTTTCCTCAAAATATGATTTCTTTAGTCTGCTACCAATATGCTTCCCACTCATGGATATCGACACTATCATGACTATAGTGAGATCATATCATTCCTGTTTAATTGCTACTGGTCTAATACGATCTGACCGTGTCACCGTGTATAATTTATTACAATATTCCGTTGCGGATAGCCAATCCCAAGTTAATTATTTCCCCTGGCTTTCATTTATGCCATTTGTTTTCTGCAAGAAGTTTTGCCAAGTTAATGTTGTGTTGTGTTTTCTCATTATGATTGCCACAAACTGAGTAAATTGTTTTGAATGTCAAAATGGTGTTTAGTGTTGGAGACAAGGCTATCATTGAAGCATGTGCAACTGAAAAGGGATGGGGTGGTAAGCGAATAGTGAAAGAATTTCCAGGAAAAAAATGGAACTTCAATTCTGTACAGAGGTTAATCAAACGGATGAAGCAGAGTGGGACAACTGACAGACAGTCTGGGAGTGGTAGGCCCCGGACGGTTACTACAGATGAAAACATTGATGTTGTTGATGATGCCATTGTTTCTCAAGAAGATCAGCCTGGAACTCACAAGTCACAGAGACAAATTGCTTCAGATTTAAATGCGAGTCGTTCTAGTGTGCAAAGGATAGCCAGAAAGCTCAAATTAAAAGCTTACAAAAGGATCCGAATTTCAAGGAGAGACGAAAATGTTAAACAAAAAAGAAAGACTCGTTGTAGGAACTTGTATGATAGATACTCTGCTGAAGATGTCAAAAAGATAGTGTTTACTGACGAGAAAGACTTCACCCTAGAAATCGCCAAGAATAGACAAAATGACCGAGTTTACGGTACAAGTAAAGAAGACATACCCCTTACAAGACTTTATCATAAAACATCACGGTTTTCCAAGAAAATTATGGTGTCAGCAGGAGTATCTTGGAATGGAAAGACTTCTATTCATTTTATTGACACATCTAAAACTAAGGTGAATTCCAACTGTTACATGAACTTATTAGATGATGGTTTACTACCAGACTGTAGGCGGCTATATCCCAGGAACAATTACATTTTTCAACAAGATGGTGCCCCATCACACACAAGTAATGCCACGCAAATGCATTTGGAAAAGGTTGTACCTGAAATTATTAATAAAAAAAACGAATGGCCACCGCAGTCTCCAGTCTCCAGACTGCAACCCCATGGATTACTCAATATGGGACTTCCTATCGGAAAAGGTCTACACTGGTCAAACAAGTAAATTCACCGAGACTGAACTCAGAGCCAGGATCATTGCACAATGGTCAGAACTTACTATCGAGGATATTAGGAAATGCATTACTTGTTGGAAAACCCGACTGAGGGCGGTGTGCACACAGAATGGAGGACATATTGACCATCTGTTTAAGTAGAAATGGTGAGAAATAATAAAAAAATTGTCCTATATCACGTTTTTTCACCTGAATTTTTCATTTTGTTGCCATTTCGAGATTTTTTACCCAATTTGGCTGAAATTTTGAGAAAATGCCTGAAATAGGCATAAGATGAGATGGGCAAAATAAAATGTTAATGCTATAACTAGTTTTATAGTTATTAACATTTCAAGTGGGTATACGTTTTTTTTGGGCCACCCGATATTTGATGATTAAAAGTTACAACATTACATAAGCGCTATATTATTTCTACAATCATGAATTGCAGTGCTCCAGAAAACACCCAAACAAGCCCAAACCAAAATGACATAGTGCCACATCATTACATATTGTGATTTACCAAAATATACCGATAGTGTGTTTAATATTGCTCCAAGAAGACAAACTCAACACTCAATTATTATTATACTGTATTTATTACATTATCAGAGCCAAAATGGCTGTGATATTGTAATAAATTCAGTATACTAAAAAATAATAAATTTATCCTTAAATTGAAAATTTCTCCCTCAAAGTGTACTTAGCAAGAGAAGTATACAAACATGTACTGTGTAATTTTGGTAAAATAGGCTACAGCAACAATAACAATGTAATCTAGTGACCAAACCATCGTGGCTATTTCAAAATATTTGCCAAGACCTGTCAACAAATCGGGGTAAATTATTGTATTTCATACAGTTTATTTAACTAGGTGAACTGATTATCGTGAAATTATGCACAAGTGATTGGGTCCTTGCGCTAAACAAATGAGTGAGCATAGCAAACCAAGTTTGTTTAGGGGTAGCACACAATCACAGGGGCATTATTTCAAGATAATCAGCTCACCTGGTTTATAATTGCTATTCAGAGGTGGCCTTTACCACAAGTTTTACTGTACTTTATAAAAGAAAAAGCGAATCAAGCGTAAAATATGGCCAAGAGTTGTGCGAATTAACTTCGGAGGCGGGTGTTAGTGAAGGTGACTGTATCATGATTTAGACTGCAGGGGCCCGTTTGACTAAGCTTTGTACGACTAAAATGTTTGTAAGTGCAAATTTAGGATCGTCTGGAAATTTCAATCAATGGATTTACATTTATTGAGCATAGGCTGCATATGCAGCCTATGCTCAATAAATGTAAATGCAATAATTGTTTACAAGAAAACATTTTTAATGTGAAATTTACAGACTATCATAATTTTGCACTTAGGAACATTTTTGTTGTACGAAGTTTAGTGAAACGACACCCTGCACTACTGTTGCTCTACAAAACAGAGTGGCGTAATTCACTGTTATATTTGTGTAACAGCGGTTTGATCTGTGTGTTTGTTTGTTTATTGGTGTTTAATGGCCTATCAACAGCTAAGGTCATGTAAGGCCGGGCAAACAGGTTCGATCCCGTTTTAAGCTGTTACATTGGGGGCGAAATGCCAAAATCAAAACGGAATATTTACATAGAGAAAATATATATTCAGCCCTGAAATTAGAATAACCCGACAAGGTGCCCGTATGTGAGGGCCAAACCAGGTCTTCAGTTGGAATTCCGGTAAGGATGAACCCCATCGTTAAATTACCCATCGCATACTCCCACATGCCACCCACTTCTGATCTGTGTGATTTAATGCTGAACACGCCGATATATTTTGCACATACTTGTCTACTTTGTGTACACACCTCGGAAATGCATCACAATGTTCATCGTGTTAAATAAAGCGGAAGAATACAGAAAATAGTAGGTTAGTGCCGTGAATGGGAAAAAAATATCTGGCAAGGCTTAGGAAACGGGATGGGCGAGGCTCTGCCGAGCACATCCCGTTTCTGTGCCGCGCCAGATATTTTTCCCATTCACGGCACTAACCTACTATTCTATTTATCCTGTCAACACATACAAATGGCTTGAAAATGCAAAAAAATAACCCCAGCCACAGCACATATTCAAACACAGTGATTAGGTCATATTGACAGGATATCAAAAATGTTTCACAGCACCGTGTTTCACGGCACATACGCACTCTGTGTTGACGGGATAAAATGTCAATTCACTACTACAAATCTAACAATTATTTACAGAAAGTATGCAAGTCTGTGCAAAAATAGATACAGTGGAACCTCTCTAAACCAGACAACAAGAAACATGTGATAATAATTTTGATGGGTTTCTTGGTCATTTTCAGGTGATAATGCATTTCGCAATCGCATAGCACACAACTATGGATCGGAATAATCAAACGCCTGATTTACAGTGAAACCTCGCTAAACCGGACACCCTGGGGACCTCCCAGGGTGACCGGTTTAGCGAGGTTTCACTGTATACCATTCAGAAGACTATATCACATAAAATAGTATCTGTAATATATGGCTGTGACTGGAGAAATGGACTAACGGAATTTGTGATCACATTAGCTCCCAGTCAAATAGTACTACAATCTATATTCCTTGTTAGAAGCATGACAGGTATAGATGGAATGGCAAACAGTGCAGATTCTGATCAGACAGTGGTCGCAAAGCCCTTCAGCTCCGTTTCTCCAGTCACAGCCACATAACGATCTTGGCAAATATTTTAAAATTGCTGTCATTTTGGTCACATGATTTCCCACATTCAACAACAATCGAGCTTGAGAGTTACACCAGAACCGACAAACTGCTAATCGTTGCTCTAATGGACTTTGTAACACAGGATTCTAGGAAATTATATTCTATTTTCCATTTTTATCATCAAAAACATGCTTTGACAGCACTTTAGAATCATTTCCATTGGAAATGATTCTGAAGTGCTGTCAAACCATGTTTTTATTGAGAAATAACGCAAGATATAAAAGCAATAGCAGGACGGCAATTGTTGTGTGTAGCGGTCTAAGGGTTAATTCTTCATTGAGGCGTGGCAAATGAAAACCGATGGCAGTATTTGAATTTTACATGCATTTTATAATGAAGTCATAGAAAACCAATCTGGGGGGGGGGGGGGGGTAATGGTAATTCTGTACTGAAATGTGGCTATGACTGGAGAAATGAAATGTAGACCCAGATCAGCCTGTGCATCTGCACTGTCTGATCAGGATCAGCACTGTTCGCCATTCCATCAATGAAACACATGTCATGCAGACAACAAAAGATATGGAAAGTAACAGCAGACCAGTAGTCTTACTGATTTACGCTACATGAATGCATTTTAGAAATTGTGCTATAAAATCCTACAGGGCACCATTCCTGAGAGTCATGTCAAGAAAACCTTTGTTTTAACCCTGCACACAACAATTTTCGTCTGCTGTTGCATTTATATCTTGCCTTATTTCTTAATAAAAACATGGTTTGACAGCACTTGAGAAACATTTCCAATGGAAATGATTCTGAAGTGCTATCAAAGCATGTTGTAAATTATTCTAAAGTGCTGATAAAAATGGAAAATATAAAATAAACAGCAGACGACAACAAAAATTAAGATAGCGGTGTAAGGGTTAATCTTCAGTCGGTGGATTGAAAGGGGTTTTACGTCTGTTCAACAGTATTTAGATGGGAATACATGTGTATAAGGGGACCATCGAAAATTCACTATTGGAATTATATTATCCTGATCACCAACATTGTAAAGTATAATTATCTAGCAAAGTATACTTTGAGGGAGAAATTTTCAATTTAAGGATAAATTTATTAATTTTTATTATACTGAATTTATTACATCATCCCGCCATTTTGGCTGTGATAATGTAATAAATTCAGTATAATAAGTCTGCATACTTTTAATCGTCAAATATATGCTGTCGTTAGTTCTATATGAAATAATGCATTTCGGGAAAAATAAATGATTACTCCCTCAAAGTATACTTTGCTAGATAAGTATACTTTGCAATTTTGATTAAATCGGCTACTGATGCCAGATGCCTTTACCAGACCATTGAACACCAGATGTGAATACCATGAGATGCTATGATAATCTCAGTCAAAAAGTGGCAAACTGGATCACGATCAGACTGAAAACTTGTTTTGCTCTTAAAGGTACATGCCCACTCAGTAGGCACAAAATGGTCTTGACAGGAATTAAATAAGTGTCTAATTGTGTCACTATTCCACCAGTTCTAAAAGTGCGCCCGCTATACAGATATAATCATTTACCGGTATTAATATTAATTTGACTAGAAGTGACGCGCGATGGTATCAGGCTATTTTCATATGCAAATGAGGCATGGTATTTTTTAATTATTTATACTAATTAAATGCGTCACCTGAAAAAAAAATATTTTCGACAGAGTATGATCATTGCACATCAAAATAAAAATACAGAGAATAAATAGTAATGTCCGTTAACATTTTAAGGAAACGCGGTTATCGCCCCTGACTGCGGGTCATTATCAGTAAAATAAATATTACTACATGATTATATCTGTATAGCGGGCACTCGTAACTTTTAGAGCTGGTGGAATAGTGACACAATTATACACCTATGTAAGTCCTATAAACAACATGTTGCGCCTACTGAGTGGGCATGTACCTTTAACACATTGTATTTTAAGTAAATTATATTTTTGGTTGAAAAATCTGTCTAACTTGTTTATTTCTCCATAAAAATATATGTTACCACACATTTGAACTATCTCATTGACAAGCGGGTTTGACAAAAAGAAACAGAAAACAAGAGTTTTTGCCACATACAAGCCAAATAAAAATAAAGAAAACTTGGACCATATTAGGCAATAACCAAACAGATAGAGAGCAAGTGAGCAGGGGCTCACGGATACCCCCGGCCACAGCCTGGTCCGACCACCAAATATTTCTAAGTCTTTTGCCCTTGACATTCGGCATGAAAGTTGCATGGGTGGGCTATATGGACAATTATAAAGAAGTATATGAAGTTTCAAGTCAATCTGACTTACGGGTGCAGATATTGTGTACTTAGTTGCAGAGATAATGGGTAGTCGAAAATTTAATAACGCAAATCATACGGATGGACAGAAGGATGGACGGAAATACGAAAACTATATACCCCTTGACATACTTTGTGTGCCGGGGTATAATGCAGCAGGCCAACATGAATACAGCAGAGAAGCAAAGTATAAAATGTCACTTGACAAGAGATATAGGTCAGATGCGTGTAAAATTCCTTAACATGACCCTCGTGAAGTAATGCTAGACTCTTTTTTTTTCACACAAGAAAATAGCCCGACAAACACATACCAAATTTAGAGATCCCTGGTAATAAACAAACCAACATTTTAACAAATTCACTAAGTTTACACTAGAGTAATGGTATAACTATTATAATACAGATACATATGGGCAAATCAAAACTACATGTATATAACACTACTACTGTCTGTTTCACGAAAACTGCCCAAATGTTACTGCTATATAAACAATGCAAAAACAATATTTTTTTCGATAATATTAAATTAAAGGAAAATTTAAGAGTGAGCCTTCTTTTTATTTCGTGAAATTTGGTCAAATATTGATTTTATTGAGAAAAAAATAATTTCCCCATGTTAAATCAAGATGTCTATGGGGATTTAACATGGGGGAATTTTTTTGAATTTCAGAAATACTGGACCGATTTTCAAAATTTAACTTTTGTTTTCTTAGTTAGATCATTTCCAAGCTATCTAGCTAGGTTTCACAGTCAATTTCCAATTTGTTTTGTTTTTTGACTCCTCCCACACTCCTCTACATGTTTTTCCCCCATGTTAAATTCCCATAGAGAAATCGATTTTTTGTAATAAAACCAATATTTGACCAAATTTCACGAAATAAAAAGAAGGCTCATTCTTAAATTTTCCTTTAATGTAATATTATCGAAAAAAATATTGTTTTTGAATTGTGTATATGGCCGTAAAATTTGGGCAGCTTTCGTGAAACAGACTATAGTAATAACTGTTACTTGTGGTATATTAAATTTGGCATGATCGCATTATAATATTGATATTTAAGTTAAGAAACAATCAATTAGTAATAATTGTTAAATAGTGCATTAAATTAAGGTGCACAATAAACAAGGGCATCATTATCATCAAGCTAATCCCCTCGCTGGCAGCCTTTATAAAAAAAAAGACTAACAATTTTGCCATACAAACCAGGTGAACTTAAGCCCTCAGTGACCTTGACCTTGGGTGGTCGGATGTGGTCGTATGCAAGACAAAGCACTATCCCGAGATACACATTGTGACCAAATATTATCACCAGATGGCCGCAGCCCGCATGTCAATCCCGCTGAGGCATCTGATGGTCTCAGAGTGTATTTATTTGAAGTTTGAATTAAGGGTTGTGGAGATATAAGGTATGTAAAAACTTTTAACACAAATTTGACTTTGACCTTGGGCATGCGGGCCACATGGGTGGGCTATAGAATGAAAATATGGATAATGAAAAGGAAATATGGGAAGTTTGAAGTAAATTGGAGTAACGATTGTGGAGATATAAGATATTTAAAAACTTTAACGCAGATTTTATAATAATGCAAACTTCTAAGTCATTTGACCTTGACCTTGGGGCACAAAGAACGCATGAGTGGGACACAGAATGAATATATGAATGATGACCAATAAGCATACAAAGTTTCAAGCAAATGTGACTCACGGTTTCAGAGATAGTAGGTATGTGAAAAGTTTAACGCAAATTTGAACAAAAACTTTAACGCAAACTTCTAAGTCATTTGACCTTGACCTTGGGGACATGAGTGGGACACAGAATGATATGGATGATGACCAATACGCATACAAAGTTTCAAGCAATTCTGACTAACGGTTACAGAGATAGTATGTATCTGAAAACTTTAACACCAATTTGGACCCAAACTTCTAAGTCATTTAGAAGTCATAGTAGGTATTTAAAAACTTTAACGCATATTTCGGATGGACGCACGCACAGGCGCACGCACGGACGCATGCACGGACACTCGGACGTCATTGTGATCACTATGTCTCGCTTTCCACATGCGGGCCCGACAAAAATCAGTTATTGAAAAATGAAAGGTTTACTAAAGCATGAACGCACATATGTACATGTACTAACGCTATATCCACTCTTGCCTATCGGCGAGGGGATAAACAATAGCAGGCAGATGGAAAGTAAAAACATGTGGTAAATGTTGAAACACACAAAACCTGCATCTTGAAATGGAGAGACATTGGAGGGGTATTGGACATGTTATTTTATGAAACGCTATATTCCATTTCATTCTGTTAGGCGATTTATGAAGCGAGACATGCATCAATCCGTTACCTTCAACAATGGCCAGGGCCCGGTTGCTCAAAACCACTATTAGCTTAACAGACTGTTAAATCCTTAGCAATGCTAAGGCATTAACAGTCTGTTAAGCTAACAGAAGCTTTGAGCAACCGGGCCCAGATGTCAAACTGTAAATCAATTCAAAATGATGTTTAACCCTTAGACCGCTACACACAACAATTGTCGACTGCTGTTGCTTTTATATCTTGCCTTATTTCTTAATAAAAACATGGTTTGACAGCACTTCAGAATCATTTCCAATGGAAATGATTCTGAAGTGCTGTCAAAGCATGTTGTAAATTATTCTAAAGTGCTGTTAAAGCATGTTTTTGATGATAAAAATGGAAAATATAAAATAAACAGCAGACGACAAAAAATTAAGATAGCGGTGTAAGGGTTAACTTCTGTTCCCTGTATGATCATTATCCATTACCAGTCTTCGTAATCATCTATTGTAATTCTAAATGTAATGGCAGCTCATGGACTTCTATGCTTTGAATGTATTGCTGTAAACCGTGGACAAATCTTGCCTTATAAATGTAGACGCCAAACAGGAAAATATTTCTCCCAAGAAAAAGTGCTGGAAGTACACAACTTGGCAAGGTTCAATATCCATTTTCAGAGATTAATAAAATTGTCATGCCTCACCATATGCTGGATGGGTATACAATATAAAATACATACATGTGTGTATCAAAACATGAGAGTACAAATTTACGAACCATCTAAAGGACAAACAGTAACAGTGAAACAGATTGAAGACAAAAGGCTTTTTCCACTTTCCGTAAATATTCATCCAAAAATATTCCAATCTGCACATTTTTAATCACAGTAAAAGTAACACCGCTGTGTATGTAATAGACTAATGCTATAATCTAATTTGATCAGACACGGTTTTCCATTTGAATTTTGATACACGCATGTACATGCAGTGTGACCGCGGGACTGCGTACCTTGCTTCCAGAGCCAGCCTTCCTTGTCAGGGTTGAAGAACGTGTGCATGAGGTCGTTACCGTCGTCCTCTGGGATCTTGAACGGCTCCTTCTTGATGCTCTCATACAGGCTCTATGGGCAAACACAAGGTGGTGTAGACACATGGCACGGTATGATGGGTCAACGAGGACTACCCTACATATTCGGACACAATTCTAGGAAACACATATGTGGCTGTGACTGGAGAAACAGGTTTTCTAAAGGTGTTTCCCAAAACAAATGGTGTCCGAATATGTAGGGTTATTAACCCTTTCGCTGCCAAGCGTATTATTCAAATTTGCCAACTGTCGACGTTACGTCAAAATGACGTAGCTTTTTATGTATTGTTTAATAACGCCCGCGTTTCATGACGTCGTTCAAAACGTAACGATGCTAATTGAAGCGCAATTGATTTACAATCGGCAGTAATTGGCATTTATGAATCGTGCACCGAGCAGTGAAGTAGCAACTTTACACTGAGAAATAATGTATGTCAAGTGTATTTGGGGAAAGGTTTCTCTATTGCCGATAGTTTTCACACTAACTTGTAAATATGAGTAATTAATTAATCCAGTGTATTACACGTATCGTCCATATATTAATGTATCTTATCATTGTTCGCATCTAAATGAGCAAGATAGATAGCAATAAAGAGGAGATGAAGGCATTTTCTTAGTCAGCGAGGGTCAATAAACTACAAATATCACGCATCCGTTCGTATCATAAACAAGAATTCCGCCACGGAAGCGGCGTCGCGCCTGCCGAGGCATTCAACCGTGAACATTACAAGTAAATAAATGACCTTGACCTTGAGAATTTGGATGTGGGCGTCTGCGTAATGAAGCATCATCCCTAGACAAATATTGATGTGAAATATTATCAAAGTCTGGCAAGGGGTTAAAGAGATATTGTGAAAAAACAATAACTTTAACGCATTTGCCTTACAAAAAAAACAGAAATAAATATATGTATCTCCAACAGGAAAAATGTGAGCCTCTGAGTGCCAGCAAGTGTTACAATTGTCAGGAGCTCGACTCGTTTATTTGAGGAAGAAATCGCACCTCGGAATGCACGTAGTCTCGCACGTCATGTAAGCCATACGGACACTGTTGGTACTAAATATGCATCCTCATTCATTCATTAAACTCATTCCATATATCACATGCTTCACCATTTAATATATAGACATATAATTACTATCGATTCGCGTTGTTGTGTCTACCCGCAACTAACGGAACAATTCCTATTGGCACCTGTCGGTTCCCAAAGCCCAAACTCACTCTGACCAGTGGGTTTGTAGAAATCATTCAAAATGTCATTCCTCACCTGACCACTGGTGATGACTGCTTACGTGCGTGGGCGCCGGTTATATTGTATATTTTTTCCAGCGTTATTTATGATGTATCTATTAACTAGTATGCACATGTCTTTCCCGCCCGTGGTTGGACGGGTGGAGTTGGTGATGGCGGCGACAATTTTACACGTGGAATGAGTGCACAATTAGATAGTGAACATATCCTCTTGTCCGCTCTATAGGAAAACGCTGCTGCCACCCTCTGGGTAGTAGTCAAAAATTTGATTCCGAGAGGCGGGAGTTAGATTAGAATTTCTATTATTATAAACTCTACCCCTCACCCCACCAGGAGGACGGTGAAAACAGGGGTCGATGCAATAGATGTATTCTAATTTACTGTTGACTATTTGATGTTGATCACAGTCTTCCCGCTCCTGTGGATGTTTGGAGAGTAATGGGTTGGAGGAAGTGTGCAACACCAGGTTAAATGTACACACTAAAAAGTTGACAGAGAAAATGACAAAGAAAATCTCGCCAATCGGAATTAATTAATTTTGTTTGTGTAGCTTGATGTGATCTTGGGGGCTGTGCACCGCAGGTTGATGAGTACACTTGGCTGCAGTCTCTGCAACCACCGTTGTACATGTACAGTATATGATATTTATAATTATGATACAGGAGTATGTGTTTGCTAACACTTTGATCTCCTTGGGATACCATATACCTTCCTACTTCTAATATAGACCATAATCCCTCTATGTCTGACTCTGAAGACGTTTTATCCTTTATAATATCGTCCCAGCCTAATTTGGCAGGGTGTCTCGCCTGGTGGTCGGGGTAAACTAGGGCCAAACCATCAATAATTAACCGGCAATTTGCATCGCAATCCGACTTAATTGCAGTGGCATAAGTGACGTAATTTTCAGCGAACAACGTGACGTCAAAATACCAGTGTGACGTTACATGTCTCGAACAAAATGACGTCATGTTCACCAACTCGATTCCTAAAATGGCGACCGCTATTTCCAGTTTTGCAATACATAGGCCTCGGGAAATCGGGAAAATAGACACTGTATTCCGTAACATGTGGCCATTATGATCTGGTAAAGACCCCACCTACTCATACACTTGCGCTATGTGTGAATGAAATACATGTAATACATGCCTGCTAGCATGCTACGTTACTGCACAATGCATATTGTCACGTATTTCTTACATATATCTAGGATTTATAATGATGTACTTGCGCAATGAGCTGTTTCAATAGTTTGCTAGACGTGCCCTGTTTAGCCTCTATTAATACATTATTTTGTGCCAACACGTCCTTCACAATCGCTTGCATGACTTTTAATAATGTTAATAAGAAAATATGTTCATTCGGTGAAATTTATTACATTTAAAACGACGTTAAAGTTCGTCAAAGTTGGGCTGATATATCGACCCAGTTGGCAAACTTGGGGGTGTTGCTTGGGGGTGTTGCACAGAGGTGGTTAAGGTATGCCTGCGAGCCGGCTCATCTGGATCTACACTTTTTGCCAATACCACATTACAGGCCTGTGGTGTTGAAAGGGTTAATAAATATCATATTAAATCATCACCGAAGTAAGATCCTTAATTTATATGAATAATGTAGATACTGTGAAAATACAAGTAACAGCCTGGTCATATTGGAATAACACAGCACATCTGTTGTGAGACATAATATCGCAGGCGGACACACGTACATCAATCATACTAAACTTCTATGGACAAAAATGTAATCGTGGATGTAACTGGAGAAATGGGTGATCATTGTCATTCCATCAATGAAACATCCGCAACACATCTAACAAAATGAAAGTGAAACGGTTTAACGTCCTACCAACAGCTAAGGTCATATAGAGACAGGACCACAATTTAAAGTCTCATTCGACAGACGTGGGATGGAAATACTATGAAAATATTTTTGATATCCAAGGTGAGGTTTGAACCTACAACCTCCGGATTGGATGTCAGGTGTTCTAACCCCTCGGCCACAACCCATCCCTAACACATCTAACAAGCAATATAGATCATTATCAGGCTACATGAGTATGCAATTTCATCAAGAGCTACACTGGTCACAAAGCCCATAAGCCCCATTTCTCCAGTCACAGACACAATTTATCAGTGTGAGAACAGCATGGCAATATAGAGCTGGGGGCCATTGCACTGAACTTTGTACGACTAAAATGTTTGTAAGCGCAAATTTAAGATCGTCTGGAAATTTCAATTGATGGATTTACATGTATTGAGAATAGGCTGCATATGCAGCCTATGCTCAATAAATGTAAATCCAATAATAATTCTTTACAAGAAAATATTGTTAATGTGAAATTTACAGACTATCATAATTTTGCACTTACAAACAGTGAGCTTATGAACATTTTAGTCGTATGAAGTTTAATGAAACGGTCCCCTGATGATCGTGAGTGGAGATAAACTGACGGTGAGCAGGTCGGGTGGCAGGTCTCCCCCGTCGTTGATGCCACGGTTCATCGTGATGAAGCGATCCACGCCTGGCTTGTCCTTCACACTCGGGTTGTGCAGGCTCGTGTTCAACATGATGATGGCGAACGACAGCACGTAGCATGTGTCTGTAATATATAGCATATAGCATAACGGTATGTCTGTAACACATAGCACGACCTATAACCAGGATCAAATGACAGGGCGAAGTGGGCGAAATTCTCTCCCTAAATTGTCTGACTTCCTATTTCGAGTTGAGGGAGAAGTCTTTCACTATATAAAACAGAAAATATGGAAAAAAATGGTCTATTTCCTCAAATTGTTAGTGAAAACTTCTCCCTATTTTGAAGGGCTAGCTTGAACCCTGTGTAACACACAGTATTTAGCATGTGTCTGTAACACACTGTAATACTGACAAGCGTGCATCTACATGTCCTTAATCATACAGTCATGGACAAACATTATTTTACCAGTGAAAGACCAGGGTTAAGTAACCCCCAGTTGTAGTTATCTCACCTCTGACACCCCTTTTGATACCTCCATCCAATATACAGATATTTATTATTTACAGTGTATGATCAATATATCTTTCATCGAGTGAACCCTAAACTGTATATTAGTGAAAATACTTTGCTTGGTATTCATGAGATGAAAATATATCCATCTTGCACTGAAAACAACAACTATACTTTTCTTTTAACCCTTTCAACCCTAATAAGTAACTGGAATGGACCAGGATATGTTCATTTTCAGACCAATCCCATCATCACAAAATGATTTTCAGGCAAGTCCATTTATAGAAGGGGGTGTTTTTTTCTAAACAAAATGTGCAGATCCTGATGAGACAGCTCGTTACGAGCCAGCTCATCTGGATCTACACTGTTTACATACACTGCTAAAGAGGTCTGTAGTTTTTATAGGGTGAAACTGATAATTTAATTTGTATCAAAAATTAATCCCACTGTACGTTTGTGACATAAATATGCTAGTGACGCCAACACTGCTGACTTCACATCAACATAAACAGCATTTCCGCTTGTCCTGAAAAAATACAGCCAATCAAGCTATCTGTAACACTGTCCGACTTCATACTCAAGCTAGTGGTACGTTTGTGACATATATATGCTAGTGACCCCGACATTGCTGACTTCATGTCAATATAAACAGCATTTCCGCTTGTCGTCTGAAAGAAATACAGCCAATCAAGCTACCTGTAACACTGTCCGACTTTCTACCTGAGTTAGTGGCACGTTTGCGACATATATGCTAGTGACCCCGACATTGCTGACTTCACGTCACCATAAACAATGCTTGATGTTGTCCGAAATAAAGCCAATCAATATATGTGTGCTACAGTACAGAGCCCAGCAGTTAGGTGCAAAAAGATATACAGCCAATCGAGCTGCCTGTAAAATTGTCCGAGTTCCTACCTGAGCTGGTGAAGACGCCGGGGTTGGAGACACAGTAGCGCTGGGCAAAGCACTCCATCATGCGGTCAATCTTCTGGGCCTCACCGGGCAGCCGGAAACTCCAGAGAAACTGGCGCAGGGCCTGCACCAAGATCATGTCCGAGAACTCATGCAGCGTCACAAACGCCTTCAGCACGGCGATGTTGAAGTCACTCCTGTAATAGGCAGGGATATCATTACTTTTTATGAAAAATTTAATTGTTTTTTTTGTATGGTAACAGAAGAAATCTACCCATTTCAGGATTTGTGTTTGTCATTTTCAGGGAGTAATTTAAGTCCAATTCCTGTTAGCACTTTCAAAACTAGATATATCTTTCTTAATATTCTACAAATGGTGAAGACCCTGATGAGCCGGCTCGCAACGAGCCGTCTCATCAGGATCTGCACCATTTGTAGATATTTTTTTAATTTTTACAAAATGACAGCCTTTTCAGAATGATGGAACAGTCACAAACTTAACATGAAATTGAACATGTTAATGAAAGCACTGACAGGCAGACAGGTTACAGTGTGGAATGGTTGCTTGCAAGCATTTGAACAAGTGAGAACAAAACATCCGAATACACTGAATCCTTAAGTGATTAAATATAAATATATCATACATCCTACCCACGAAGCCATGACAATCTTACCGACAGCAGTAACACTACAGTCAATTGCAATCCTCGCCCTCCCAACATGGTGGTGGGGTGATAGCAGGTGGGGGATAGGTGGTGGGAAACAGTGGTATTTCACAGAAACTGCGTCCACCTGGTATTGGGCTTATAACAGGTTTTGTCTTCAGTTTGCCATTTGGGCCATTTGGAGGGGGAATATATATAGTTTTGCGTTCCCACCCTATAGGGCATATACATGTGCCAGGATTTTGCAGTCACCAACGGATGGACGAATGGACGATCGGACAGAAAGGCGAAAAATATATACCCTCAGCATACTTCATAAGCCAGGTTATAATTACAATACATAATACAATGTAGTAACTAATTTGAGTTATAACCGCAAATATCTCACTACCATTTTGATTATAGTTCAAGATTTAAAGTTATGTGATTTTTGGGGAAAATATGTTTTGTGGCCATGTACATGGATATATATGTAGCTGAATTGTGTTCCTACGATGTTTATCATGATCTGATGCAGAAATGTGATAACCGATGCATGATATCATGTATTTGCACCAGAATACTGGATCGAAGAGTACAAAAACTACAACAAAACAACAGCAAATTCCAGCAAGTGAACCAGACAATATAAGAAAACAGCAGTAACAGTAGTTAGCATTTCCATTGAGTGTTTTGCTGGGGGATAATGACAAGAGCACCTGGAGAACACCATTAATCTGAAGAACTCGGGAAACCAAAAATGCCGTCTGCTGTTTTTTTCTTCATATTTTGTATTTTTCTCAAATAAAAATATGATTTGGCAGCATTTTAGAATCATTTCCATATGGGAAATGATTCTAAAATGCTGCCAAATCATCTTTTTGTTGAGAAAACAAACGGAAAGGAAAATATACAGCAGACAACAGAATTTAATTCAGCATTGTAATGGTTGACAACTGGAGAACACCATTAATCTGTAGAACCCGGGAAACAAAAAATGCCGTCTGCTGTTTTTTTCGTATTGTTATATTCATACAGCTAAGGTCATTTAAGGCCGGGTCAATGGGTTTAGTACTAAATCCCATATATTACCTGTACATGTACAAATGGGGGAAAATCCCAAAATCAGAACTGAATATTTACAATAAAAATACTATATATTCAGCCCTGAAATCAGAATAATTCATATTGTGTATTTTTCTCAAATAAAAATATGATTTGGCAGCATTTTAGAATCATTTCCATGGGAAATGATTCTAAAATGCCGCCAAATCATGTTTTTGTCCAGAAAACAAATGGAAAGGAAAATATTCAGCAGACGACAGAATTTAATTCAGCATTGTAAGGGTTAACAAGGCTCCAGGTAAACTGGAGCAGCAATGTGCCAGACACGCCGTATACCTGGTTTGTAGGTAAAAACTGCAGATGGGTGATTAATGTGAGTTTTTTATGACACATATGGAGATGATAGTAACAAAGAGATGAGGACTGTAGCAGTAGTAGCTGGAAGTCGAGCATACCAAGCGAGCATATTTACATGTGATAAATCATGCCAACGATGGCTGATGCGAGGAATTGATTGATTGGGGTTATGATGTGTGGAAAGGTATATATGTATACAAAGTCATCAGTTTGTTGCTATTGGTGTTTAACGGCCTATCATCAACAGCTAAGGTCATTAAGGCCGGGCCAATTGGGATGGGTGGGGGGGGGGGGGTGGGGGGATTTTACATCGAGAAAATATAGTCAGCTGGGGGGGGGGGGTGGGGGAGGGGATTTTACATCGAGAAAATATAGTCAGCCCTGAAATTAGAAAAATCTGACCTGACCTGGTGCCAGGTCCTTACCGCACCAGTCACTTGGCCCCTTCCCCTATTAAAAGGTAATACCAGTAGGATTACAAACACCCACCATTGCATTGTAAATCCTGTTAGGCTCAGTTTACAAATGATATGTGTGCCCCACCCATCCTCTAAGCACACACGTCTGGAGATAGGTAGGACATGATTGTACAGCAAATGATTATAAAATGCTGTCAAATCTTGTTATTGTGAAATGAGTGAAAAAAGAAACAGCAGACGACAAAATTTCATTCAGCATTTTAAGGGTTAATATTTTATCTTAGTAATGCTCAGAATACTTTGAATCAGTACTGTACTTATTTGAGACAGAGTTTGAGATTTAAGCAGATTCTATGTAATTACAGAGGCAGGTTTTCTATGGAGCAGAATTGACGTACATGTAATAAACACCAGCAAAATTTCATAAGGCTCATGAATCATAGGCCAACCAACATACAGAGTTGCATAAATCTGGAACATTCATTACCGATGCCGGAAACTGCCATAATACAAGTCTCAACGGTGGAATATACGGCTAAGTTGAAGGCTATACAGACAATCATGAATAATGTTGAGTCTCGAGGGGCTAGGTTAGCATTATAAGCCCCACTGGGACTGCCAGCTGTATGTGGCAGTAGAAGACAGGACACAGTCTGATATACTGGCATAGTAGACATGGTCTGTCTGCTCTGGTTGATGTCTCTATACGCCATATGACACATGCCAGGATAACTCGCCTTAGTCACTGGTGTAGTTCCAGATCAGATCCAGAGTATTATTAACTCTTTAACATTGAATTAAATTGTATAGCCTGCCATTCAGGCAGATTGGAGAAAATGTGGCAAAGTAAATTAACCAGAAGTGATAAGTATTCAATAACACAGTTGTGAAGGTCAAAAGGTCAATGTCATATTAAGGGCAGCATGGATGTGTGACATTTGTGCACAAGTCTTACAGAAACTGCGATAAAAACGTTGAATGGGTGAAAAGATTCAAAGTTGTGAAAGTCAAAAGGTGGGTCATATTAAAGGCAGCATTGGTGTGTGGCATTTGTCCACAAGTAGTATGATGTATTGAAATATTAAAGTAATCCTTTCAGGGATATAGACATTATGACAAAAGAGAAACTCCAGCAAACTTCTTAATTAATGAAAAAATTCAAAGTAGTGAAGGTCAAAAGGACAAGGTCATATTAAGGGCAGCCTATTTGTGTGGTATTTGTCCACAAGTCTGCTGTGTTGAAATATTTAATTACTCTTTTAAACAATCATTGGAGGGACCATAATTATGTGCAGCCAAAAATTAATGTTCCCCCATTATCATGCAGGCATAATTTGTTGCTCCACCATCCACCATCCAAATGGCGAACAGTGTTAACAGCTTTAAGTCTGTTAAACAGCAAACTCACATACAGATGGGACTGCGCCTGTATGGAGGTAGCACCATGCAATCAACAGGGAAATTACAATAAAAACTTTCAACACTGAAATACAGACGGTATCCATATCTGGTACCAGGCACCCTTACAATACCAGATCACTTGGCCCCAGGTGTGAATCCCAGTAATATTCCCTGTTCAGGTATGAATCCTTAACCCTTTCAACACTACAGCCCTCTATAGCGGTGATTGCAAACAATGTGGATCCAGCATCTGCACCTTTTGCAAGTAACTTTCGTATTTAAAAAAAAACAAAAACCTTTTTCATAACTGGACTAGATCTAGTCTGAAATTAACATATAAAAATACATTCGTCATTTAATGCGGAAAGGGTTAAGGATGGATTCAGTGGCAGTGTCTTGGCAGTGTAGACTGATCAGAATGTGTGGATCTACACTGGTTGTGGGCAATATGCCTGGTTGTACGAGAGTGTGGCTGGCATGATGTGCGTAACAACGTAACCAGCGTGACACGGTTCAGTGCCGTCCTACCACAACTGCTGCTGTATGCCGGGGTGTGAGTACTAACACAGCTGCTCAACTCATTCATGGACTTGTCATGCAGAAAAGCATTTACCTATACACTTTTTGTTGATGAAAATTTTTATTTTATTTTCCTCTCATCTCAACGGAAGAAAATATGTATATGATCCGATTCAACTCAGATATAAGTACAGTATTATACTGACAAGAACAGCATTCTTTTGTCTGAATGAGATGAATACCAATGAGATATACAACAACATCAGTACTGAGCGAAAGTGAGGAATGAAAAGTGACTATGGTAGCTGATGTGCAACCTCTTCATTTGACATCTTTCAGATCGGGCGAGTGGAATTTAATTAGCAGATTCTCATAACAAATTTCATATGAAACAAAATTTCAATTTAAAACATTAATTTATTTCAAGGCCATAATTATGTGGGGATGGGAATCTGCAAATTAATTTTCTCTGACCTTAGCAATAAAGAAATGTATCCTAATAGGACAAAAGAATGTGGGGTGGGTGTACTGACTTTTCGCCGAGGTAGTCACCGATGGCCGTCTTGTTGAGGCCCTCGCCCTGATACAGGAACTGAGCGACATCCTCGGGCGTGTTCTGAAGTAGCTCGTGCTCGATGAGGAACTCGATGCCCTGGAACATACAGTTACATGGTGGTCACATGGCAATATAGTTACATGGTGGTCACATGACAACACAGGTACACGGTGGTCACATGGCAACACAGGTACACGGTGGTCACATGGCAAAACAGTTACACGGAGGTCACATGGCAACACAGGTACACGTTGGTCACATGGCAACAGAGGTACATGCTGGTCACATGGCAACACAGTTACACAGTGGTCACATGGCAACACAGGTACACGCTGGTCACATGGCAACACAGGTAAACAGTGGTCACATGGCAACACATGTACATGATGGTCACATGGCAACACATGTACATGGTGGTCACATGGCAACACAGGTACACGGTGGTCACATGGCAACACAGGCACACGGTGGTCACATGGCAACACAGTTACACGGTGGTCGCATGGCAACACAGGTACACGGTGGTCGCATGGCAACACAGGTACAGTGGTCACACCTACCCACCTGTTGACGTACTGTATGTTATAGTTCTATTATAGAACTATCACATACAGTAAATCAACATGTGGGTGAGGTAATGGGATTTTTTCAAGGGGAATATCTCTTTCACCTGTTAATGAGACTGGGGCCAGGGCTGATACTGGCATTGGTGGTCAGTCTGGCTCCTGGTCAGTTAGCACACTCTAACACAGACTAGCAGACTCATAAGGCTCTATATTCAGTGAATATTTACAAGTATGATGGTTGCTTCACTGACTTGTTTTGTTTGTTTGTTTATTGGGGTTTAACGGCCTATCAACAGCTAAGGTCATTTAAGGCCGGGTCAATGACCAACAGTGCAGAATGGACATAGTATTGGGACTTTTCAAAATTAACCTGTTCAATGCTGAATTAAATTGAGTCGCCTACAGTTTATTTTTTGACTACACTTTTTACATTGAGAATGAAGACAAACAAGAAAATGTGGCATGTGGGGTGGGGGTGGGGCATGTGTGTGTGTGTGGGGGGTGGAGGTGGTATAATTAAAGACAGGCTTACTATTGGTACTACATGTAATAGAATTCAATCATCTGACTTGAAACGGCACATAATAAATGTTTATACAATATTTCATACTGCGTATCATTAATGCTCAGAACAGTTAGTAATTACATATAAAACCTCTTTTTCAGAATCATCTGTATGAGCTAACATTTGCCTGTGGTTTGGTGGATGTGTCATTCCATCACATGTAGTAATTATCTTTGAACTACTCACACAGGCTAGAAGCATTAGCAGACTAATTGGTAAAGAAGCACAACCATTTCCAGATGTGGTCCAGTTAACTGCCCTGTGAATCCAGGTCAACTGACCAACTTCAGTCAGCCATTGTGTCTGTTAACTGCCCTGTGAATCCTCTAGCCGATTTCACCAACATCGCAAAGTATACTTTCCTAACAAAGTATCCTTTGAGGGAGAAATTTTCAATTTTAGGATAAATTTATTAATTTTTATTAAACTGAATTTATTACATTATCACAGCCAATTTGGCTGTGATAATGTAATAAATTCAGTATAATAATTCTACATACTTTTAATCATGAAATATATGCATTTGTTCAGTCTTCACAAAAAACTTTTCAAACCACTGGCCCTCCGGGCCAGTCAACTTCCCAAAGTTACTGGCCCGAACAAAATTTTACTGGCCCGAAAAATGATGCGGTACTATGTATAAATATAATATTATCATAAAAGTATATATATGCTTGTATAGTAGTTATATAATAAGAATAAAAACAAGTCAATATAATGTTGTTTTAATGATTGGTCTCAAGATATCAATGTTTTATAAACTAGATCTTCCGACATCTCCATCTGGTCATCATCTCTGGATTGGTCTGAAGATATCAATGTTTTATGAACTAGATCTTCCGACATCTCCATCTCGTCATCATCTCTGTCTTGGTCATCATCGCTCTCATCACGGTCACTCTGACTCAATACCTACCAGGGCTTCTAAAATTTCAGAATGCCAATCGGTCCAGACGTAATTGTCGGCCCGAAGGAGCCGGTACGATTAGTGCCCCCCTCCCCCCCCCCCCCCCATGTTTTGTTGACTCCCTCTTCAGAAACTGAAAATTTGTCGGCTATTGGGTGCAGACAAAATTAGGTTACATCTCGCCTCCATAGCTTAGCTAAGTTTTGTGCTTTCTGCAGTTTGTCTGAAGCGAAGACACTTCGTGTAAACATAGAAAATATATCTTTTATGGTCAATGTACTATATTTATAGATTTTTGTAATGGAAAATTCATGTTTGAAACATTTAATACACACATGCTCTTTGATGCGATGTCAGAAATCGGCTATTACATCAATTGAACACACAAAATAAAATAGTTAATCAAGTTTTAAAATGGTAATGTTTTACCATAATTCTGGTGTACCAGCATACACAAACAATTATTAACTGTTAGGGAAGCAAGATAATTGTATTTTTGTCAAGTAAATAATGATAATATCAACTAGCCACAACTATAAAGAGGTAAATGGAACAGCCGTTCATGTAGCAAAGAGAATAATAAAAAAAAAAAATAATAATAATTCTAATGGTCCGCCGGGCCTGCCAGCTTCTGAATTTTACTGGCCCGTCGGAAATTTTACTGGCCTCGGGCATCGGACCAGCGGCTAAATTCGAAGACTGTTTGTTAGTTCTATATGAAATAATGCATTTCATGAAAAATAAATGATTACTCCCTCAGAGTATACTCTGCTAGAAAAGTATACTTTGCAATGTTGGTGAAATAGGCTACAGGTCAACTGACCAACTTCAGTCAGCCACTGTGTCTGCTGCCACTAGACTATTGTAGATGATTGTATTGTATTTACATACAGCTATTATTTCAGTTTAACATATAAAGTTGGACATATACAGAAATGTACACACACACACGCACGCACACTCATGGAGTTAACCCCCTTCTTCCTCTAGGGGTTTCCCAAAACAGTTTGTATCCACATGTACAGTGTCAATATGATAAACCAGTACAGCCCAGCCCATCTGTGTTGGCCATACAATGGTGCCTGGCTATAGTGGCTGCATTGTTTTACTCTGATATCTGTAGTCTATTTCACCAACATTGCAAAGTATACTTTGAGGGAGTAATCATTTATTTCCCCCCGAAATACATTATGTCATATAGAACTAACGACTGCACATATTTGATGATTAAAAGTATGCAGAACTATTATACTGAATTTATTACATTATCACAGCCAAAATGGCTGTGATAATGTAATAAATTCAGTATAATAAAAATTAATAATTTTTTCCTTAAATTGAAAATTTCTCCCTCAAAGTATACTTTGCTAGATAAGTATACTTTGCAATGTTGATGAAATCGGCTACTGGTTCACATCAATGCCCACCATATGCTTCCTGTCTTAAGATTTACAATAGAAATACACCTGGGCTTAATCATAAATATGATGGTAAGGATTTAAACACGATCATTATCATGAAGGTACATGTGCTGGCATCATCATTACTAAGTATTGTAGCCAACATCCAATAGCTGAACACAACATTTTGGATGTGGGTAATTGACCATTTCAATCCATTTATTTATTTATGGCCTGTAAACAGCTATGGTCATTTTAGGCCGGATTAATGGGGTCAAATCCCATATCTCACTTGTACATCTGAAATTAGAATAACCTGATCTGGTAAAAGAT
Organism: Conchocele bisecta; assembly: GCA_029237695.1. Lineage (NCBI taxonomy): Eukaryota > Metazoa > Mollusca > Bivalvia > Lucinida > Thyasiridae > Conchocele > Conchocele bisecta. Next base: position 11,237,128 of record CM055267.1, read on the forward strand.
CATCACCACACGACTCAGCCACATTCCTAGATCTTTCCTGTGTTTTACGGCATTAAATTCCAACTCGTACTAGTAGTAAACTGTGATCTATGTAAACGCCGTGGGGGTGTGGGGGTGGCAACCCAGGAACCCCCCTCCAGATCCGCCCTTGTGATTAGTACTAATACTACTACTTTTATAATGGGTATAACCGGATTCAACTCTCACGTACAAGAAACGTACAGAAAACATGGTTACAGTACGAGTATGTACAGGGGATGGACAGACAAACAAACAAATGGACTGAAGAGCAGGAAGACCCAGAATGTCAGACATTTCGTGACCAGTCATACAGACAGTGATAACTAAACCAGCAGAGACACAGGCTTTCCAGACCAACCATGTGCAACCATTATATGTGGCTGTGACTGGAGACTTGGGGCTTATCGGATCTGTGACCAATGTGGCTCCAGATAAATAGCACGCACCTGTAGCCTGATAACAATCTATATTCCTTGTTAGAAGCATGACAGGTTCATTGATGGAATGGCGAACAGCTGTGCAGATCCTGATCAGACTGTGCGGAGGTACAGGCTGATCTGGATCTACACTGGTCGTAAAACCCATAAGCCCAATTTCTCCAGTCACAGCCATGTATTACTGCAGCCAGCCAGCTCTTTGTTTGATAAGCACAGAAATGAACAGTAAACCAGTGGCATTCCAGGATACAGTTTTATAGTTGGCTATATTTATTTACTCTGTGAATGATAAGGCAACCAGTTGATCGCCACATACCGGTTTTATTGCTGTGGGAACTGGCAGAGAGCAGTAAAACATGCACACAGCGGTACACTGGCCTCATACTCACACTGGTCTTATCCACCATAAATATCAGGCTCCACTGGTGCACATGAAGGAACAAACCTGGCCATGAGAAACCACATACATATATAGTGTAAAGTCCAATCTCAGGAACCAACCATACAGGCTGTGACCAGTATATGGAGGTTTCATATTACAGCACCAGAAAAGGACATTCCAAATTAGCCTTGGATTTGATGATTAGTTGGATTTTTACATGTTCAACAGCACGGTCATATACAAACTGAAATGCACCTGTATATAGCACCATACATTCAGCAATACAATTACAAGAAAAATCTTCAAAACTGCATGACAGTGTCCTGATCCAGTACCAGGCACACTGCACCAGGGGCCCATTTCACTAAACTTTGTACGACTAAAATGTTTGTAAGTGCATAATTATGATAGTCTGTAAATTGCACATTAACAATGATTTCTTGTAAACAATTATTGGATTTACATTTATTGAGCAAGCAGCCTATGTTCAATAAATGTAAATCCATCAACTGAACATTCCAGACGATCCTAAATTTGCACTAACGAACATTTTAGTTGTACGAAGTTTAGCAAAACAGCCCCCCTGGTCACTTGGCCCCAGGTGTGAATCCCAGTAGGATTTACCGTTAAATTGTGAATCCCCAAGAATGGATTCATCGCGCTTATTACGTATACATACTCCCCCATCCAGGAAGAAGAAAAGTGAATAGGTATAACGTCCTTGCAACAGCTAAGGTCATGTAGACACGGCACCTCAGTTTCAAGTCTCATCAGAAAGACCAGTGGGATGGAAATATTATGAAAGTAGTTTTCATGCCTAGGGGAATTGAACCCACAACCTGAGGTATTGATGTCCAGAGCTCTAACCCCTTGACCCCAACCCAACCACAAAATATGTGTGACCAAATTAATAAGGTGTGACCCAAGTAATATTGCGTGACCCAGTATAGTATCTTTTACAACGCTGAATTAAATTTTGTCGCCTTCTGTTTACTTCTGTTTACTTCTTTCCTTTTTTTTTTCTGACCAAAAAACATGCTTGGACAGCGCATGAGAATCATCTGGAGACAAACATATTTTATTGAGAAATAAGACAAACATGGAAAACCATCAGATCAAAATATTGCTTTCCCAATTTTACATCTTTACGTCAGACTAATACACAGTGCCACTGGAGGCTGTAATTTCTGATCCAATTGGCTCACAGCACATGCCAGATGGTTAGCATTACAGGCAGCCTTGCAATCATTGGGGCCACCATTTGACAACATTAGGCTTGCCAGTGAGTGCTTCATTTCTCACCAGCATAGATACTCAATAACTGCCACACTCGAGCATATTTCACATTCTTGGAGACTAAATATGTTTCACTGACACAATGGTACAACCGACACAGTGAACAGAGTGGATTCTAATCGTACTGTGTGGCTGTGAATTGTTTGATTGATTCGTACATCAAGCAAGGTCAACAGACAAGAATGTACACGCATGATGAATGTAGGTGGTGGTGGGGGGGGGGGGGGGTCACTGAACATTCAGCACTAAAAATATATAAAACTTTCAATACTGGAAGTATCCTGATCTGGTGACATGCACCCTTACTACACCGGATTACTCCATCCAAGGTGAGAATCCAGTCATATTCTATGAATCCCTAAGGATGGATTCATCATTCAGCTATGTATACCCTCCAATCATGCGATGCATGGATGTGGGTGCTGGTTTGGATTAACCCTTTCCAACGCCTGTTTGTAAACATTGTATATCCAGAAGGGCCAGCTCGTAACATGGTGCCTGATCAGGATCTGCAGAGCGCACTGTTTGTGTGTTCTTTTCTGATTTTCTAAAAATTGCCCCCTTGTTGATTAACCCTTTCAACACCACAGGCCTGGATAGTGGTATTGGTAAACAGTTTAGATCCATATGAGCTGGCTCGTGACTTTGTAATTTATATATTACTGTCCTAAAAGCAAATGTAGATACCGGTATATAGTAGCATGCTCACAGTTTGAAGGTCAGTCGGTATGTTATAAATTATTAGAAAAGGACCTGTATAATATCATCATGACCGAGACTGATGTTTATTTGGGTCGTCGACTAAGAGAACGTAACTTATTAAGTTGACGACCAGCCAAGCCCCAGATCAGCCTGCGCATCCACGCAGTCTGGTCTGGGCTTACACTGTTCGTCATTCAATCACTGAAGCTTACTGCCATCAGCTAAACTATAAGATACAAATTCTACCGTGAAAGAATCCAATCTGGATCTAAACTGTTTGCAAACGCTGCTATAGAGGACTGTAGTGTTGAAATGGTTAATGTTGAAAGGTACATTTTCACAGTGGGCAGCCCATTTAGACTAATGTTACTATATATACTGATACAGTACTCAGGAGGCAGGTCAGACCATCAATCTAATATTTAAGATAAAATAAGCATTTAAATAATAGATCTGTCTCAAGGTCTGGCTGCAGTGGATCATGGCGAGTTATGGCCCTCCCTGACTGGGTAAATGGGCACCTATAAGACGGATCGTGATAATCTGGCAGATATTCCCCCCTGACCCCCATCTACCAGTAGCCTATTTCATCAACATTGCAAAGTATACTTTAGTAGCAAAGTATACTTTGAGGGAGAAATTTTCAATTTTATGATACATTTATTAATTTTTATTATACTGAATTTATTACATTATCACAGCCATTTATATGGCTGTGATAATAAATTCAGTGTAATAATTCTGCATACTTTTAATCATGAAATACATGTATTTGTTAGTTCTATATGAAATAATGCATTTCAGGAAAAATAAATGATTACTCCCTCTATAGTATACTTTGCAATGTTGATGAAATAGGCTACAGGCCTCATGGAAAACTGACTTGTATTAAAACTTCTCATGTCATCTTATTTTAACATTTAATTTGACCAAAATTCAACGTGAATGCAGGATTACACTTTATTTCCTTATATTGTGACAACATTAGGCTTACCAGTGAGTGCTTATTTGCTTTGATGTATTGGTGTTTAACGGCCTATCAACAGCTGAGGTCATTTAAGGCCGGGCCAGTTGTCACCCACACATGGCAATGCCCCAGCTGTGCAGACATTTTCACCTTGTATGGGGATCCAAGTGGCCAGTAGCCGATATCACCAAACTTTCAAAGCATACTTACCTACTGCTTTGAGGGAGTAATCATTTATTTGCAATGTTGATGAAATAGGCTACTGGTGTTCTACCTAGCACAAGATCGGTAATAGATTTCAAAGTGTACATATTGAGCCTAGGAAACTCACTGAATGATTATGTATGTGTTTACTATTAGGCTCTGTGTCTCAGATATGCAAGACATGTACAAATGTATGTGGTTTTCATATTATGGACTGCAAATCACCTTCCTAATCCCCTCCCCCACCCCCCCCCCCCACACCCACAACAACTTTGCCAGACGTGGTTATTTCATCTATTCGAGCCAAAATGTCAATCACTCCAGGCTGAAGGGCTATCAGGCCAAATTGTCATAGTACAGATACATATCTTCCCAAGTACAGTCGAACCTGTGATAACGGCCACCTGTCCATTTACAGCCATTTAAAAATCCCCCGTCCAATTTTGTTCTTTATAATACCTTGGAATAATGGCCACCCCCGAACTGCGATGCAGTGCCATTTAAATCCAATAAAGTACTATAAATCCAAACTGCAGTGAGGAAGTAAAATGTATATTACCACTGCACCGACTTCCCCCCAGCAACACTTGACATGGGCTACACTACAAGTACAGGGTGTGCCACGATGAAGTGCCAAGATGAAGGGCCATACAAAGTTGGGTCCGGGTATAGCAACCACCATTGCCAGTCTACGGTAATCAGGAACATAACACACAATGACATTGAAAAAGTTAAAATGAATGGTTTTAACGTCCCAGCAACAGCTAAGGTCATATAGAGACAGGACCTTAGTTTAAAGTATCATCTGACAGAATAGTGGGATGGATATACCGTGTATATTTTTCATGCCTAGGGTGAGCATTGAACTCACAACCTCCAGTATTGAAGTCCAATACCATATCCCCTAGGCCACGGCCCATCCCTCAAAGACATTGACAAGGTCATTAGTAGAAGGGGGCAAACTCCCTTCGGGAACTTAGCTAACTCACTTAACCCTTCCACCCCAAAGTAACTGGAATAGATTTTGATATGTTGTTTTGCAACCAATCCAAACGTCACAAAATCATTTTCAGACTATACTATTTATGAAAAGGGTTTTTTATGTTCCCAAAAATATGAAAATTACGTGCAAAAAGTGCAGATCCTGTTAAGACGGCTCGTTACGAGCCGGCTCATCTGGATCTACACATTTTGCCAATACCACTATACAGGCCTGTGGTGTTGAAAGGGTTAACCCTTACACCGCTATCTTATTTTTTTTGTCATCTGCTGTTTATTTTCTATTTTCCATTTTTATCATCGAAAACATGCTTTGACAGCACTTTAGAATAATCTACAACATGCTTTGACAGCACTTCAGAATCATTTCCATTGGAAATGATTCTGAAGTGCTGTCAAACCATGTTTTTATTGAGAAATAAGGCAAGATATAAAAGCAACAGCAGACGACAATTGTTGTGTGTAGCGGTCTCAGGGTCAACTGTCTTCTACCACTGAACCTTTCTATCACTGACCCCTTCAATTTCTTTGTTCCTGGAACAGTGTGAACTATAATAGGATGGAGGATATGGAAGAATGGGAGTCTGGGTCTGCAGAATCCATCAGCAGCCAGATCACTGGCTATATGGAGACTGGTCATTATCGGCGGCCCGCCAGAACACCACTCATCCCCCGCCACACGCCAGTCACTTCACTCAACAGCCGCGTTCCCACCAAGTGTTTGCTAATTATCCATACATCCTGTACATTTCATCCACCCATTCTTACACCATTACCAAGCCGATATATACATTCAAACTTCCTATAATGCAGCTGTCACTCGAGAAATGGGACATATGGGATTTGTGACCACTGTAGCTCCTGACGAAATATCACACTCCTGTAGCCTGGTAACGAAGCATGACAAGCGTTTCATTGATGGAATGGAATGGCAAACAGTGCAGATCCTGATCTGGATCTACACTGGTCGCAAAACTCATAAGCTCCATTTCTCAAGTCATAGCCACATATGCATATTCAAACTTCCTATAATCTTTCTTCATCTACATGTGTCTAAAATCCCTCACATTATGCGATCAACGGGCTGACATTTTATTTTCATTAATTTTGGTTTTACATCCATTCAAGAGCAATGTCATTTACAGATGGGAATTCACCTGTATGGGGAGCACCGAAAATCTGCACTAAAGTATAATGAAAACCTTTAGCACTGAAATATAGTATCCTGATCTGGTGCCAGGAACTACACTGGATCATTGGGCCACCTGTGTGAACTGACAAAATATCACGTTACTATGTTGCCCATCCAACAAGGGTAGACCCAGATCACCCTGTGCATTCAGTCTGGTAAACTTGAAATCTTTACCAGACCGGACATTTATAAAAATAAAATTGATTTTGTGCGATATTTAAGAGCTTTTTTAAGTATATCAGTCCAAAAAGAAAAGCTAGCTAGCACCAGAAGCACATACCAAAGGAAGGTGATTTCGTTATTTCATTGAAGCTTAGAAAAGAAAAGTAAAAACAATCTAAAAATAATTATAGTTGGACATTCGGTCCGGCGACTTCCAGTTACCGTTGGACCGGCGGCAATTTTAACGGACATGTCCGATGGACCGACGACTTTCGCGGAGACTGGTATATGTCCATTGAACAGCCAGGTCAGTCATATACAGATGAGAATACAAATGTATGTGGGGAGCACTGAAAATTTAGCATTAAAATTACAATAAAAATTGTAAGCATCGATAGTGCCCTAACTGCTGTCAGGTACCCTTACTACACTGGATAACTTGGCCCAAAATGTGATTCCAAGAAAGAGTCACTATAAAGATATGATTCCTTAACTTTTTGCATGCTAGCGGCGAAAATATCCGCCAAACGAATTAGGAGTATATGTTTTATTTCTCTCTGTAAATATGTCTTGAAATTTCATTAGAATCGAGTCCTCAGGACTCAATTCTAATGAAATTCCAAAACATATTCATGATATTTACAAGGAGAAATAAAAGAAAATATGATGAATTTTTGTCCGCTAGTTTTTAACTATTTATAGCCCACAAGTTTCCCAGCATGCAAAGAGTTAAGGACCCGTTCTATACCTGATCATCGTTTGATTCAAAGATAATTGCTTTGTAAATGTGATAGAATATATGTATAACAATTATGTGAATAATGTCTCGTTACTGTATCCTACATGGCACATGGAGTGGCCAAGTCAGCCATATTTGTGTGTTCTAGCCATCAGCCAGTCTCACCTGTTCTGCCGTTTGACAAAGAACTCAAAATGTGAAGTAGAACATATGATATAATGTAGCTAATCACGTGTAGAAAAGCCAGGACTCCTATCAATTATATTACACCAAACTGTAAAATATGTCAGTTTTCTGGACAGGTTTGTGCCTGTGTTTTTAACAACTAGAACCACCACTATAAATAGCATCATACACAGAAAAGTGCACGGTGTATTACTTTTACCTGGCAAACCACACAACACATACCATATATACCCACTACTGTACTCTATTATTAGCTATCAAATCCAGTGACATGTAAGCAGTTACCGGAGTGTATTGTCCCTGGTGTCTACTAACCTACTATGCTAGCAGATATGGCTTTACCTATGTATGGGTAACATGTACACTAACATAGGCTGTACATCAGATTGTAAAGTTTACACATCAACATTTATTTTGTGATAGATGTGAGAAATGCTCAGATATCTCGTCCTTTGTATAGTTTGCAGGCATAATATTTATAGCTTGCCCATGTCATATCTGTCTATTATGTATTGCACCAAATTTTATTTGATTTACTGTCATATTATTTGCTGTATGTGTCAAACGCACAAAGTGGTGAAACTGTACGATGGCTTGTACATACAAAGATGGCGGAGATGGCGGAGATAGTAGCAAGACAATATTCCCATTATGTTATATTCATATATCACATCACTCTTATGAAGAACTTATCATTAAAGTCAAGTGTATCTATCTATCTATGACCTAATACCTTAAGAGTGGATTTATCACCAGATACCCATACACTCCCCCACTCTTCTGTGGAGGAACAGAGAATGTAGGTCAGCTGTGAGTTATGGGAGACACATTATTTACAGGTATATTGTCACACCTGCCAGTTGGTTTCTGTCTCATCACAAGCCATTATACTCCTACAAGGAGTCATGGCTAAACACTGACTTCCTGAAAATCAATCAGCAATCGCCCCTGGAACAACACATTAGCAGCTGAAGTGCTACCTGAGATGGACCTCATTCTGCCAGCAGTGAGCCTCCATCAGTCAGTTAATTACAGGCCTAATACACAGCACCACTGCAGGGTGGAGAAATTTGCTAACCTATTACACGTGTAGGTTATATGCAGAAAACGCCTTTCTGGGGAAAAAAATTACTATTTTTCCACAATTTTGTTCTTGTTTCTTATACAAAGTATATGTTGTAACCACTCATTTAAACCGTCTTATCGAGACAGTTCAAATGGCGGTCATAACATAAACTTCTGACATGAAGTAAGAAAAATATTTAGAATTTTAGAACCTTTAGAAGTAACATTGTTAACAATTTTTGCATGCTGGGAAACTTGAGGGCTATAAATAGTTCAACTAGAAAATTGTGGATGGATCGGTGGGACAGTGAACATTTTTATGCTACGCACTCCTGCACTTAATCGTTCGAAAAACGGGCATAACTGCAGATGAATCGGTGGGACAGCGAAAGTTTATGCTACGCACTCCTGCATTTGAATGTTGGGATGTATATCGAGTATGAAGAGAATCGGCCAAAAACTGTAAAAGTAGTTTGCCAGAAAAGGAAAATTGTCTACTGACAGACGGCGGGCGTACGGACGGACGGACGGACGGACTGACTGCCGCACGGAATATATGCCACCGACAACTATCATTGCGGTGGCATTAAAATAGCAATGACAATTCATTATTTTTAATTTATTTATCCCTGTAAATATCATGAATATGTCCTGGCATTTCATTAGAATTGAGTCCGGAAGGACCCAGAAGGACCCAATTCATAAGATGTAATTATTCCAAGACATATTTACAGAGAGAAACAAAACACTCTGAATTTGTTGGCTGTTATTGTTTTCACCGCTAGCATGCAACGTGTTATGTGGTAGGATTTGAGTTTGACAGTGAATGTAATAGCAATACTTGACCATGACCTTGTGTGTTGGAGCAGGGCAACATATCATTAAAGTCTAAAGAGTACATGCATGTACACATCATTTTCCGACATTTTCAAAATCTGGCATGTAGGTCGGTTTTAGATAAAACAATGCTCGTATACTACTACATATATGAATTTAAATTGTTCTGCCCGGACATGAATGCACTTGATTTGTAATAAAATATTGGCATTGGTATTTTGTAAATGTACATGATGGACACAATATTGCAGTCAACATATTGGAGAGCAGATAACGAGCAGTAGCAATAACCTCATAACCAAATCTGTGGGAATAAATAAAAGGACGACATTAGCTGTCTGGGGGCCTGGGATTGTGAGGCTGACAATGAGGGTTATTTAACTGAGCTGTCACGGAGACAACATCACAGATACTTACTGCGGTGTTTCCAGACACAATCAATACCGGTACTGGATAAGGCACCACTCTCACACCAGTAGCCGATTTCACCAACATTGCAAAGTATACTTATCTAGCAAAGTATACTTTGAAAGGGAAATTTTCAATTTAAGGATAAATTTATTCATTTTTATTATACGGAATTTATTACATTAATGTTGACATTGTGGCCAGATTAGGCTCTACACTATCCACCATGTGGTGAGCAAACATCAGTAAAGTCCCAGACCAGTGATTAGGGCCTACACTGTTCACCATTAAGTTGCTAAGTAGCCTTGATGCTGTCAGCAAAAATATAATGTACAAGATGATTAACCATCAAATGTTGTAAATATCAACAGGTACTTTTTCTCTGCGGGATGTGCAATTATGTGGGTGTGACGGAGAAATAGGGTTTATGGAGTTTGTGACCAGTGTAGCTCCTGATCAAACAGCACACTCCTGTAGCCTGTTAACAGTCTATTTTGCCTGTTAGAAGCATGATGGCTGTTGTTTCATTGATGGAATGGCGAACAGTGCAGATCCTGATCAGACTGTGCGGATGCACAGTCTGATCTGGATCTACACTTGTCACAAAACCCATAAGCCCCATTTCTCCAAGTCACAGCCACAAGTATAATGGAGGCTCCACTAGTATAAAACCTGACCAGGACCGACAACTGTCTGGGAAGGTGGCCGAATTAGCTCAGTATGTAGAGTGTCGGACTGAGGATCGGGAGACCCCGGATTCGATTCCCACCTCGACCACTGCAAATGGCCGATTCGGCGTGTCCTTGGGCAAGACAAATTTGTGCTAGCCTGGTCCTATCGGATGGAGACTTAAATAATCGGTCCCGACATGCAAGGTCATCGAGCCAGTGCCGTCGTTAATCAAAGCATTTACTACTGTCTGGGATCTACAGGCATCACAAATGAAACAAGCCATTTATTATGCGATCACAATCCAAATGTATTTTAACTGGTGATGGTTGCCATGGAAACTTACCTTCTTTGGATCCATATTAAACTTCTTCTTGCCATTGGACATTTGCTTCGTCTTCGGATTGTTTTTGCTGCAACAGAAGAACATCATGTTCATACAGTGATGGCCAACAATTTCTTCGTCTAGGTTTGAGAAGATAAAATTTACTGGACACATTCAAAAAATTGTTCTCTAAATCAGGCAGTTGGATTAGCAGGAGACTAGCATGTTCAGTTGTCTGGAGTTTCAGGTCGTCTTAACCCTTAGACCGCTACACTCAACAATTGTCGTCTGCTGTTGCTTTTATATCTTTCCTTGTTTCTCAATAAAAACATGTCAAAGTGCTGTCAAAGCATGTTTTTGATGATAAAAATGGAAAATAGAAAATAAACAGCAGACGACAAGACAAAATAGAAATGGACGCTTGTCGACAAGCGCATGTGTATCCCCCTCCCCAGATACACAAGTAGTTTGAAAAAAGGGTGTTCGAGTTATGCTCCGGAGACAAAATCAGTGCGCGGAAAAACAAAGGGAGATAACTAAAAAATTAGGGATGCAAGATTTGTCATTCTTGCGTGACACACCTTTAGGGTCGTGGTCTATGCATGTGTGAAGTTTAATGAAAATATTCCAAAGGGTGTTCGAGTTATGCTCCGGACACGAAATCAGTGCACGAAACAACAAAGGGAGATAACTAAGAAATTAACGACGCAAGAGTTGTCATTCTTGCGCGCGACACACCTTTGGGTCGTCTTCTATGCATGTGTGAAGTTTAATACAAAATATTCCAAAGGGTGTTCGAGTTATGCTCCGGACACGAAATCAGTGCATGAAACAACAAAGGGAGATAAGTAAAAAAAATTAACGATGCAAGAGTTGTCATTCTTGCGCGTGACACACCTTTGGGTCGTGGTCTATGCATGTGAGGTTTAATGAAAATATTCCAAAGGGTGTTCGAGTTATGCTCCGGACACGAAATCAGTGCATGAAACAACAAAGGGAGATAAGTAAACAAGAATTCCGCGGAATCAAATGCCTCGCCTTGTCCCGCCTTGACCTCGAACCTGGGCCCGAAAGCAATTTTCACTGGCCCGAACATATTATACAATTATTGACTAATGAGCCATAGAATATCAGATTATATTCTATGGCTCACTAGTCAATAATTGTTTTATTATATGATAATAGTCTGTATATAGCACTTACGACCTTATGCTACTAGACAAAAATTAAAAAAGAATTTGGAAAAAAAAAGTTTAAAAATTAAAAATAATAATGCTCGCTACTGGAGCCCAGATTTGTTTTCGTCCGGGAGGATACAATAAGATAGCGGTATAAGGGTTAATTTGTGGTTCAATACCAAGTAGCTAAACAATGGACTGTCAACCGCAACTTCATCATTTTAAGACCATCATTTGATTGTGTATGTATGATAAAGTGATTGTGTGTACCCTACATAGTAGCTGTACACTGTAAATGCTATATATGGGCCAGTGATTTGGATCTTCTGCTTTATTCAATTCAGCTTGTGCTCTGAAATTTGCATCACACAACAATGTCATTTACAAAAGATTATAACCATAAAATAATTTTGGATTATTGGATAAGATGAATCCCACATATACACTGTCCCATAAAGAGTACTAAAGTGCTGTCAAACCAAGTTTTTATTGAGAACTGAGAAAGTGAGCAGGAGCTCACATATACCCCACGGCCGCCGCCAGGATCGACAAATAAAAACTTTAATGCAAATATATTTCACCTTGACCTTGGTCATGAAGGCTGCATAGGTGTGGTATGAAATGAAAATATGGATGATGATAAGGAAGTATATGAAGTTTGAAGTTTGGATAGGCATACCTGTCCTCGGAGCCATCATCCATCTGCTCCATCTCATTGGTGACGTCTGCTATCTCATCCTTCAGTTGCTGCAATCAATGGGCAAACACAGGTGTCATACATGCTCACGATCAACATGGTGGTGTACAAAACATGGCAAAATAGTATTTCAAGTGACAAAAGAAGAAAATGGAATTAGACACTTTGAAATGTGTACCTTAGAACATCTGCGTAATTTGTTTACAAAATTTACAATATTGTAAATAAAGTCAAAAGTTGGCAAAATTTTCAGAGTACATGCGGAATATAATTATCAACTTTTGACGCCATTTACGGAAAGTAAATTTTGTAAACGTATTTCATGAAATTGCACAGATGTCCGAAGGTACAAAATCACATGGCGTGTCTCATATCAGGGAAGGATACGAAAACAGATGCAATGTAGTGAACAACAGGAAATGGAGTTTTATCTGCACTGTGAATACAAGTTTAAAGTTGTCTTTCTAGCGATCCCAAAACAAGCATTCATGAAGCATCATTCATAAGTGGGTTCCGTCTTGTGTCCACACCATAAGGAAGTTAACAACACATCCTTATTAATCCTTTGAACCTGAAAGCCCGCTATACCGGTTCATGCAAACAGTGTAGATCCAGATGAGACGGCTCGTAACCATCTCATCAGGATCTGCACTTTTTGAAAGTAATTTTCATATTTTTGAGAACAAAAAAATACCAGATTTTTCATAAATGGACTAGTGTGAAAACCATTATTATTTTATTAACCCATTTTACACACGGAATACACATTTACGGGTATGAATTTTTTTAAATATTTTATTTTTGTTATTTCTCAATGAAAGTATATGTTGTGACAACTCTTTTGAACTGAGACGGTTCAAATGGTGGTCGCTACATATACTTCTGAGCGCATAGAAGGAAGAATTTTAAGAGTTTCCGCAAACATAATGACATATCCTCAGCATGAAAAGGGTTAACCAACATCGGTGGAATAAGGAAATGAGGATGCACAGGCTGATCTGAACCTACATTGCTCGCAAAACTTATAAGCCCCATTTCTCCAGTCACAGCCACATTTGTCTAGTGCAGTACCATGAAATCTATTTCCACTTGTTCAACACCATAGTCGGCCTCCCCCAGTGGCAACATATGGATCCCATTTACCATACACAATCATTTCAACTCACCTCACACTGAAGTTGAACAGAATTCCTAATTTGCATAATACACCAGTATGTATGCTTGGTTCTCAACAAGACCTGATTAAATGTTGGGCAACAATTCACTAGAATTTTCTCATTGCGATCAGTCACCACTCTAAAATTTAGCATGTTCTGTTATTGAGAAAAAATGTTAGTGTAGTTGATGAAAGTCACATCCCAGATTAGAGCTCTGCTGCTTATCAAAGTGGTCTATAATGTTTGTGCAGTGGAACTGTGAGGCTGCGTGTGTGAGAACCTTACTGTTGATCCAAGTACTGGTATAAATGTATATCCACAGTGGCACCTCTTTAAAGCGGACACCCTGGAGACCGACCATTCAGTGGTACCTCTTTAAACCGGACACCCTGGGGACCGACCATCCACAGTGGTACCTCTTTAAACCAGACACCATGAGGACCGATCATCCACAGTGGTACCTCTTTAAACCGGACACCCTGGGGACCGACCATCCACAGCAGTAACTCTTTAAAGCCGACACCCTGGAGTGTCCCCAGTGTTTCCGGTTTAGAGATGTTCCACTGTAACTTCCATCATTGGAGACAAACGACAGGGAAACACAAGAAAATTTAGCACAGATATTTTCTACGAGTAAATTTACCCATGATTATCTGACAGTAACGGACGGCTCCATCACTATTTATAAATTTTGAAAATTACTGACATTACAAATGCTGCAGATCCTGATGAGCCGGCTTGTTACCACTCATCTGGATCTACAGTGTTTGCAAATATACGAATGTAGGAATCCAAGTCTGTGGGGTTGGACTGGTGAAGGGAGATTCTACAGCACGTCGATTCATCAATGATGATTGTTATGGCAGATACATGTAACTGTCCTGTCAATCAATTGTCTAAACATGCTAAATGAAGTCAGTTAGTTACTGTAATAACTTTAAATATTCGGACACCATCAATTTTTGGAGATACATAAAAATATATGGTTTCCCCATAACAGAGTTTGTGCCAATGTTTAGGGTTAGTATGACAGTTTAACAATGTAGTTGGATACAATTTGCTTTGGGAAACCCCTAGGGGTTTCCCAAAGCAAAGTGTGTCCGAATATATAGGGTTAATACAGTATACATGTATTACATTTATATGGATCTCAAAACCAGGATGTGCCTGCATATTTTAGAAAAGATAACATCCATTACGATTTCATAATTCGCCGAGAGTTCTCTGGAATTCCAATCAGTAATAGATTTTTAATACCGTTTATAATAGGAAATTAAGTTAAAGTTACATACCCACTCAATAGGCACAAAATGTCCTTTATATCAGAGACATTTTCTGGCAAAATAAACATTCATTCACTATAACCCCACGTATTGACTGGCATTATTATACATTTTACACTGATATCAGAGGCGATAGCCGTATTTCCTTAAAATGTTAATGGACATTTCTATTTATTCTCTATATTTATTTTTTAATGAGCAAAAATCATACTATATAATCTGTCGAAAAATATTATTTTTTTCAGGTGACTTATTAAATTAGTATAAATAATTAAAGAAGAGGGCCATGATGGCCCTAATTCGCTCACCTGACTCCATGAACACCAGAGGAGAATGTGACATTGAGTTCATGTGTTTTAAAAAAATTGTGCTATTTTTAGATGGCGGTCATCTTGGATTAAGCGATGACTCTCATTTTACCAAATCTGAAAATGCTTCACCCAAGGATCTTAACTTCCTCCATCGGCCATGTGGTTCCTGAGAAAAAGATGTTCAAAATCTCGAATAAATGGACCTTTTGGTGGCAATCATGGATGACATAATCATCCGATTCCGACAAATATTGCACCAGAGCAATCGCCTCATCGATACCTTCAATTTAATATATGACATGAGCATATTCGGTCAAAAATAAAATTTGACCTCAATTTGACCACACGGGCCACGCCCATTTTTGACCCCGGGGTCTCCATTTTCACAACTTTGAAATAGCATTGTAAATCGATTATTCCTACCAAGCTTAGTCGAAATCCGGCCAGCGGTTCATGAGAAGAATTTTTTTTAAGAATTTATGCTATTTTTAGATGGCGGCCATCTTGGATTAGCGATGACCTCCATTTTGGCTACCAGGGGCCAAGCGGTTCATGTGAAGAAGAATTTTGAAATTTCTAATAAAAGAACGACCTTTTGACATTTCGGCGGCCATCTTGGATGACATAACCATCCGATTTCGACAAAAAATGTACCGGAGTGATCGCCTCATTGATACCTTCGATTTGATATATAACATGACCAAATTCGGTCAAAAATAAAATTTGACCCCAATTTGACCCCACGGGCCACGCCCATTTTTGACCCCGGGGTCACCATTTTAACAACTTTGAAAGAGCATTGTACATCGATCATTCCTACCAAGTTTTGTCGAAATCCGGTTGGCGGTTCATGAGAAGAAGATTTTTGAAGAATTTGTGCTATTTTTAGACGGCGGCCATCTTGGATTACGTAATGACGTCATTTTAACAATTTTGTAATCCCCCTACCTAAGGACCATGACCATGAAGTTTGGTGACTATAGGCTCAATGGTTACCGAGAAGAAGACGTTTGAACATGTTCACGGACGACGACGACGGACGACGGACACATTGCGGTAACAATAGCTCACATGAGCTTCACTCAGGTGAGCTAAAAATATCATGCCTCATTTGCATATTAAAATAGCCTGATACCACCATGAGTCACTATCAGTAAAATAAACATTACAAAATGATTATATCGGTATAGTGAGCACTCGTAATTTTTAGAACAGGTGAAATAGTGACACAATTATACACTTATTTAATTCCTATAAAGAACAGTTTGTGCCTACTGAGTGGGCATGTACCTTTAACCCTTTCCACACCACAGGCCTGTCTAGCGGTATTGGCAAAACGTGTAGATCCAGATGAGCCGGCTCGTGACGAGCCCGTCTCATCAGGATCTGAACTTGTTGCAAGTAATTTTCATATTTTTGAGAACAAAAACACCCCCTTTTCATAAATGGACTAGTCTGAAAATCATTTTGTGACGATTGGATTGGTTGCAAAATTAACACTTCAAAATTCATTCCAGTTACTTAGGGGACAGGGGTGAAAGGGTTAATCTAGAGAATCTGTCAAAAGCATGTTGGGTAATTTATTAAGTAAATGGGCCGCAGTCTGAGAAAAAGAACTTTTGGAAATCTCCTGCCAGTGTACATGTAGATGTTGATCATCATGTGTACCCATACAATCCCTGATCAATCAATACTCCTTTTTAACCGAAAATTGTCGTCTGCTGTTGTTTCATATTTTGTATTTTCTGTCAATAAAACATGGTTTGACAGCATTTTAGAATCATTTCCATTGGAAATGATTCTAAAGTGCTGACAAAACATGTGTTTGATGAGGAAAGTGGAAACAATAAATAAACAGCAGACGACAAATTTAATTCAGCATTATAACAGTTAAGGGCATAAGCTATGTTCAATTGACAGAATGGCGATCAGCGCAGACGTTGCTCAGACTGTGCAGTCTTATCTTGGACTCATAATGCTAGCCGTTGTTGTGAGGTATCTTTTGCCAGCTGAGGGTCCAAAAAATCTTGATGTTTCAATTATTGTGGCTGATTCAGGAAATGAGAATACTAACTAGATTTATTTGGAAAATGTTCAGAAATGAAGTGGTTCCTTTTCAAATATTGTCACAGAAACATGAAATGGGAAACAAAAATCGTTGTCTGTTATTTCACATTTTTTTATTTTTCTCAATAAAACAGGCTAGGCACACTTGGAAATGATTCTCAAGGGCAGATATCCAAATGATGAACACAAACAAGGCAACAGCGAACATACACGTGACACACAGTTCTCCCTCTGTCGCTGGTGAATCCAGTGATATCGCCAGGACACATGGAAGTGATGTACAGTGGGGTCAGTGTGTAAGTACACACACGAACGAACACGACAGGTTGGTTCCAACCTGTCGTGTTCGTTTGTGTGTGCACTTACACACTGACCCCACTGTATATCCTTCACGAGCCACTTGTGGAATATAATCCCGGCCATAGCCTCACATTGTAACACCATTCACTGTAGCCAGCCAGCTGTCACACAGTGTTTGTTTATATGCAGGTAACACATGTACCAGTGTAACAGGAAATCTTCCCCCACTGGAGGGGGGGGAGATTTCCAGGGGGGAGAATTTCCTGTGACATCGGTACTGGTGGTGTATTGTAGCTGTATTCCATTCCTCAGGTGGCTCAGCCGTGATCATGCACAATCACCGTGATAATTATCTCTTATGTGACATCTGGACAAATACCTGTATGCAGGCCCATACGCAGAGGGGGTGCGACCCCCCCCCCCTTCCCCTTAACCATTTAAACACCACCAGTCTGTATAGTGGTATTGGCAAAAAGTGTAAATCCAGATGAGTCGGCTCGTGATGAGCCGTCTGATCTGGATCTGCACTTTTTGCAAGTATTTTTCATAATTTTGAGAACAAAAACACCCCAAATGAAAATCATTTGTGATGAGTGGGTTGGGTTGCAAAATTAACATATCAAAATCCATTCCAGTTACTTAGGGGTGAAATGGTTAATCTGCCGAGGTCTGTCTGTGGATGTGCAAAAAAAGTGTTTAGCCCTTTGCGCCGTTGATAACGCACCCCACTAAATTATTTTCTGCGTAAGGGCCTGTATGCACACTGGACATGATTACAGATGTGATTACAGGCATCGGACAGGTAATTGGTATGTGAACCAGTTCACCCCTAAGTAACTGGAATGGATTTTGATGTGTTAATTTTGCAACCAATCCAATCTCAGAAAATGATTTTCAGACTAGTCCATTTATGAAAAGGGGGTGTTTTTGCTCCCAAAAATATGAAAATTGCGTGAAAAAAGTGCAGATCCTGATGAGTCGCCGGCTTAAGCTGATCTACACTGTTTGCCAATATCACTATACCGTCTGGTTGTAGTGTTGAAAGTGTTAATTAACCCATACCATGCTGAATTAAATTTTGTCATCTGCTGTGTATTTTTCTCTCCATTTTGCTCATTACAAACATGGTTTGACAGCATTTTTTTAATTATTTTGGCAAATAGTGCAGATCCTGATCAGACTGTGCCAATGCACAGGCTGATCTTGATCTACACTGGTCACAAAACTCATAAGCCCCATTTCTCCAGTGACAGCCACAAACATGAATGAATTGCATCAAGGTTCTCGCGGAAACAGAAACTACAAGAACTTTATCTTCTGTTAAGTTTTATATGTCAATGCACACTCTGTGTGACCTTGGCATTAGCAGGGGTGGATGATCGTAGCTTTGCCACAGCTTGATACCAGGCCTCGACATATTCTTAACCCTTAGACCGCTACTCACAACAATTGTCATCTGATGTTGCTTTTTTATCTTGCCTTATTTCTTAATAAAAATATGGTTTGACAACACTTCAGAATCATTTCTAATGGAAATGATTCTGAAGTGCTGCCAAAGCATGTTGTAAATTATTCTAAAGTGCTGTTATAGAAAATAAACGGCAGACGACAAAAAAAATAAGATAGCGGTCTAAGGGTTAATTCTTTCCACTCATCCAGATCAGAATTCAACTAATCCAATCCGATATAGTTTAATGTTAATGCTGAATTATTCCTCAGAAGATCCAAAATTCACTCCCCAATTTGAGCAGACAAGTGGATTTGTTGAGGCCTGCGATACAAGAAGTTCTCAGTTAAACAGATTTTATACATTCAATTTGGCTCTAACTTAATTTTGTTGCATGCTGTTTATTTTCTATTTTCCATTTTTATCACCAAAAACATGCTTTGACAGAACTTTAGAATCATTTTCGACATGCTTTGACAGCACTTTAGAATCATTTTCATTGGAAATGATTCTAAAGTGATGTTAAACCATGTTTTTATTGAGAAATAAAGCAACAGCAGATGACAAGTGTTGTGTGTAGCGGTCTAAGGGTTAAACATCAAGCTGTTCCAGGCAAGAAAAGAGAACTTTACGTCCATGTTGTGAGAACACCTGGTACATGTACCTTGGGATAAGCAGGGGTTGCAGTGTGGTAAACTTGTCATAGCTTGATATAATCACGGTCGTCTCCATTCAATAACATTGTAATAAGTACGACAAATGGGGCCGACAGCCGACAGCAATAGCAATTAGATTGACAAACAGCTCAGAAGCCAACACTACCACAGTTTCAAGCATTAACCCGCACACCGCTATCTTCAATTTTTTGTCAAACCATGTTTTTATTGAAATAACGCAAGATATAAAAGCAACAGCAGACGACAATTGTTGTGTGTAGCGGTCTAAGGGTTAAACTTTCAAGTTTTCCTCCTGGTCGTTGAAAACATTAAATTCCAAAAATATCCAAGCTTCGATACTTTTTTGTAAACAAATAGTCACCTTCCATGTTTTTATTTGACGAAATTTTGTCACATATTGATTTTATAGGGAAAATATAATCTTCTATGTCATAGGGGGCTGAAAATATATATTTTTTAAATAATTTTGGAATTTATGAACCGATTTATATCTTTTGTTTTCTTAGCCAGGCTTCCGAGTTGTATTTCAATTTTTTTCATCAAATACAAACGAGATGGCCGCGGCCCGCATGTCGAGCCCGCCGAGGCATTCGATGGTCTCAGAGTGTATTTATTTGAAGTTTGATGCCCAATAAGCATACAAAGTTTCAAGCAAATCTGACTGACGGTTCCGAGATAGTAGGTATGTGAAAACGTACGCAAATTTTGACAGAAACTTTAACGCAAACTTCTAAGTCATTTGACCTTGACATAGGGGACAGGGCCGCATGAGATGGGACACAGGGGGGAATGAATATATGGATGATGACCTAATAAGCATATGATGTTTCAGGGTCAATATGAATTAGGAAATGCAGAGATATAAGTATTTAACAACTTTAACGCCAAGTGAATTTCGGACGCCAACTTCTAAGTCATTTGGACCTTGACCTTTGGGCAAAGGGGCCGCATGAGGGGATACAGCACGTTTATATGGCTGATGATAATAAGCATATGAAGTTTCAAGTCAATGTGACTTAGGACTGCAGAGATTATAAGGTATTTTAAAAACTTTAACGCAGATTTCGGAACGCAAATTTCTAAGTCATTTGACCTTGACCTTGGACACAGGGGCCGCATGAGTGGGATACAGCATGAATATATGGATCGTGAATAATAAGCATATGAAGTTTCAAGTCAATGTGACTTAGGACTGCACAGATATAAGGTATTTAAAAACTTTAACGCAGATTTAGGAACGCAAACTTCTAAGTCATTTGACCTTGACCTTGGAAACACACCACATGAGTGGGATACAGCATGAATATATGGATCGTGAATAATAAGCATATGAAGTTTCAAGTCAATGTGACTTAGGACTGCACAGATATAAGGTATTTAAAAACTTTAACGCAGATTTCGGAACGCAAACTTCTAAGTCATTTGACCTTGACTTTGGACACAGGGGCCGCATGAGTGGGATACAGCATGAATATATGGATCGTGAATAATAAATATATGAAGTTTCAAGTCAATGTGACTTAGGACTGCACAGAAATAAGGTATTTAAAAACTTTAACGCAGATTTCGGAACGCAAACTTCTAAGTCATTTGACCTTGACCATGGACACAGGGGCCGCATGAGTGGGATACAGCATGAATATATGGATCATAACTAATAAGCATATGAAGTTTCAAGTCAATGTGACTTAGGACTGCAGAGATATAAGGTATTTAAAAACTTTAACCCAGATTTCGGACGGACGCACGGACGCACGGACACCCGGACGTCATTGTGATCACTATGTCTCGCTTTCCGCAAGCGGGCTCGACAAAAATCGGGAAGGATGTTTTGTTATTGACGAAAAATTAGTAATATTTAAATAATTTTTTAGATTTAATGTACCTAATAAGTCAAAAGAAGGAATCTTGGAACAAACAATTATATAAGTTTAAAGTTTTACCATTATTCTGCTGTATCAGCAGAGAAAGAACATAAACAGTAATTATTCCCCCAAGGATGGGTGTTGTGTAACACTTGGCTTCTATAAAAAGCTACTTTCTTTCTCTGATCATTTTCATTATTGCAATACTGGCACATTTCCTGGACAGACTATCTTGAAGTACTGCAGCTGTCAGCCTGGAAGTGCAGTTTAATGGAACTGAAATACATTCTTGGCTTGCACTGACATTTCTGCCTCATTTACACCAATTATGCGGATTATTTATGACTGGGGCTGTCTATGAGAAAACGGTCACATCCTGTCAAAAGAATACTTATTGCATTTTGTCACTTTTAGCAAGTTTAGCTGCTGATGGGGCTGGCACACACATACATGTAACATGTATACAACATGATTAACCCTTTACATATGGCAACCACCTTTATGGGTATAAAACAATGCAGATTTTCCACAAACCAGATGGCCGCGGCCCGCCGAGGCATTTGCTGGTCCCAAGAGTGTATTTATTTGAAGTTTGATGCCCAATAAGCATACAAAGTTTCAAGCAAATCTGACTTACGGTTACAGAGATAGTAGGTATGTGAAGTCAATGTGACTTAGGACTGCAGAGATATAAGGTATTTAAAAACTTTAAAGCAGATTTCGGAATTCAAACTTCTAAGTCATTTGACCTTGACCTTGGGCCCAGGGGCCGCATGAGTGGGATACAACATGAATATATGGATCATGACTAATAAGCATATGAAGTTTCAAGTCAATGTGACTTAGAACTTCAGAGATATAAGGTATTTAAAAACTTTAACGCAGATTTCGGACAGACGGATGCACGCACGGACGCACGGACGCACGGACGCACGGACGTCATTGTGATCACTATGTCTCGCTTTCCGCAAGAGGGCTCGACAAAAATTATTGTTTCTCATCCAAAATATATGTTGTGACCACTCATTTGAACCGTTTCATTGAGATGGTTCAAATGGTGGTCACGATAAATATTTCAGATAAGGGAATTTGCAGTCTGACCAGGATCTTCACTGTTCACCATTCAGTCAATGAAACACAGACTGTGGGAGTTCACTATCAGACCAAGCACTAGACTGGAGACAAATGCTCCATTGCTCGCGGCACAATGACATATACGGCTGTATATACATGTAGATGCTGGACATTAACATCCAACTGTGTCATTACCCACACTGTACTGGCTGTTTGATGGGACGGAAATAAAACGGTCAGACAAGTCTCGGACAAGTACGCCCAAGGCTTCCGATATACATGTAGCACAACGGACCAGGGGCCCGTTTCACTAAACTTTGTACGACTAAAATGTTTGTAAGTGCAAATTTAGGATAGTCTGTAAATTTCAATTGATGGATTTACATTTATTGAGCATAGGCTGCAAATGCAGCCTATGCTCAATAAATGTAAATCCAATAATTGTTTACAAGAAAACATTGTTAATGTGAAATTTACAGACTAATTTCATTTTGCACTCACAAACATTTTAGTCGTACAATGTTTAGTGAAACGGCCCCCAGGCCCGGTAGTTACATAACTGAGTTATTAAGTAATTAATGTTACACAAGACTAGAAATGTGGCCTGCCGGATCACAAATGCCCCCAGTAACAGATTGGAGAAACTCTGGGGAAAACTAAAGAGCTAATGTTTAAACAAAGTTGTGAAGGTCAATGTCAAATTAAGGGCAGTATGGATTTGTGGCATTTGTGCACAAGTTTGATGTATTGAAATTAAAGTAATCCTTCACGGGATATAGAAGTTCTGACAGAATTGAGAAACTCTGGTAAACTTCTTAAAGGGGATATAGATACACTTGGCTTCAAAGATAATTGCTTCATAAGAGTGATGTGATATATGAATATAACATATGTGAATATTGTCTTGTTACTGTATACTATATGGAGCATTGAGTTACCATCTCCGCCATCTTTGTATGTACAAGCCATCGTAGTTTCACCACTTCATTTGACACATACTAGTGTTTCCCCCAGACTGAAAAATGGACAGGGCGCTCGTTGAAAAAAAAGACACCCTTTTCACTAAGATAAAAATATCTCTAAACAGAAAAAAATCTGGATATTGGTACGTTCGAAATCAATTGGGTATTCTCAATTTTTAATTTGGTATTTTAAAAACGTTACCCCATCATTTTTTTTTCCATTGGGTATTTCCATATTTTCATTACAAAAACCAATCTGGAAACAGATCAGAATTTCTTTCACGCTTGTTTTTTTTGGTTGCCATTTTGATGCACCATATGTCACCATGTGTCACCAATTTTCTACGAATAAATCTGACACGATCTGTACAAACCTAGCAGTATGCTACAGGCTGAAAATACTTCGAGCAGTACGGTACAGAATAACAAGAAACGAGGCAAAGCCACGAAGGCCAGGTTTTTTCCAAGCATAGACACTTGGATAACATAATTATACGCAATTTTTGTAGACTAGATGGCCGTGGCCTGCATGTCGCGCCTTGGGGCGAGGCATGGACATTCAAAAAATAGATATAGTAGATGGAAAAACTTTAATGAAAAAACTTTAACCGGACACACGGACGTACGTATGCCAAAATGCCGACGATATCGCGCTTTCCGCAAGCGGGTGCGACAATGATGATAAACACCCATGTGAAGTATCAAGGTATTGGCTGAAGCAGTTGCAGAGATATAGTACACGAAAAAACTTTAACAAAAGAATTCAAAGTAATTTGACCTTGACATTGTGCACAGGGGCAGCACGGTTGGGGGGTAGAATGAAAATATGGATGATGATAAACACCCATGTGAAGTTTCAAGGTAATGGGCGAAGGAGTTGCATAGATATAGTATAACGAAAAAGTTTTAAGCAAAAAACTTTAACCAGACGTACGTTAAAAAGTTAACGTTGAAAATGGCTAAGTCAATTACGTAGAAATAATAGGTGAAGGTAAAAAAATGGTCACATGTTGGATAGTTGTATGTGGTAGGCACCCCTTGGTTATGAAGCTGTGAAAGTTTGGTGGTCCTAGGTGGTACAGTACCAAAGAAATGGACTTAAACACGAAAACTTAACATTGTAAACGCGAAAACTTAACATTGAAAATGGCTAAGTCGACTGCGCGGAAAAAATGGGTCAAGTTAAAAAACAAGAGCTGTAGGAGAACAGCATAGCTCAACTACGAGGGTTGTCGATGTACACATAGCTTGACAAACAAGGTGGCTGCGGTCTGCAGAAAAACCTTAACCAAGGTTGACTAAAAACCTTAACCAAGGGAAATTAATTAAGTAATTGAAGGTTAAATGTAGGTCAATGTCAGATATAGGTCAAGGGTTATTGATGTACATCACTAGGAGATGAAGTTTTCCAAGTATGGTTGCTGTAGGCCCAGGAGTATTCCATATACAGGCTTGACTAAAAACCTTAACCAAGGGGAAATAACTAAGTAATCCAATGATAAAAGTAGGTCAAGGTCAAATATAGGTCAGGGGTTATTGATGTACATCCCTATGAGAAAAAGTTATACAAGTATGGTGTCTGTATGCACAATAGTATTCCATATACAAGCTTGACTATAAACATTAACCAAGTAATTCAAGGTTAAATGTAGGTGAAGGTAAAATATAGGTCAGGGGTTATTGATGTACATCCCTATGAGAAAAAGTTATCCAAGTATGGTGTCTGTATGCACAATAGTATTCCATCTACAAGCTTGACTAAAAACCTTAACCAAGGTCGACTAAAAAACTTAACCAAGGGGAATTAAGTAAGTAATTGAAGGTTAAATGTAGGTCAAGGTCAAATATAGGTCAGGGGTTGTTGATGTACATCACTTGGAGATGAAGTTGTCCAAGTATTGTTGGTGTAGGGCCAGGAGTATTCCATCTACAAGCTTGACTAAAAACCTTAACCAAGGGGAATTAAGTAAGTAATTCAAGAGGAAATGTAGGTCAAGGTCAACTATAGATCAGGGGTTATTGATGTACATCCCTATGAAAAAAGGTTGTCCAAGTATGGTGTCTGTATGCACAATAGTATTCCATCTACAAGCTTGACTAAAAACCTTAACCAAGGTCGACTAAAAAACTTAACCAAGGGGAATTAAGTAAGTAATTGAAGGTTAAATGTAGGTCAAGGTCAAATATAGGTCAGGGGTTGTTGATGTACATCACTTGGAGATGAAGTTGTCCAAGTATGGTTGGTGTAGGGCCAGGAGTATTCCATCTACAAGCTTGACTAAAAACCTTAACCAAGGGGAATTAAGTAAGTAATTCAAGAGGAAATGTAGGTCAAGGTCAACTATAGATCAGGGGTTATTGATGTACATCCCTATGAAAAAAGGTTGTCCAAGTATGGTGTCTGTATGCACAATAGTATTCCATGTACAAGCTTGAGTAAAAACCTTAACCAAGGTTGACTAAAAACCTTAACCAAGGGGAATTAACTAAGTAATTCAAGAGGAAATGTAGGTCAATGTCAAATATAGATCAGGGGTTGTTGATGTACATCACTAGGAGATGAAGTTGTCCAAGTATGAAGGGTGTAGGGCCAGTAGTATTCCATCTACAAGCTTGACTAAAAACCTTAACCAAGGGGAATTAAGTAAGTAATTCAAGAGGAAATGTAGGTCAAGGTCAAATATAGATCAGGGGTTATTGATGTACATCCCTATGAGAAAAGGTTGTCCATGTATGGTGTCTGTATGCACAATAGTATTCCATGTACAAGCTTGACTAAAAACCTTAACCAAGGTTGACTAAAAACCTTAACCAAGGGGAATTAACTAAGTAATTCAAGAGGAAATGTAGGTCAAAGTCAAATATAGATCAGGGGTTATTGATGTACATTACTAGGAGATGAAGTTGTTCAAGTATGGTGGGAGTGGGGCCAGTAGTATTCCATCTACAAGGTTGACTAAAAACCTTAACCAAGGAGAATTAACTAAGTAATTGAAGAGGAAATGTAGGTCAAGGTCAAAAACAGATCAGGGGTTATTGATGTACATCCCTATGAGAAAAGGTTGTCCAAGTATGGTGTCTGTATGCACAATAGTATTCCATGTACAAGCTTGACTAAAAACCTTAACCAAGGTTGACTAAAAACCTGAACCAAGGGGAATTAACTAAGTAATTCAAGGTTAAATGTAGGTCAATGTCAAATATAGGTCAGGGGTTGTTGATGTACATCACTAGGAGATACAGTTGTCCAAGTATGGTTGGTGTAGGGCCAGGAGTATTCCATCTACAAGGTTGACTAAAAACCTTAACCAAAGAGAATTATCTAAGTAATTAAAGAGGAAATGTAGGTCAAGGTCAAATATAGATCAGGGGTTACTGATGTACATCCCTAGGAGATGAAGTTGTCCAAGTATGGTGGGTGTAGGGCCAGGAGTATTCCATATACAAGCTTGACTAAAAACCTTAACCAAGGGGAATTAAGTAAGTAATTGAAGAGGAAATGTAGGTCAAGGTCAAATATAGACCAGGGGTTATTGATGTACATCCCTATGAGAAAAGGTTGTCCAAGTATGGTGTCTGTATGGACAATAGTATTCCATGTACAAGCTTGACTAAAAACCGTAACCAAGGTTGACTAAAAACCTTAACCAAGGGGAATTAACTAAGTAATTCAAGAGGAAATGTAGGTGAAGGTCAAATATAGATCAGGGGTTATTGATGTACATCACTAAGAGAATGGATGTTAAGTTGTCCAAGTATGGTGTAGGGCCATAGTATTCCTATACAAAACCAAGGCGTGATGGGGACGCCGACGCCGGGGTGACAACATAAGCTCTACTTATTCTTCGAATAGTCGAGCTAAAAAGTAACATGTTGGATAGTGATATGTGGTGGGCACCCCTTGATTATGAAGCTGTGAAAGTTTGGTGGTCCTAGGTGGTACAGTAACAAAGAAATGGACTCAAACACGAAAACTTAACATTGAAAATGGCTAAGTCGACTGAGCGGAAAAGATGGGTCAAGTTAAAAACAAAGTAACATGTTGGATAGTGATATGTGGTGGGCACCCCTTGATTATGAAGCTGTGAAAGTTTGGTGGTCCTAGGTGGTACAGTAACAAAGAAATGGACTCAAACACGAAAACTTAACATTGAAAATGGCTAAGTCGACTGTGCGGAAAAGATGGGTCAAGTTAAAAAAAAAGTAACATGATGGATAGTGATATGTGGTGGGCACCCCTTGATTATGAAGCTGTGAAAGTTTGGTGGTCCTAGGTGGTACAGTAACAAAGAAATGGACTCAAACACGAAAACTTAACATTGATACTGAACGCCGCCCGCCCGTCCGCCCGGCTTTCGCCAATCCAATAGCCTGGATTTTTTTTAAAAAAACCTGGCTAAAAATCTATTGCGTACCGGACATTTTAATTGCTTTTTGGTACGCATTGGCTCTGATTTTAATTGGGTTTTCACACTTTTTAATTGCGTATTTATGCAAATACGCACCTTATCTGGAACTCTGATAATACACAGACATGACAACAGCAAGCTATAAATATTATGCCAGCAAACTATACAAAAGATGAGATATCTCAGCATTTCTCCCATCAATCTCAAAATAAATTTTGCTGTGTAAACTTTTCAATCTGATCCACAGCCTAATGTCAGTGTACATGTTACCCATAGGTAAAGCCATATCTACTCGCATAGTAGTTGAGTAGACACCAGGGACAATACTCAGGTAACTGCTTACATGTCACTGGTTTTGATAGCTAATAACAGAGTAAAGAGTGGGTACATATGGTATGTGTTGTGTTGTGTGGTTGGCCCGGTAAAAGTGATACACTGTGCGATTTTCTGTGTATGAGGGTATTTATAATGGTGTTTCATGTTTTAAAAACACGGGCACAAACCTGTCCAGAAAACTGACATATTTTACAGTTTGTTGTAATATAATTGATAAGAGTCCGTTCTCCTGGCTTTTCTATCATATGTTCACATTTTGAGTTCATTGTGAAACGGCAGAACAGGTGAAACTGGATGATGGCTGGAACACACAAAGATGGCTGACTTGGCCATTCCATGTGCTGTATAGGAAACAGTAATGAGGCAGTATTCACATATATGTTATAGATATATTCTATCACATTTACAAAGCAATTATCTTTGAATCAAATGACGATCAGGTATAGAACGGGTCCTTAAGGCAGTTTACGAAGGCAGGCACTGTGTCTCAGTTGATATTCAATGTCGTTTTGGGCTTTATCGACTGTGAATGACTGGTAATGCATTTCTGTGTGAGGAAGCACAGTTTGTGAAACATAATGCATTTTAGCTGCGAGATGATAATACTACATACATACAGCATATAGAAATAGGTTTTTATAGACATTACAATGTAGTTGAATTCATTTAAATTATATTAGTAACCATCAATTTCACAATATGTAGATTTCACGACGTATGGAATTTTAACCCTTTCAACTCTACATGCCCGTAGATGAGCCGAGCCGGTAATTTTCATATTTTTGAGACCAAAAACACCCCGTTTTCATAAATGGACTAGTCTGAAAATGTTAGTGACAATTGGATTGGTTGCAAAATTAACATATCAATAGTCCATTCTAGTTATTTAGGGGTGAAAGGGTTAAGCAACAGGGAATACATAGTGAGCACTTGTAAAGTGGGCGACTGTACACAATGCACAAGTACATAACACGTACCTGTATTTCCTGTAGCAGCTGAGCCTTGCGGTCCCGGATATTGACCAGTAGCGTCTTCTCATCTGGCGTCAGGTCTACAAACATACACACACGCCGTTATTGTAACTGTCTACACAGACTGTTATTATCACTGTCTACACACACGCAGTTATTGTCACTGTCTACACAAACGCGGTTATCGTCACGCAAACTGTTATTGTCATTGTCTACAAACACACGCTGACTGTTATTGTCACTGTCTAGAAACATACGCACCAACTGTTATTGTCACTGTCTAGAAATATACACACCGAATATTATTGTCACTGTACATAAACACGGCAGTTATTGTCACTGCCTACATATACACAGTCAGTCACTGTCTACAAACATACACACAGGCATTTATACTCGTCTACAAACAAACACACCGACCGTTGTTGTCACTGTCTACAAACACACACATATCAGCCATTATAGTCACTGCCTATAAACATACACAAAGACTGTTATTGTCACTGTCTACATAGTGATACACACACACTGTTATTATCACTGTCTACAAACATAACCACAGACTGTTATTCAAACATACACACAGGCAGTTATTGTCACATCTACAAACACACAGACGAACCGTTATTGTCACTGCCTACACACAGACTGTTATTGTCACTGTCTAGAAACATACACACATGTAGTTATTGTCACTGTCTACAAACACCAACCATTATTGTCACTGTCTACAAACATAGACACCATTTGTTTTGTCATTGTCTACAAACACACTGACCGTTATGGTCACTGTCTACAAAGACACACACACCAACTGGTATTGTCATTGTCTACAAATATACACACAGACGATTGATGTCATTGTCTACAAACATACACACAGACAATTGATGTCATTGTCTACAAACACACAGACCGTTGTTATCATCGTCTACAAACATACACAATGGTCGTTGTTGTCATGGTCTACAAACATACACACAGACAATTGTTATCATTGTCTACAGACACACAAACCGTTGTTATCATTGTCTACAAACATATACAATGGCCGTTGCTGTCACTGTCTACAAACATACACACAGACCATTATTGTCCTTGTCTACAAACATACACACAGACCGTCATTGTCACTGTCTACAAACATACACACAGACAATTGATGTCATTGTCTACAAACATACACACACAGACGATTGATGTCATTGTCTACAAACACACAGACCGTTGTTGTCATTGTCTACAAACATACACAATGGCAGTTGTTGTCATTGTCTACAAACATACACACATACGATTGATGTCATTGTCTACAAACACACAGACCATTGTTATCATTGTCTAAAAACATACACAATGGCCGTTGTGTTGTCATTGTCTACAAACATACACACAGACGATTGTTGTCATTGTCTACAGAAACACAGACTGTTATTATCATTGTCTACAAACATACACATGTACAATGGCAGTTGTTGTCACTGTCTACAAACATATACACAGACCATTATTGTCATTGTCTACAAACATACACACAGAACGTCATTGTCACTCAATACAAACATACACACAGACAATTGATGTCATTGTTTACAAACATACACACAGACCATTATTGTCACTGTCAAGAAACACATGCAGACTGTTATTGTCACTGTCTAGAAACATAAACAGAGACTGTGATTGTCACTGTCTAGAAACATACACCGACTGTTATTGTCAGTGTCTACAAACAAACACACAGGCAGTTATTGTCACTGTCTGCAAATATACACACCGACCGTCATTGTTTACAAACATACACACAGGCAGTTATTGTCATTGTCTACAAACATACACACCAACCATTATTGTCACTGTCTACAAACATACTCACCAACCATCATTGTCATTGTCGACAAATACACACACACCAACAGTTATTGTCATTGTCTACAAACACACACACCATTTTAACCTGCTGTATTGGGGTGAAAATCCCAAAATCAGAACGGAATATTTACATCGAGAACAAATATATTCAGCCCTGAAATTAGAATAACCTGACCTGGTCCATACCACACCAAGTCACTTGGCCCCTTCCCCTAAAATAGGATTACGAATATCGTAATACTCACATAAGGGGTATAACCAGATTCAACTGTCACACACAAAATGCCAAAGACGTATGCGAGGGCCAAACCAGGTCTCCAGTCGGGATTCCGGTAAGGATGAACCCCGATCGTTAAATTACCCATCGCGTGCTCCCACCTGCCACCCACACAAACACACTGACTGTTGTTGTCATTGTCAACAAACATACGCACAGACCATCATTGTCACTGTCTACAAACATACACATCAACTTTCATTGTCACTGTCTACAAACAAAAACCGTTATTGTCACTGTCTACAAACACACACACTAACCGTTATTGTCACCGTCTACAAACATACACATTGACTGTTGTTGTCATCGTCTACAAACATATGCACAGATCATTGTTGTTATTGTCTAGAAACGTACACATGGACCGTTATTGTGACTGTCTAGAAACATACACACCGACTGTCATTGTGACTGTCTACAAACATACACACAGGCAGATAGTTACTCTCTACAAACACACACACCAAACATTAACGTCACACGTCTACAAACACACACACTAACATTATTGTCACAGCCTACAAAAATACACACCGACCATTGTTGTCAATGTCTACAAACATACGCACAGACCAGTATTGTTACTGTCTACAGATACACACACAGACTATTATTATCACACACAAACACATACATCAGCCGCTATGGTCACTGCCTACAAACATACACGCCGACCGTTGTTGTTACTGTCTACATAGATATACACAAGCACTTATTATTGTCATTGTCTACATTTTCACATACATGGATTTTCATTGCATACATAGACATAAACCATCTGTTAATGTCACTATCGACATTGATATACACAGACCATTAGTGTCACTGTCTACATAGATATACATAGACACTGCCAATTATGGTCACTCTCTACAGAAATACAAGTAATTGTCACTGTCCACATATACTCTGCCAGTTATTACCACTGTCTACATATACAAATTCAGTTATTGTCACTGTCTACATATACATCACAAGTTATTCATTCATTCGTTATTGTCACTGTCTACAATATAAGCTACCAGTTATTGTCACTGTCTATATATACTCAACTATTTATTGTCACTGCCTACATGCATGTATAAACCACAGGTTATTGTCACTCTCTACATATGCATGTAAACTGCCAATATTATTGTTACTGACTACATATCCATAAAATATTTTAGAATGGATAGAGTTAATGAAACAAGATCAGTAGCCTATTTCACCAATATTGTAAAGTATACTTATCTAGCAAAGTATTCTTTGAGGAGTAATCATTTATTTTTCCCGAAGTGCATTATTTCATATAGAACTGCATATATTTGATGATTAAAAATATGCAGAATTATTATACTGAATTTATTACATTATCAAAGCCAAAATGGCTGTGATAATGTACCGGTAATAAATTCAGTATAATAAAAATTAATAAATTTATCCTAAAATTGAAAATTTCTCCCTCAAAGTATACTTTGCTAGACAAGTATACT
Organism: Conchocele bisecta; assembly: GCA_029237695.1. Classification (NCBI taxonomy): domain Eukaryota; kingdom Metazoa; phylum Mollusca; class Bivalvia; order Lucinida; family Thyasiridae; genus Conchocele; species Conchocele bisecta. The sequence goes on from CM055267.1 coordinate 11,270,077, forward strand.
TTGCAATGTTGGTGAAATAGGCTACTGCACAGTCACAATTTAATAATCCAAACACTAATAGCACAAACTAATCCTGTAACACAGTGCTATTATATGTTCACGTGTATTACCTCATAGAAGGGGTACAGATATAAAAAAATGATTGTTTCCAGAGAGCACAATTTGCTGGCAGTACCAGTGCAACTCATTCATAGAACCATCCATTCACATGATGTAGCGAGTGTAACATGTGTAAGCGGCACATTTTCAAGCTCCAGTTTTACATTGTACACTGGAATATTTCCGGGACATTGATTAAGATGTGTCGTCTAAATTATCACCATCAACATGGTATACAGCCAACTACAATTGTTCCTTATTCAATATATGTTCCTTCTGTGTTTTGTTCATATTTTCTGTTTCCATTCACATAATAAGATTAGATAATTGAACAAAAGCTTCTAAGGTCGTTGAAAACAGGAAAATAAATGAAAAAAATATATTTCCACAATGAATATTTATCACAGCAGCAGTGTTGTGAAGTGGGATAAATCAGTGAGCATGATGCACATGTATCCCAAATGCCTTTGTGTACAAACTGACTCTCCCACAGCAGGAGCTGCTGCCAATATCCCACACACTATAAATAGAATATTGGAAACAGATTGCTGGCCAGTCTGTGAAGTGAACGAACGTTATCATCGAGAGTAACTTCCCTTTCAAGATGAAGAATATTATTCTGTTGTCTGCTAAAGTTTTTGTTTGTTTGTTTGTTGGGGTTTAATGGCCTATCAACAGCTAAGGTCATTTAAGGTTGGGTCAATGGGTTTAGTACTAAATCCCATATATTACCTGTACAAGTACATGTTCAAGTACATGTACGTACATGTTCAAGTACATGTACAAATGGGGGGAAAATCTTAAAATCAGAACTGATTATTTACAATAAACCAGATGGCCGCGGCCCGCATGTCGAGCCCGCCGAGGCATTTGATGGTATCATAGTGTATTTATTTGAAGTTTGAATTAAGGGTTGTGGAGATATAAGGTATGTAAAAGCTTTAACGCAAACTTTAGTCATTTAACCTTGATCTTGGGTATGTGGGCCACATGGGTGGGCTATAGCATGAAAATATGGATGATAATAAAGAATTATTTGAAGTTTGAAGTAAATCGGAGTAAGTGTTGTGGAGATATAAGGTATGTAAAAACTTAAACACAAATTTCAAAGTCATTTGACCTTGGGCATGTGAACCACATGGGCAGGCTATAGAATTAAAATATGGATGATGAATAAGAAGTATTGGATGTTGGAAGTAAATCAGAGTAAGTGTTGTGGAGATATAAGGTATGTAAAACCGTTAACACAAATTTCAAAGTCACTTGACCTTGACCTTAGGCATATGGACCACATGGGCAGGCTATGGAATGAAAATATGGATGATGAAAAGGAAGTATTGGAAGTTGGAAGTAAATTGGAGTAACAGTTGTGGAGATAAAAGGTATGTAAAAACTTTAACGCAGATTTTATAATAACGCAAACTTCTAAGTCATTTGGCCTTGACCTTGGGGCACAGGGGCTGCATGAGTGGGACACAGAATGAATATATGGATGATGCCCAAATAAGCATACAAAGTTTCAAGCGAATCCGACTTACGGTTACAGAGATAGTAGGTATGTGAAAACTTTAACGCAAATTTTGACAGAAACTTAATTCAGAATGAATATATGGATGATGACTAATAAGCATATGAAGTTTCAAGTCAATGCGACTTAGTACTGCAGATTTCGGATGGACGCACGCACACACGGACGCACACACAGACACCCGGACGTAATTGTGATCACTACGTCTCGCTTTCAACAAGCGGGCTCGACAAAAAACTATATATTCATCCCTGAAATCAGAATAATGCCAGGTCCTCGCCACACCAGAATCACTTGGACCTGCACCAAAATCGGTACGATCAGTAATAATCTTACTACTTTTATAATGGGCAATAACCAAATTCAACTCCCAGGTAACAAAAGAGCCAAAGACAAAAACGCACCTGAGGGCCAAACCAGCCAAGTCATGATTCATATAAGAAGGAATCCCTACCGTTAATTTACGCCATCGCGGTCGCCTGACCAACCACCCACTTGCTAAAGTTTTATATTGTCACAAGCCCTGTGAATTTTCACATAAGAAGATGCACAATATCTCATGAAAAATATCGGGCTCGACAAAAAACTATATATTCATCCCTGAAATCAGAATAATGCCAGGTCCTCGCCACACCAGAATCACTTGGCCCTGCACCAAAATCGGTACGATCAGTAATAATCTTACTACTTTTATAATGGGCAATAACCAAATTCAACTCCCAGGTAACAAAAGAGCCAAAGACAAAAACGCACCTGAGGGCCAAACCAGCCAAGTCATGATTCATATAAGAAGGAATCCCTACCGTTAATTTACGCCATCGCGGTCGCCTGACCAACCACCCACTTGCTAAAGTTTTATATTGTCACAAGCCCTGTGAATTTTCACATAAGAAGATGCACAATATCTCATGAAAAATATCTACAAAATACAATATTTTCCGCAAATGATGTTGAATAATGACGAAATGTTCAGAGCAAATGCAGAATAGAAATCCGCATTTGCTACGAAAATGTCATCAACTTTTGACGTCATTTACGGAAAATATCAGTTTCTGTAAATATTTGCCATGAAAAATTACAAAATCTCATGGCTTGTCTTTAGTGTTCCTACTTTCACCAAATTCACCAACAGCAGTGTTTTGATGCATCACCTAGACACCTACAGACGTTGATGGAGGGTGGGGGCTTAAGTGATGTGAACGTAAGTCAATTCTCGCAACTGAAAACATGACAATTAAATGTTTGTTTTCCCAGGAAGATAAAAATCCTTGATATTTGTTTCAAAATGAATAATTCTTATACGGCACATTACGAGACAGTTCCCAAAACCTACGGTAAACACAAATCATGACTATGGTACAGGTAGTTTCTACTGGAGATGTTGACCAAGGGCAACGTGGAGCCGACCTGGATCACAGGAGATTGGCTTGGCCATATCATGACAAACTGACATATTGTTTTCACATGTAGCAAACAAATAATAATTATGTAGGCATATTTTAATCATATTTTTTTTATTATTGTTTTGACAAGACTATTAAACTAGAAAATGTGTTCATATAACATACCTCTTTGATAGTCGGAAAGGGGGTCCTCATCATAAGGAAACTACACACCAGGTTTCAGGTGTGTATTTATTAGGGTTTAAAAGTTTTACGAGTTACAAGGCAAAATTTCCAAATTCTAAGTAAAAAATGGGGAGATAATCCATGACCCGGGGTTGAATCAAAATAAACGTTGCGCATCTACTCATCATGAGGAAGCTACATACCAAGTTTCAGGTCTGTAGCTATTGGGGTTTAATTGATTTATTTGATTGATTTATTGGTTTTTAACAGACTATCAACAGCTAGGGTCATTTAAGGCTGGGCTATATTTAACCTGCTGCATTGGGGGGAAAATCCCAAGTTAAGAATGGAATATTTGCATCGAACAAAAAAATATATTCAACCCTGAAACTGGAATAACCTGATCTGGTGCCAGGTCCATTCCACACCAATGTCACTTGGGGACCCTTCAATAATCGTAATACTCACATAAGGTGTATAACCAGATTCAACTGTCACATACAAAAAAATGTATGTGAGGACCAAACCAGGTCTCCGGTCGGGATTCCGTTAACCCACTATTGGTTTAAAAGCTTGGAAAATACTAAATCAAAAAGGGGGAGATAATCCATGACCCGGGAGGGGGGAACATACCAAGTTTCAGATCTGTAGCTAGTACGGTTTAAAAGTTTTACGAGTTACAAGGTTGGTGACGGACGGACGGACGGAAGGACCAGGGACAGACTGACAAGGGTAACATTAAATCCCCCCTCCACTATTGTGGTGGGGCATAATAACAAGAGGGCATTGATGGCCCTAATTCGCTCACCTGACTCCATGAACACCAGAGGAGAATGTGACATTGAGTTCATGTGTTTAAAAAAATTGTGCTATTTTTAGATGGCGGTCATCTTGGACTCATTTTACCAAATCTGAAAATGCTTCACCCAAGGATCTTAACTTCCTATGAAGTTTGGCCAGCATCGGTCATGTGGTTCCTGAGAAAATGACAATCGCCTCATCGATACCATCAGTTTGATATATGACATGAGCATATTCGGTCAAAAATAAAATTTTTGACCCCGGGGTCACCATTTTAACAACTTTGAAAGAGCATTGTAAATCGATCATTCCTACCAAGTTTCGTCGAAATCCGTCTAGCGGTTCATGAGAAGAGGATTTTTTAAGAATTTATGCTATTTTTAGACGGCGGCCATTTGGATTAGCAATGACCTCCATTTTAACAAATCTGAAAAGGCTTCATCCATGGACCATAACTTTAAAGTTTGGCTACCATGGGCCAAGCAGTTCATGTGAAGAAGAATTTTGAAATCTCTAATAAAAGAACGACCTTTTGACATTTCGGCGACCATCTTGGATGACATAACAATCCAATTTCGACAAAAAATGGATCAGAGTTATCGCCTCATTGATACCTTCAATTTGATATATGACATGACCATATTAAGTCAAAAATAAAATTTGACCCCACGGGCCACGCCTATTTTTGACCCCGGGGTCACCATTTTAACAACTTTGAAAGAGCATTTTACATCGATCATTCCTACCAAGTTTTGTCGAAATCCGGTTGGCGGTTCTTGAGAAGAAGATTTTTGAAGAATTTGTGCTATTTTTAGACGGCGGCCATCTTGTATTACGTAATGACGTCATTTTGACAATTTTGCAATCCCCCTACCTAAGGACCATGACCATGAAGTTTGGTGACTATAGGCCCAATGGTTACCGAGGAGAAGACGTTTGAAAATGTTCACGGACGACGACGGACACATTGCGGTAACAATAGCTCACATGAGCTTCGCTCAGGTGAGCTAAAAATATGACTAAAATATGCCTACACACATGGCTGTGACTGGAGAAATGGTGCTTATGGGTTTTGCGAACAATACAGTTCCAGATCAACCTGTGCACTCGCAGTCTGATCTGGATATAAAATGTTCCATCAATGAAGCAATATAGATCGGTATCAGGCTACAGGAGTCTGCTATTTAATCAGTAACTACCCTGGTCATTTCTTCAGTCACAGCCACATAAATAGTTTGCTACCCGTCTAAAACAAATATTATATTTGATCACCAGTCATGGCCTGGATGAGAGAGGACCTGAGTCACCCAGGGCTGACTCAACGCACAACTGTACAGCCATTGACTGGCCATTCATGCCTCGGCAATCATTACAAATATTGGCAATCAATAGTTTTACAGCTGATCAACATTCAGGCTAGAGAAAACAATATGATGCATATTCTTATTTAATACATTATAACCAAAAGCTGCCAATCCTAACCAGTGGAAAATATTTGTGTTTGTCGCATGTTTGCATTGCAAGACACCATTTAAGGAATAAAACCATGAGCTGTTGTGTTTACTGGGGTGTTTTGCTTGTTTGTTTATTAGTGTTTAACGGTCTATCAACAGCTAAGGTCATGTAAGGCCGGGCAAACGGGTTTGATCCCGTTTTAACCTGCTGCATTGGGGAGAAAATTCAAAATATTTATATCGAGAAAAAATATATTAGAATGAGAATAATCTGACCTGGTGCCATGTCCATACCACACCAAAGTCACTTGGCCCCTTCCCCTAAAATAGGATTACGAATAATTGTAATACTCATATAAGGGGTATAATCAGATTCAACTGTCACATACAAAATGCCAAAGATGTATGTGAGGAGGACCAAACCAGGTCTCCAGTCGGAATTCTGGTAAGGACGAACGCTGATCGTTGAATTACCAGTCGCGTGCCCCGACCAACCACCCCACATTACTGGGATGTACAATATATTTTGGTCTGTTCAAAGAACTCCTCGCAAACTTTGAACAGACCAAACATATTGTACACCCCAGTAAACTCTACAGCCCATGGTTTTATTATTTATATTTACACTGAATTTTCTGATAGTTTCAAAAATGTAAACAACCAAATATGGCGTTAAAATTAAGATTTAGCTTGTTTTACGTCATTTTGTCGCAATTCTTGGAACAGCGACGTTGCCAGTCAATAGCGTGCAGTTATTGACAACCTCGTGGAAATTAATGACGTCACACAAACTTTTAACCAACATCGCGCTACGTCATGTTTGTCTCATGTATTGCATCTGGATATAAACGCAATACGTCGAATGGGTGTTTGCATTATGAATTTATAGAAGGTGTAAATATGTGTAGATTCTTTTTTTATTTTTTACCATAGAAATTTAATTTGCAGATTCTCACCCCCACAATCCCAGGAAACAAATTGCCATTATTATTATATTTGTAAGAAGAGTGCTGCAAGTCACAAAATACGCCCGTCGAAGATGGGCCAGACAGCGAAGATGCAGAAATATGAAGCTGTTACCAAGGCAAGAAACATTAATGAGAATTTGAAAATATATAGCATTATTTCTTCCTCTTGTGGTGATAAACAGGTATACTAATGAGATGAATATAGTAGAACTTATATAGAATTGGATAGAAAAATGTAGAAAAAATGACCAAGTTAAAAAGGTGATATTTTTGTTAATAAATATTTTTTCGGTGTGAAAACACCAAGGTGCACATCTTCAATATGTGTAGAAGACGTGTGTATAGTTTCAGATCAATTGACTGAACGGTTTCAGAGGAGTTGTGTACACAAACTCTGTACCCTATATAGAATTGTACACAAAAATGTAGAGAAAATGGCTAAGTTAACAAGAGCTGTAGGAGAACAGCATAGCTCGACTACGAGGGTTGTCGATGTACACATAGCTTGACAAACAAAGTGGCTGCGGCCTGCATAACAAGAGCTGTAGGAGAACAGCATAGCTCGACTACGAGGGTTGTCGATGTACACATAGCTTGACAAACAAGGTGGCCGCGGCATGCATAAAAACCTTAACCAGGGGAAATTAAGTAAGTAATTCAAGGTTAAATGTAGGTCAATGTGGCCGCGGCCTGCATAAAAACCTTAACCAAGGTTGACTAAAAACCTTAACGAAACCTTAACGAAGGGAAATTAAGTAAGTAATTCAAGGTTAAATGTAGGTCATGTCAGATATAGGTCAGGGGTTATTGATGTACATCGCTATGAGAAAAGGTTGTCCAAGTATGGTGTTAGTATGCACAATAGTATTCCATGTACAAGCTTGACTAAAAACCTTAACCAAGGGGAATTAACTAAGTAATTCAAAGTTAAATGTAGGTCAAGGTCAAATATAGGTCAGTGGTTGTTGATGCACATCACTAGGAGATGAAGTTGTCCAAGTATGGTGGGTGTAGGGCCAGGAATATTCCATATACAAGCTAGACTAAAAACCTTAAACAACGGGAATTAACTAAGTAATAGAAGAGGAAATGTAGGTCAATGTCAAATATAGATCAGGGGTTATTGATCCCTATGAGAAAAGGTTGTCCAAGTATGGTGTCTGTATGCACACTAGTATTCCATGTACAAGCTTGACTAAAAACCTTAACCAAGGTTGACTAAAAACCTTAACCAAGGGGAATTAACTATGTAATTCAAGGTTAAATGTAGGTCAAATATAGGTCAGGGGTTGTTGATGTTCATCACTAGGAGATGAAGTTGTCCAAGTATGGTGGGTGTAGGGCAAGGAGTATTCCATATACAAGCTTGACTAAAAACCGTAACCAAGGCGTGACGGTGACGCCGGGGTGACTACATAAGCTCTAACTATTCTTCGAATAGTCAAGCTAAAAATAGGTTTATGAATATTTCTTGACTTTGGGAGGCTTGAACAGAACAGAACAGGGGTATTTTTTAGAGTATTTCATAATTCTACGAAACTGAATGTTAGCTCCGGTTATTTTTTAGAGTATTTCATAATTCTACGAAACTGAATGTTAGCTCCGGTTGATTTTGACATCTTGTAAAATGGCGCATGCTATGCTGTCTCACCGGTACGGTTTCGCGTCAAAAATAGGTGGGTGGGGTAACATTGTAAAATATTAAATAAACACATCTGATGCGGTTACTGCATTTGTATTGTGGCGCGCGATTTGAACTCCATTTGCGAGTATTTTTCAATATTTGTCGCTAGAGCCTCCTTAACTGATTGTGAGATGCAGTTACTTGTAAAAGTCTCCCGCCACCCTACGGCACACTGGTTAGGCCGAACGCTTGGTCGACTGATGCAACGAATATCCATACATTTTGGAAAGTATGTGTGTAAGGGAAAAGTCCGATTTTTCAAGGTGTCAAATTTCACCTCTAACCAGTATTGTTTGACATAAGAACATGTCCCCAGATACATGTAACATCCAGCAGATTTAGTTTACTGCACTCAAATATGCAGGATTCAGCAGAGCTAGAGGTTAGCATGGTATTTTGCAGTCGATACACCGAAAGGAAACATTGTGTTTCGACTTTTTGGGGGTGGGCGATATCTGCGCCCATTTCGACAGCGGCTTTCATTTCGTACATTTTTGTTTGGTTGCGTTTTACGTAAAATTGATGAAATTAGCAATATAGAGCGAGACCAGCAGTTTCGGGCGAAAAACATCCTGGATGGCCGACCGCTCGTGCTATTGTCGGCAACGGTTTTGTGATAGTCGACAACTGGTTGCAGATCTGTGGCCGATGTTCGTACGGCGCTCAGCAATCTTTTAAATATTACTAACAACCTCAGGTCTAGGGGTCGTAAATATAGGGCTGCCTGGAGAAATCTCTCAGTATTGCCCAAGCTGTTGAAGAGGCAACATATCAACATGGTTCTTCCATTTCCACCAAGACCGCTACAGATGCTGGGATTTATGTTGCAACAGGCTGCCATCACTGTCTGTCAGGGCTTTCTTCACTTTCTTGCCCTTGCCCATTGCCTTCATCATGTTCTTGGAAACACCCTTGGACATATTAAACTGTAGTGTGTGTTATTCAAGAAGAACACTAAAAGTTATGTTTTGCTCGGCGAACAAGCACTGAATGATCGCAGACTATTGTGCACACCTATTTATACTGTCCTGTCACATGGTCCACGACATGTTGAAACATGTTCGCGGAGCAATTGGTGCACGTTCGCCGAGCTGTTGCCGGTTGATCACCGAATGGTTGTTGTTGGTTGTCGATGTTTGGCGATGTCAGTTGATGATGTTCGCCGAGCAGAGCGAGTGCCGACAACCACTGAAGACCAGTCCGAGAACTGCCACCCACCATCTGACAACCAATTAAGGACAAGAAAAACCTTCTACCGACCAGTTTGGTTGCCAAAAGGTTTTCGATGCAGCAGCGACAACCTCCATCCGACCAAAATGCTCCAAAAACCATTCGCCGAACACTGACAACTTTTTACAGGTTGCCAACAACATCTCTACAAATCAATCGGTCATATCTCTAAATTTTGGGGAGGGTGACTGTTCTTACATTTAAATATTTTTTAGATTTAATGTGTTTAATAGCCAAAAGTTTGTCGGCAGAAAAACGTGGAACAGACAGTAGTGTGACTGGGGTTTTAAGAGTACGGGAACCTATGCTTTCTTTCGCTTAGATCCATTGCAGACACGCTGCAGCTTACATGTATGTAACAAGAGTTGTCAGAAGACAACGAAGCTCGCCTGTTGGCAGCCTTCACTCAAACTTGGCACAGATGCATAAAAAAACATGAATATTATATAACTTGACCTTGGGTTAATGGGCGTGCGGTGGACCTTGACATTGGGGTCAGTGGTGCAAAGGTGGGTCGTGTATCAAATATCAATGCGCTCCCTGAAAACAGAAGTAAAACAAAATTTAACCCAACGTTTAGTTTATGAATGCACTAAGTTGGTGATTTTCTACAGCATGATAGCTACTCACATGAGGAATGCATGTATGAATGTGCTAAGTTTGTGACCTTGACCTGGAGGAAATGGGTGGGGGTGGGTCATGTATTTGCTGTAGCACAATAGAGGATCATCAGATGAATGCATGTATGAAATATCAAAGCGTTCCCTGTAAAGTTGTGACCTTGACCATGGGGTAAGGGTTGGGTGGTGGGACATGGATTTGCTACAGCATGATAGAGGGTCATCTGAGGAATGCATGTATGAAATAACAAGGTGATCCATGAAAGGAAACAGAAGTTATAAGACATTTTAAATACCCAAACGTTAAGTTTATGAATGTGCTAAGTTTGTGACCTTGACCTTGGGGTAAGGGTTGGGCGGTGGGTCATGGATTTGCTACAGCATGATACAGGGTCATCTGAGGAATGCATGTATGAAATATCAAGACGTTCCATGAAAGGAAACAGATGTTATAAGAAATTTACCCCAACGTTAAGTTTATGAATGTGCTAAGTTTGTGACCTTGACCTTGGGGTAAGGGTTGGGTGGTGGGTCATGGATTTGCTATAGCATGATAGTCTATAGAGGGTCATCTGAGGAATGCATGTATGAAATAACAAGGTGATCCATGAAAGGAAACAGAAGTTATAAGACATTTACCCCAACGTTAAGTTTGTGGACGCCGACGACGCCGGGGGTATGCCATAAGCTTTTCTGCACTTCGTGCAGGCGAGCTAAAAATAGGTTCTGCAGGATCATATAAAAATATCGAAAGAGGCAGTGAATGGGAATATGTGGAATACTCGATTGAATGATTATATTTAGTGTGTTTTTTAGTAACAATTGGACAGTGACGTCAGTCGACTCAGACTCAGTGTCGGAAGGAATAATTGTGTGTTTTTTTGTTTACACTTTAAAACCTATTTAATCGATACATGAATGATAAATAAAACTTACCTGCTAGATCAAAAGTGTTCTCGCCACCTTTATCAATAAGCATGGTAGACATTTCGGCTATTCAAAAGAAGACAGAAGAATTTGTTCACTGTGAAAATTCGAGAAGACACAAATAAAGGAATTGACTTCCTCCCAATACGGGTGTCCCTAAAACACGCAAAGTGGCTAAAATATGCGAAAAGTGTCGAGGAGGCGCTGTGTCACTAAATGGCGTAATGGTAGAAAGTTTGGATAATGGGGAGAATGGGGCGTAATGGTGGATAATGGTGGATAATGGGGGATAATGGTGGATAATAGTGGATAATGGGGGATACTGGTGGATAATGGTGGATAATGGTGGATAATAGTGGATAATGGGGAATAATGGTGGATAATTGTGGATAATGGGGCATAATAGTGGCGTAATGATGGATTATGATACTATATTATGATACTTGTATACCATGATTGATGCTAGTGGCGTTATTGAACTTTCTATTTGCATATTTAATGTTGAATAACAGTATTTATTTTATGTTATAATGTTATTTTTAATACTGGGAGCCAACATAATTATATTATCTTCCACATATGGATATAGCTGTCGCAACATATAAACTGGCGATTGGAAAGCATAGCGTTTTTTTTTTAATACATCATGTTGTATACATGTGGATAATGGTGGAAATTGGGGCGTAATGGTGGATAATAATGGCGTATATGATAATATAATATGGATAATGGGGATATTTGTTGGCGGTAGTGGAGTCTTTGTTTTGTGCAGATACAATGTATAAATATATGATGTTGTGGGCCAATAATAATTTCAGATGGCAAATAAACAGCGAATAACCAAAATGAACTAGCTCACATGTACATTATGAGATAATTACGGTAAGTTTAATATAATAGGAGGAACACCAATTGCTACTTGTTTGTTTTCTCATGTGATAGATCTTGTGATCAGTCAGTTATTAATAGGGTTATACATAATCTGTGAACGTTTAATTAACAATACGTCGACGTAAATGAACAAGATTAAAGGAAGATTATAGAGCAACACATTTTAATCCCCAATCCAAATCAATTACTGACATCGCGGTAAGAATAAAGTCTTAATTCACATTCGCGCCGACCATTTATCAAATGTAGTAATCCGTAGTACCGGTTTTCCCATGTAATCGTTTTTCTTTGATGGCCGCATGAGTGTTGAAATTGGCTTTAATCAATGACAACAACGTATCGTTTTATCATCACGCTAATTAATGACTTTGACACTCCGAACCGAGTGATTAGTTTGCTTAATGTAGCGTCAGTCAATTATGTATCGTCTTTAATAAACAGAATATAATCCAATCAAATTGATAACTCAATTGATAACTTAAAGGTCACATTACAAACTATCACTTATTTTCTTCAAAACGCGCTAAAAACAACAACGGCGACCCTAATAACCGATTTCCGGTTCGTTTGTATTTTTCGTGATATTGAGATTTCTCATATCGCACCTTATCTGACACCTATACAGAGCCATGCAATGAATTGGTCATCGCTTATCTCTCCTGTTACTGCGACCTACTGGTGCGAGGTGGCGCTGTAAAAATAACCACTATGACGTAGCAGTAGAACAGCTTACCTGATTGGTAGATGAAGGTTTCTTATATAATATCGTTTGGATTTACGGACATCACGTATTTGTTGCATAATTGATTCGTTTTTGTCGTTTAATATATACGTTAATCGTTATTTTTTCCTTCGCCTAGTTATACTTGGATTATTTATACGTTGGTTGTAATCATCGGCGACGACTATCTGTGCGGAACTCGGTTGTAATTCACGGTCAAACAGACAGCAGAGCCAGAATCAGAACAAAAGTGAAATTAAATGTTATATTTCTATTTATTTTTTTACAAAATGCTAATCTCCGACATTTCGTAAATTGATTCTGCAATGCTACTTCAGCATACTTGTGCTTTTGAGTTGAAATAATCAGTGACACGCGTGTGTAGCTATGCTTAAACGGATGCCGCCGGAGGTCATTAATAGCAAACAACTTATCCGATGATTTGACCGCAGGCAAATATGGAAGTGGATCTTGGAACATGTGTATTCTGAATTCAATGAAGCCACACCTATTCTATGCTGATTGATTAAATCCATTTTGTTTATCTGTCCTAGTCAGTGACATACGTGTGAAGCTACGTTCAAACCAGAAAACTGCCAGAAAACAGAAATTATAAGACATGTACCCGAGTGTTAAGGTTTAGAACACACCAAGTATGTGACCTTGACCCTGGGCTCAGCGGGGGGCAGGACGATCGTGGATTGTCACAGGGTGATAGAGGACCAATAGAGCAATGCGAGTGTGAAAGTGGTTTAATATATACGTTAATCGTTATTTTTCCCTTCGCCTAGTTATACTTGGATTATTTATACGTTGGTTGCAATCATCGGCGACGACTATCTGTGCAGAAGTCGGTTGTAATTCACGGTCAAACAGACAGCAGAGCCAGAATCAGAAAAAAGTGAAATTAAATGTTATATTTCTATTTTTTTTTAATAAATGCTGAGCTCCGACATTTCGTAAATTTATTCTGCAATGTTACTTCAGCATACTTGTGCTTTGATAATTTCGCGTTGAAATAATCAGTGACACGCGTGTGTAGCTATGTTCAAACGGATGCCGCCGGAGGTCATTCATAGCAAACAACTTATCCGATGATTTGACCGCAGGCAAATAGGGAAGTGGATCTTGGAACAGGTGTATTCTGACTTCAATGAAGCCACACCTATTCTATGCTGATTGGTTAAATCCATTTTGTTTATCTGTCCTAGTCAGTGACAGACGTGTGAAGCTACGTTCAAACGGATGTCAACAATAATGCGGCAGGTTTATATTGAATCCACGAGGCCACACCTATGCCAAGCTGATTGGTTGAGTCAAATTTGACAGACATGGCAGAATAGATACACTGTGCACATCGGGTGCTTTCTATGAGATAATAGACTTAGGCATAGGTATCTGTGAAGAAGAGATGCCTTCTAATCCTCCAAGAATGGACTCACTCCTGACAACGAAATCACCAAAATCGTCACAGCCCATGCCGGATACCCCCGACTCACTGGGTTCTGGGCTTGGACTGTCTGACATATCTAACAATAGTTCAAGCGATAACATTAACCCTAAAAATATGAGCGACGTTCAAAATTGCCAGACGATCACTGCTAAAAACAAAAATGAAACAAACAATAAGGTCACAACATCCACACCGAATGTTAGCCCAGCGGCAAGTCCAGTAAAAACAGTACACAAAATAACACTTAATAGACAAAAGTTAGCCCCTAACACTGTGAATCTTCCAAAGACCAATAAAGCCTCTAAAGGTAGAGACGAAGCAATAAAAATAAAAAAGGCAAACGTATGGCAACAAAAACATGGACCCATAATAAAGACAGGCAAAGACTCGCAGCAGAAACAAAACAAGAACAATATACCAAAAATAACTCTTATAAGACAAGACAAAATATCACCAAATAGGAGACCATTGCAACTAAATGAGCCAGAAATGGAATCAAATATGACACCGCTAAGTGAAATAATAGCGACTAAGCGTCACGGACTAAGACTCCCTGATATACAATAAAATATAAACATATTTAATAAAATACAATAGTATGGGTAGAAACGGAACTAAAACCAACCAAACCCTGACAGTCCTTCAATGGAACTGCCGGGGATTTGTCAAAACAAAAAGTGAGCTGGTGAATGCAATAGAAAACGACATCATGTCACCCGATGTATTATGTCTACAGGAAATGCCAAAACCTACAACATTACCAGGGTATAATTTGAAATCTCACTCAACGAACTCAACCAAAGGAAGCGGTGTAGGCATATTCGTGAAAAATGGTATATCAAGCATAGAATTTAAAACAAGTCATCTTAAAGAAAATAATAATATCTTATACTCGGGAGTTAAGATATTAAGCAGTAAAGGCAACATTGACATTCTGAATATCTACATAAGTCCGAGTATTAATAAAACCGAAAACCTTCGACAAAATTTATTCAAGGTAATAAAACAAGTTAGTAACAAAACACTGATATTGGGTGACTTTAACGGACATAATCCACTTTGGGACATGCATTATTTTAATAAAGTAAACAAAATAGGCGATGAAATTATAACATTCCTAGATAATACTAATTACGTTATACTAAATAATGGATCAGAAACATACGACTCATCCCATCTACCAAGGGCTAAAAGTATAGGATCTGCACCAGACATCACATTAGCTACACCAGCTCTAGCTTCCTTGGCCTCGTGGACCATCCACAACTCAACACTAGGCAGCGATCACTATCCGATTATTACTAAAGTTTGTACCCATTATCACAAGAGAACTCCCGCAACAATTCCCAAATGGAAGTTAGGTCATGCAAACTGGGAACTCTTCCATCAACTATGCACCAATAGGTTACATATCGATGCGAATTTAGATACAAAAGACTATCACGATGAATTTGTGAGCACACTCTACGGAATAAGTAAAGAAAGCATACCACAGACAAGTGGTAAAGCACATAAACGCCCTACCAATCCCTGGTGGACACCCGCTAACACAGAAGCCATTAAAAACAGGGAAAACTGTCTACGAAGATGGAAACAAGCCTATAAATATCATGTACAACTAAAACAAAGAAGACGAGAGGAATACTTGGAAGCCAAGAGCCTGGCGTCTGAAACCTTTAAAACAGCAAAAGAGAAAGGTTGGGCGAATTTTATATCAGCAATTACGAAAGATAAAACAAGTAAAGAAGTCTGGAATTTATTTAATCGAGTAAGAGGTAAACCAACACAACAAATGCCCCCATTATCACATGATAATACATTAATATGCGATGAAAAACAAAGAGCAGAGGTGCTCACAGATCATTACAATAATATGTCTAGCAACAGTAATTTAACATCAGAATTCAGAATAGAAAAAGATAAAAGAGACCCGAAAATACAAGCTAAGATAGACAACCATACTCTGACACCAGACTTGAATACTGACTGCCTCAATAGGTCATGTATAATGTCGGAACTTAAAGCTGCACTTAAAACTAAAAAAAGTACTGCACCAGGAGCAGATAAAATACATTATAATATACTTAAACAATTACCACATGAATCAATGGAACAACTGCTCCTGCTAATAAATAAATCCTGGGCCGAAGGCTCCCTGCCTGACGCTTGGAAAGAGGCTACCATTATCCCAATAATCAAACCAAACATGGATGCAACTCTACCAGCCTCATACAGACCAATTTCACTAACATCTGTAATATGTAAATTAATGGAAACTATGGTGGCCATCAGACTAAAACATCATTTTGAATCTAATCAGAAAATTGGCCCAACCCAGTCAGGATTTAGAAATCATAGATCCACGATGGATCAACTAGCTCGATTAGAAACAATTATTAAAACAGCACAAATGGAAAAAAAAACTAGTCGTAGCTGTATTTCTATACTTAGAAAAAGCCTTTTTTCCTAATGTGGACAAAGGGAGCAATATAACAACTAATCGGGAAGGGCATAAACAACAGAATGTTGCTATGGTTAGATAACTTTCTGACGGGCAGAAAAATTAGAGCAAGAATAGGCACAGAGCAATCAGAATTTCAAAGTATTGATAATGGCAGCCCCCAGGGTAGTGTCATAAGCCCAACACTATTTAATGTCATGATAGATACATTATATACAGAATTAAACAGTATGAGTACAAACACAAAACCAGGCCTATCACAATTTGCCGACGACGGTGCGATCTGGAAAGAGCATACAGATCTCAGAGTAGCCCTGGGGGTAATACAGACAGCACTAGATAAACTAACAATTTGGCAAAACAAATGGGGCTTTAAAATCTCCCCGCTTAAAACTGAGGCAGTCATATTTTATGGCGGTGGATTACTCTGCTATAAAAATGAGGAGCAGCGGTATGCATACATAAGAGAACAAACTTATAAAATTAAAGATTTAATGGTAAACAATCAAGCAATACCATACACAAAATGTGTAAAATTCCTGGGTATGTATTTGGACGATCGACTTACCTGGGGAACACATATAAATAACATAGTCCAATGCTGTAGAAAAGATCTCAACTTAATGAAATTAGTATCGGGTACGTCATATGGAGCGGATAAACTATTCCTTCTATTGTTGTACAAAGCTCTATTATTATCAAAAATGGACTATGGCAGCATGCTGTATAAAGACGCTGCAGCGGAACACTTAGATAAACTAGAACTAATTCAAAGAGCGGCCCTCAAAGTGGCAACATGTGCATATAAATCAACTAGAGCCGCTGCAGTCGAGGTAGAAACCGTAGTAGAACCATTAGATCTGAGGCGTGAAGGAAATATAATCAAATATTGGGCGCGCACCCAGCCACATGGTGTAAACCTGCCAGTTAACGAACAAATACGACCTAGGCGGGTATACAAATATAACAGAATAAGACTTAAAAAAGAAGCAACCATAAAAGAAAATAATCAAAAGTATAAAAATAAACATAACGATAAAGAAGCAAACAAAATTAAAAAAGCAAAATCCACAGGTAGGAAATTACAAACATGCTACGCTATGAATGCCCAACTACTAACTCAAGAATATGGACTGAATGATTGTGAAATGCTGCCGTATCAGATCCATATACCTTACTATCCTTTCGAAATAACTGCTAAATCAGATCTAACAGAAATAATAAAAAATAAGACAATGGATCCAATTCTTAACCTAAAACTAGCAACAGACCACATAAACAAAAAATGGAAAGATAGCCTGCAAATTTACACGGACGATAGCAAAAATATCGAACAAGGCATCACATCCGCAGCTTTCGTGATACCACATTTAAATTACGTAGAACAATACAAGCTGACTTCCACACTAACAGTATTCACATCAGAATTAATAGCAATCGAGAAGGCCCTCATTTATAACCTAACATTAGATAATTATAAGGATACAGTCATCTTAACTGATTCACTAAGCTCCGTCCAAGCAATCAACTCAGGTACTTCTAAAACAAGACCTGACAAAATACATCATATCAAAACATTAATAAGCAATACAATATCTAAAGGCAAGCTGATAAACATAGATTGGGTCCCTTCCCATATTGGAATACCCGGTAACGAAGACGCTGATAGGGCTGCAGGCACAGCGCATTTAATAGGAAACAATGAAGCAACATTACCAACACATCATGAAATATATTCTCTCATCAAACAAAAATGTAGGTCAAAGTGGCAAACAAGGTGGAATAATGAACACTTAGGCAAAAATGGTGGACACATTTTGCAAGCAATGTGCCCCACCATCCCTACAAAATGTAAATTGTATAGTAAAGATAGGAGAGCAGACATACTTATATCCAGACTAAGGCTAGGCCGAAATGGCATAAAATGTAATCTATACCATCATGATAATAGTAGTGAAGATAAAATGAATTGTTCAAATTGTGACGAGGACGAAATTGAAGATCCTTGGCATTATTTCTTCAATTGCCCCGCCCATAAAACATCGAGAGAAGATCTAAAAGCGTCTTGCCTTAAACACAACATTACACCTTCACATTATCATATAGTATTCCCCCCTAAGGAATGCGAAGCCGAAATGCATCTAGCTTTATTAGAGTACATAAAGGAAACAGGATACTGGGGTAAAATGTAAATACCGCTGCTCCAAAAACAACAGTATAGTTTTAAATTCAAACTGATAACCTAAACACCAAGATATATAGGTATAGTAACTGAGGATGACAGAGGGTATACAGTCAACGAAGTGGTCCAACTAAGTGACAGAGGTTACATTGGACCATGTAGGCTTCGTCCAGATATAATTAAGTACTAGAAAAAGTCGATGGCGCGCCATCGCAATATACCCACTTTCCCCAAATGCTAAGTCCGAAAGGGGGAGGTAATCCATGATGGAGGGTCGGATAAAAAATCCGAATTCACTTTGCGCATCAGCACATCAAAACGAAGCTACGAACCAAATATCAGACGCGTAGGTATTAAGGTGAAAAAGTTTTTCGACCTACGAGGAAAAATAGTGAAATTCTAAGTCCGAAAGGGGGAGATAATCCATGATGGAAGGTCCGATCAAAAATCGGAATTCACTTTGCACATCATAGCGAAGCTACATATCAAATATCAGAAATGTAGGTATTAAGGTGAGAAAGTTTTTCGACTTACAATGAAAAATAGGGAAATTCTGAGTCCGAAAGCGGAGATAATCCATGATGGAGGGTCGGATCAAAAATCCGAATTCACTATGCGCATCCGCACATCATAACGAAGCTACATACCAAATATCAGGCGCGTAGGTATGAAGATGAAAAAGTTTTTCGATTGTTACAAGGAAAAATAGGGAATCTGAGTCCGAAATAGAGACAATCATGACTCCGAATTCACTTTGTGCATCTGCACATCATAACGAAGCTACATACCAAATATCAGGCGCGTAGGTATGAAGGTGAAAAAGTTTTTCGAGTTACAAGGAAAAAATGGGAAATTGTGAGTCCGAAGGGGGAGATAATCCTGATGGAGGTCGGATCCAAAATCCGAATTCACTTTGCGCATCTGCAATGATAACGAAGCTACATACCAAATATCAGGCGCGTAGGTGAAAGGTGAAAATGTTTTTCGAGTTACAAGGAAAAAATGGGAAATTGTGAGTCGAAAGGGGTGATAATCCATGATGGTGGGTCGGATCAAAAATCCGAATTCTTTTGCGAATGCACATGATAACGAAGTACATACCAAATATAGGGCGTAGGTATGGAAGGTGAAAAATTTTAGTTTTCGGAGGGTTACAATGATGGGAATTGGTGAAGTCGAGAGATATCATGATGAAGGGTCGATCAAAAAAACAAAATATAAATCCGATCACTTGCGCATCTGCTCATGATAACGAAGCTACATACCAAATAGCAGGCGCGGAGGTATGAAGGTTTTAGAAAAAGTTTTTTTCGAGATTACAAGGAAAAAATGGGAAATTGTGAGTCCGAAAGGGGGAGATAATCCATGATGGAGGGTCGGATCAAAAATCGAAATTCACTTTGCGCATCTGAACATGATAACGAAGCTACATACCAAATATCAGGCGCGTAGGTATGAAGGTGAACAAGTTTTTCGAGTTACAAGAAACGTGACGGACGTACGGACGTACGGACGGACGTCTTTACTTTCAGGTAACTATGTGGCTTATCACATGTTAAATATTAGCCACATAAAATATTAGCCACATAGGTGGCTAATTGTAACCAACCCTATCCTTTAACAAGTCCATAACCCTGTGGGGCTAGCCACATAAGTACCCGAATGTCTGCCCGTACGGACGTACGGACGGACGGACACCCGTGACGAAAACAATATACCCATTTTTTTCCCCTAAAAAAGTGGGTATAAATATCACGATAGGTTGTACATATGTTGTATCGTAAATATATGTTTGCGTGTGAGCCATCGACTTACGGTGATTACATGGTGAACGGCGTATGCCCTGATCGGACTGCGACTGTGCAGGCTGGTCTGTGGATACACTAGGTCGCTAGGTTGTAAGTCCATGCTCTGGGATCACCCAATGAGGTAGATGTACTTATTTGACGTGTTTGGGGGGCAGTACCCCACACTGACTGACCATTACTAACAACATAATAAGATAAATATCAAATAATTTCAAACATACTACAATCATAAAGTATATGCGGGATGTGGCGAAATGCTGGCAATATATAACTTCAACGTGGAATGTCCGAATTACCCGAGTTCCAATATATTTGACGGGTTCTTCTCCCGAGGCAGGCCCAGAGTGCACCCTAACGAACATATTGCCAACCCGTAGTCATATCCAGGCATATACAAAATTGTATATACACAATTAAGCCTATAATCAGCTAACAACTATTAACGTCCGGCCTCCAATGATGAGCACTCATGAAGTTAACAGCATTGCGCATTACAGTCTGCTCGTGATCAGGTCTAATGTAGAGCAGTTACGAAATTTATTGCGTTATGAAATGTCCGGGCGGGTGGGCTTGACTGGTACTAACCCAAGGGATCTTTCAGGTAGGGAATGCCCAATCGGGGACCCCCGCTGGGAAACGAACGATACGGCCTGCTCACCACCGGACACATAGTGCTATATCTATTAAATTATAAAGTAGTGACTGCTTACATGCGGGGGCCGGTATTTTAGCGGATGGGGATAACCATACATGCAAATCTGCACAAATCATTTACCATATTTTTATTTGCATCTTCCTAAATCTACTTTTAATAATAAAGACCAATAGCAGTGGCCAACCACTGACAATATTGACAGGGCAACACGACTCGTAGACGTAAACGACATGACCAGTGACAACTGACAAATGACCCCCGAAACTGACTGGGGGGACCCATTTTGTCACTAACCATGCATGTCCATTTCCCGTCACTTAACAGAACAATGGAACGCCGTGATGCCGAGGGGTCTTTGAGGTGGTACGTATATATATATGTGTATGTGTGTATGTATGTGTATGCGTGTATGTATGTATATGTATATATATATGTATATATATGTATGTATATGTATGTGTGTGTGTGGGTATGTGTGTATGTATATATATATGTATGTATGTATGTATGTATGTATGTATGTATGTATGTATGTATGTGTGGGTGTGTGTATGCATATATATATATATGCATGTGTGTATATGTGTGTATGGGTATATGTGTGTTTGTACATATGTATATGTGTATGTACGTCTGTGTGTGCCTGCGTGCGTGAGTGTGCGTGAGTGTGCGTGCGAGCGTGCGTGTGTGCGTGTGTGCGTGTGTATGTGTTATTGATTGAATGGGGGCTGGGCTAAGTGATGTGGTGTGTGGTTGGCGGGTGTATGGATGGGTTGACGTGGTCCACTAATTCTATGGAATTGGGCTAAGTGATTGAGTGTGTCAGTGGGGTGAGGTAGTCAGCTGGTTGAGAGTAGTTGTGCAAAATCGCCTCCTTTTGAGGTTTTTTTTTTTAGCTTTACTACAGGGACTCCGGAGCTACCGGGGGAACTGGAGGTTTCCTCCACCAGGAGTAATTGCTTTTTATGTTGAAATTGACAATCTGCATTACTCCAATATAGACAAAAATCAAGCGATTTAATGTGTATTAGTCTATTTCGGCCAAAATCTGACGGTGTGGTAGGTGACTTAAAACTAAACTAAAATTAAATAAATGCTAGAAAATAACAAAAGCAAATATATATATAAAACCCAATTAACAACACAAAATCAGCAACCACGGTTATCTTGATAGGTTAATATAGCATTCTGATACAGCACACTAACATAGGGTGAGGGTGGCACGTCAAATACCATACCGTCAGAAATCACTTTCTTCTTCTCTTCTCTTCTCTTCTCGATGGTGATTAGGTAGGATTGGGACTAAATGTGACTATAAGTTAATTACGTAGAGCACACTTGCTAGACATTAGTGACTCAGATAGTACACTCGCCACTTAATTTCATTTGACCAGTCCGTATGCCACTCAAAACGAACAAATCACGTAAACTAGTATGGGTTCCCCTCAATCATCTATAGTCGATACTCAGCCATACTATATCACACACATATAAGCTGATGGGTGCTATAGGAGGCCTCAAATTATAGGTTACCATACCTGCATAGATTCTCCTATATTTGATGCACATTTTTGGAGCCTGAATTATAAATGCAACATTTATCAAAATTCGGAAATATAAACCAGACCGACGACCATCGGCCTGCTTCTTTACTGGGCTATATATCCCGGGTATGGAAGTTGTCCGAGCCAATTCCCACCCTTAACTATGAGCCGAATGAATGAATGAATGGGTGCTTTCTACAGTTCCGAAAATCCAATATTGATGTTTTTGTTTTTATACATGGATGAATGTTATATTGCAGGACTAAAATTGTGTAACTTGAATTTCCACTCGCTTATTTTTCCGTAAATACTGTTTTCGAATACTAAAATATAACTAAATCACATATTTTGTTCGTTGACAAATAAAAAGAATTAAAAGTATATATTCAATTTTCACATGTACAGTACATTCTTTACTATTTCTAATCTATTCTCCTACTGACTTGTTTCAAATAAATAGAAAATGTTTGGACTTGATGTTAAAAACTAAAGATGTTTTCCAGAAGAAAATCGTTGTTTTGTCAAATGGGGGTTACGTCGAAGCTTGGTCCTATAAGTAAATAAGTAAGTAAGTAAGTAAGTAATTTGTTTATTATAGTGACATGTGTTAAACGAAACAGGGAATATGTACACTATAATATTGACGAAAACACCCGGCCCTATGGACCTATATCTCACTTTCAAATTTTAGGTAACAAATGTATGTGTAAATATACAATATAAAATAAATAATTAGCACCTAGTTTGTACGGGGCGCCATGCAGGACAGGTTAATTATGTGTACAAAATTGAGTTTTGTAACACTAAAAATCACAAAATTCAATTCTGTGTCACAAAATTCAATTCTGTGTCACAAAATTCAATTCTGTCAATTCTGTGCCACAAAATTCAATTCTGTGTCACAAAATTCAATTCTGTGTCACAAAATTCAATTTTGTGAAGACAGAATTCATTTTTGTCCACAAAAATTAGTTGCGTATGTCATCTCTACGTTGATTGGTTGTGATCGGTCTTAGTCCATTTTACTAGATGGTGGAGTACACTTGCAGGTTTAAATATTTCAATGCGAAAATATAACCCAATATGTCAATATTATACTTCTTTATGGACAGTTATTTTGGTTATATTATGATTACAAATGAGTGGTCACACCATATAAGCATATATACTTTGAAGGAGAAATAAGAAAAATATTCAGAATTTTCCCTCAATTATGTAAACAGGGTCAAACATAAAGTAGCCGGGATATAGCTAGACCTGAGAGCATGCCATATATAGAGAATACCAGGCTAGTGTATTTTGATATCAAGTTTATCAGGCAAGGCTAGGAAACGCGTAGGAATTCCGAGGCTTGCCGAGGAATTCCTACCGTTTCCGAGCCGAGCCTGATAAACTTGATATTAAAATACACTAGCCTGGTATTCTATTTATCAGGTAACGTTTTATGCTCGAAAATTACATTAGATGACGTCGTATTCTAACAGTAGATCTAACCTTGTGAAACAAATGGTATTGGATCTGTGTCTACTAGTTGCGAAGTTACGTGTTCGCAACTATGTGTCTACATGCATTATTTACAGTATACACCATCTTAGTACATGTATCCATGGTATCTACACAAATACTACAATGGTTTCCTCAAATGGCCCAATACACACATTCTGTTTATAAACACAGACAGCAGTCAGAACACAAGCCACAGCGCGTGTATTATTGATTTAACTGGGGCAAATGTACCTTGCGATACACACTAAATGACGTCAGTACTCGCGGGAGATCTACATGTACATGAATTATGTGTACAATTATAACGCAAATGAGTTTAAATACGAATGGGTTTGTCAACGTTTGACTGTTTGGAGATAGTTGAAGCAAAATGGCAGAATGAGAAATGAATCATCGGCAGAATGAGAAATAAATCATCGACATTGAATGTGTAGATCGGCGACCGTGACCCATTTCTCCAGTGCAGTTTCTGACCAATGGTAGTCCTTCTTACATGCGTGTGCAGAATTGACAGAATTGAATTTTGTGACACAGAATTGAGTTCGTGCACAGAATTGAATTTTGTGACACAGAATTGAATTCTGTGACACAAAAGTGAATTTTGTGACACAGAATTGAATTTTGTGGCACAAAAATGAATTTTGTTGACAAAATTGAGCCATGTCCCACTTGGCGCCCCGTAGTTTGAGCAGTATAGATCATGTATATGATTAAGTGTAGGTAAAGCTGAATTGGCCTTAATTTCGCGACGCCACATGTGCTTAATACAGGCATCTTGACGTCCCGGAATTAGGGCCACTTCACGTTCAATGTTGTCAATTACATGATAACAGTTCAGAAAATGATCGACATTCAAGTGTTGTATAATACAATGTAGTATCGTGAGTGTGACCTGTGAGTAACGGATTACACATATACAATTGCCTGAGGTAGGTTATTATCGATGTATAGTATTGACAATGAAGGACTATTTACCAGATTACTTAATATATATATGACTCACCAGATAAACGGGAATGTCTGCGCGTAAGACCAGTGAAGCTCCAGGTCGGTAAGTGCACCCGCGCAATCTGATCAGGAGCAGTAGTATATATGGAGTTAAAATGATACCACCAACCTACATAGTGCCCCTACACTCCATCTACGATCCCACACCCCTCGAATTTGTGTATGAACTGAATAAACAAAAAGTGCGGACCACCTATAGAATAAGAGTGTAAGTGTCCAGCCCATTTCGTCAGAGCCAAGTTAAACAACTGTGTACTTCTAAAGCGGGTCGTCCTTGTCAGAGTTGTCTCTCTTATAACATACAGTCCATTTGGTCAGAGCCAATTAATTAATTAATAAGACAAAAAGTATATTTGCTAACATATAGGAAGTATGAAAATATTAATTAATTATTTAAAACTGAACACCCCTAATATTATATAGGGGTATAATAATTAATTAGTTAATTATTTAAAACTGAACACCCCCTATTAGTATATAGAAAATATAATAATTAATTATTTAAATAATTCATTAATTAATAATTTAAAAAAAAGTATATTTGCTAACATATAGGAAGCATAAAAATATGCCTGCGAGAAATTTCTTCGGACGAAGAAAAATGAGAAAAGTTATGGATGAGAAAAATATTCCGCCTCAACTGATTAGCGGTGTAGAAAAGCTGAATTATTTAAAACTGAACACCCCCTATTATTATATAGAAAACATAATAATTATTTAATTATTTATTTGATTAATTAATAATTTAAATAAAGTATATTTGCTAACATATATATGGTATTGGTGCTGCTCCAGAGCGGGGTGGTGTTGTAACTTCCCCCCTCCCCCACACTTTATCTCCAAGTTTTAATCCTAAATTTATCCCAATCAGTATTATCAATCTTGGGAAGGGTGGCACGCGCCTTCGTTCTAATAGTATTTTTTAAATCCTCATATCGAGACATCTCCTCCACCACCGACTCAAATTCAGTGTCCGATATATTGTTATCGGCCAACGCTTTGGACACGATAATGTCGATGCTATTTTTCTTACACCTCGCGAGAACCGATATTCTGTCGTGCTTTCTACTTTTATTTTCGAATTTTCTTCCCACTAATCTAAACGCCATACATAACAGCCCCGCCCCAGTGGCTACCCCGCTCAAACCCCCTGCAATGGGAATTGCCACGACTGTAGATAACAATGCAGCGGTTCCGACCCCACCCAGTATAGAAACGGCCGATAGCAAGGTACTCACCCCCTCCGCTATGTTTGCAGCTCGTCTATATTTTTTAGCATCTACCCTCCGAGTTTCCCCCTCTCGTTTTAGAATATCCTGTATTTCGACGATATTTTCCAATCTAAAATCTGAACTTCTTTCGCCAAAACCAATATCAACATTGTTGAAAATTGGAAGCGTGCTCGGAAGCGGTGATTCGTTCATATTTAAATTTTACAAATTTAGTTCAATCAACAATGTCACAACAGTGGAAGAACTCGCTGGGTCAGCGATTTTCGTAACAAAGTTAATAACACTACCTTCGGAAAGTCTAATTGGATCGTCATCGGCGAACAAAACCACCGCTGAACTCTGTCCAGCGAGTTTTGTGACTCCAACCGGCCGTTCTTCCCCATCCAGTACCAGATTTACGATGACCGCGCCCACAGGTTTACCCTTAGCATTAACCGAACAGACCGCCATTCGGAGAAGCGTACATGGAGCTGTCATGACGTACCCCCCATATCTATTGCTCGTTTTGGAGCCAAATGAATATTCATAGATCCCCTCATTCAATGGGCCCCGCTTCTCAGCCCAAACTGTGATGATGGGTTTTATGCGGTGTAATAACTTAAACTGCTCCACAAACTGTCCAACAATGTGGCAAGCTCCTCGATAGCGGTATGGGACTCAGCACGAACCTTTTCATAGGTATCCTCAAGTGCTTTGTTCGCGTCTTTACGAACACGTTTCAGTTTATCGGAGACTTCCATAAACTCTGTATGGGCCTCTTCCCGAAATTCGGTTATTTTCCCGCCTAGTTCGTTTAGTTCTGTATGTGTTTCTTCACGAGTTTGTGTAGTCACAGCCAGGGCATATACTCTAAGTTGTGATAGTAGACTCTTGTGAATCTCGTCCGTGGCCGCCGATATAGTTCTATTGATCAGTGATATGGTTTTTCCGGTAGCTAACGAATCACCAAATCACCTGTGGGGTTGGATCCGTCGGGAGCTCCAATATCGATTGGGTTGTTACTCGGATTCTTTGAATTTATATCTGTCACCCACTCGCGATTGGAATTGGAAGAACTACCTGGTCCGTATATACTCATAATGTTTGTTGTTATAAATTCTACTATGAACTTGAGTCTAATTCTTTGAATTAATTTGAAATTTCTAGGACGACCGAAATCGGGTAATAGTTCTTCAACTCTCTCGCTTGATCATCAATAATGGAGACCGTAAATTCGTGGATATGTCCCGATTCCAAAACTTTCATCTCGGGGCATGGGAAGTCTAAGGTCACAGTCTCCCCAAAGAAACAATCACTGCCTTGCACGGTTTTCAGTAATGTGCTGGGAGATCCGTCTACCGTGTTGTACGATGTGTTCACCCGATTCAGGTGCACCCTGAGAGTTTTCGTGAAGGCGAAGTCCACCGGGTTATCACCGACGTACTCACCCGGGACAAACAAGCCTTTATTCGCGGAGTATGTCTCTCTAAAACCGAGTCAAATACCAAACATCGGGGAGGTCATTTTCTGGCTATCTGGGTCGATGGTCATTGTTGCAAGTCCGGTAGCCTTCGATACTGTGAGGTTGACTATACCGTCAAGCTCTGTGGAAACAAAGTCTATGAGCTGTCTTGCTCCCCACAGTCTGGGAGGCAGCTTTAAACTTACTTGTTTGTCCATCCTTCACATAGTAAAACCCTTCGCTCTGTTTATGTTGGAAATTTATTCTGTGTATCTAATATACAAGATATTAGATATATATATTATTCACTGTAAAAGTTGTCGTATGTGAAACGCTACGGTATAAAAGACATTGCGTTAGGTCGGCAAGACATATGCGTCGGAATGAATGGGGCCAAGTTCGAAGCTCGTTTTCTAGATTTGACCTACGAGTACACAAACCCTGTAATAACTGGGTTTCCAGCGCCGTGAGTTTGGAGAGGTTAAGGACCAGTTCACACCGGGCCGTTTGTAGAGCCTTATCGAGTCCCCGGAGTTCGCGAAGAGGTAACGGTGGGTCATACATTGTGCTGAATATTTCAGCTATCTCGCTTTCGCTGAGCTCCATTGTGAGAATAGAGACGGTGGCTACTCGAGGGACCTCGCTGAGCTCGACAGTTTCTATCGCGGCGGCCGTCTTCGCCATCGTTTTGTCGGTAGACTGTAGGGTCATTACAACGCGGTCCGGCATAATTGTTTTACCCCACGTCCAATCTACGAATCCTAATTCGCTCCTTACGATTTCGCCAACGCCCCGGTTTTTTCCGGCA
Organism: Conchocele bisecta; assembly: GCA_029237695.1. Classification (NCBI taxonomy): domain Eukaryota; kingdom Metazoa; phylum Mollusca; class Bivalvia; order Lucinida; family Thyasiridae; genus Conchocele; species Conchocele bisecta. Next base: position 11,298,666 of record CM055267.1, read on the forward strand.
ATGGTGCTCAGCGCTAATGGTTTTCTGGTCCTCATGTTGATGAGCCGGATATTTGGTGCTGATCGTAGTCGCAACCCATCATGCACACTAAATTAGAACTTGGAGTAATCGCGGCCGACAGATGGGACCACACCTTTTTCTGCCAAACTGTTGTAGTAGTCGTCTACAGTTGACTCGATTAATTCCAGCTTTAGACTAATAGCGCCACCTATTTCCCGCTCCTGTTCCAATTCTTCCAATGGCGATTGGCTTGGGGGAACTGGAGTCTCTGTGAAGGACGTTTCGACATAATCATCGTTATCATCATCGATGTCATCGTCTCGGCCGCGATCGAATTATTTCATGTCGTAGCCCTCCATTTTTAACGATGTATTAAAGAAAAAACCATACGGGTTTAATAGAGTATTTAGTTTCACTGAAAATATGTCTTCGAGTCAATACGGTCGCAAACTCAATCCATACCGCAGACTGCGGGAGCCCCTTTGGGAGAAAGGCGTGAGACAGAGCGTCGTTATTACAAACAACACATCGACGATCGACCAGAACCAGCAGCTCTTAGCCCACTTCCCAAACCTCGGAGCTAGCGACGTCATTGTGCCGGGGACTGTTCGCCTCGCTTTCACTATTTCGCTGACGTCGACGGACGCGGACCGAACCGTCGTTCAGAACCTGGGTCGCACCATCGTCAAGAAGACCATGATAAAGATTTCTGGTAATGAGGTGATGTTGATCGACGACAGCGACGTCTACCATTGTTACCAGGACCTATGGAAGACGGCGCAAGAGCGCGAAAATGCGGTCTATCAGGGCATTGACACCAGCAAAAATAAGAACGTAACCAGACTTAGAAGCGGGGCTGGTAACAAGGTAACCGCTTCTACATCCCGCTCGACTTTGAGTTGCTGGAGAGTCACATGCCCTACTATGAGAGCACTTTGGCTGACCGCCTCGAATACGAACTAACGTTCAATGAATACGGCCGAGTTCTCATAGCCACCGACATTGCATCGACGTATACGATCGATAATATTTCGCTGGAGTACGACATGGTCACGATGCCCGAACTAGCGCGATTGATCAGAACCATGTACGCCGGGCGCGTTGCCATACTTTACGACAGAGTTTTTCGCCACCGCAAGATGACGAAAGACAAAAGCGACACATTGTGGAATATATTGAGGTATACTGATGCTGTTCGATGAGGGTCGGTTCGCGCTCGGGTTTAGAAAAACCGACAAATTCTATAACCCCAAAATCACAAAGGTAGAGGTGACGATCGAGAGAGTCCCCAATCAACTCTACACCGCGGGCCTTCGCGCACACCAGCAGTGGGACGAAACCAGAAAGCAGTTTGCTGCCGGCTCTAAGCGCTCTCCGGAGGTTGCCGCGGTTTCCAAAGACCTGCAGCTCTTGGACGTCTCCCTCGCGCACTCTGCCATAATATGTGGGCAGACGGGATGCGGAAAAACGGTTTTCATACCGCGATATCTTTCGACACATTGTGATCATGTGTCCCACTGTGCCGCACAACGATACTTATTAGTGGCGCCTGTGGATATGGAAACACGACGCGAAGCGAGCGGCTAGCTGCGCTGGTTGCTGGGGGCAATCGGAGGAGTATTTCGGTAGACGTCTCTCAGTTTGTCAGGTGGACAAGATGTCAGATGCAGAGGTTGATAAAATGTATGCGCGATACGAGTCTAAATTGGGGGCAGAGATGACGAAAACTCTTTGTGCGGCGGTTATTCATTTGTACGCTATCGATGTCAGTGCAATTCTCCCTATATCTGACACCGCGCGGTTGATTGGTGATTTAGAGACTGACCCTTTTGTAGGACACACTCTTAGAACAGCCTGCTGCTCAATTTATCACAAGTTTGGAATGTACTTAGCTCCGCTGACAACCACGTTGACCACGGCTAAGCACTGTCAATTTGGACATATATGCCCACGAACTATAAGCTCAGAAAATGATGACACAAGACGCACCCCCAATCCAATCATCAACAATGTTGAAATTGGAGTTGGGGGCAGAAACACCAAAACCCCAGAAGACAGATGCGGTTCAATCTCCGCAGGAACATCAATCGCAATTGGAAGAGCAAACGTGGAGTACTGTAGCTCCTACCTGGATCATCCCGTGGGTTGTTGGTGGTGGTCTGGCAGTTGTTGGTACCCTGTGCGCGCGGAAATACCTTTCGAGACAACCAGCCGCGGTTCCGAAACCGATTGCACCCCATTTAAACATTAATCGCGATCCCTTTTATATGCAATAAATATAATGGCTGAAAACAATGGTAAAATGATAGTGAATGCGCTTTATCACGCCGTGCTGATATCGGGTCTCAGTATCGGGTTTGCTCGACTATCAAAGATGGCCTTCGGAGGGCCCGCTCCCAAGTTGGATATGACCGTGAGAGACGTAGGGCTCGTCACCTTAGATGTAGCGGCCGCAGTTGGGTCTCGAGATTATCTAATTAAAGCTGGAATTCTACCTGCTAATATATGGAAATAAAATGGTTATGCTCGCAGTAATAGTAGGTGGCGCAATCGTGAGCGCAGTGGCGTTCGGCACTAGCAACTATTTATTCTCGTTAATTCCTAAAGACTCGGACGCGGATGATGAGCGCAAGCGTCACGATTTAGCTACAGAACAACTCAATAGCGCAAAGGAAGCATGGTCGGAAAAACAAACCACCCGTGTGGACTGGATGAACGAAGAGCTTCGTCGCGAGAGTCACGCCGTGCAAACTTTCTGGAACGTTGACGAAGCCATGCGCGAATACACACGGGTATATCCGCAGAAAATTCTCGCACCGCTGGATCCCGAGCCCCAACTTTCAGATTTCTATGTACCGTCAGAGGCCTAAAAAGACCGCGAGACCGCGTTCGTCGTCGTGGGAATGGGTGTGGTGGGTCTCGTCAGCTACTATATTGGAAAAGCAATAAGCAAAAGTAACAAGCAATAATTATTTAAAAAAAACATTTTTAAATAATATATATATATATACATTTGTATATATATAGAACGATGTTAGTTGACGAGCTTTATTTTACTCTGATCGATGTAGGCTACACGGCCCTTAAACACCGTTTAGCTGGCGCAAAGGGTCTGATCCGTCTGGCCCAAGACTCTCTAGAGATGTGGCGCGAGGACTAAAAGCGGCCAGCATTTTCGCAAAGCGGATGTTAGATTCCTCCCAGTTCCCACTCCTGTTCCAATCCAATCGCGATTGGAAGAATTGGGGGAACTTAACCGGCAGCTGCAGCGAAACTTCCAACAAAGGTTTAGTATCGACGACGCAGTTACCGGACGAACTGGCGAGGGCATGTTGGAGATTGTTCGACCTACTAGAATACCTCGCATACGATGGACACACGTAATATTGATACCAAACTATCAGTTCGCCTAGTGCGCAAGCTAGCGAACACATACTACAGCCCCCGCGGCTACTGGAAGGGACTCGCGGCCATCAAGAACCTCGCGGCGGTGACCAAGGGTTCCGAAAACGCAGCCAAGGAATGGCTCAATCTATTTGCCCGCGCCTCACAATATTCCGCGCCCGAAATTCGACGTGCCGGTGCCGAACGAAGTCCACCAAGCAGATATCCTATTTCTCCCTCACGATCGCGTCGGTCGCAAGACGTACAAGTACGCACTGACAATCGTTGATGTAGCGATTCGCTATAAGGGGGCAGAGGCGCTGGCCACTAAAGAGTCTAAAGTGGTTGCCGAGGCTCTTTCCCGAATATGTAAGAGGAGTCCTCTCAAATGGCCGGGTATGGAAGGTGTCCGAGCCAATTCCCACCCTTAAATATGAGCCGAATAGAATAGTCTAGAAAATGGCCGAATCTTCTCCAGGTCGATCCCGCCGCGAGTTCATGGGCGCGGTCTCTCATATATTGTCTAAACACAAAGTTCCTGTCAGACGCGACCGCGTCAACATCCACCGGGACCAGGGGATTGTGGAGCGGTTCAATCGAACCCTGGCTGAGAGGCTGTTCGGACACCAATATGCCAAAGAGCTTGTAGATCCTCATTCGCGATCGACCGAGTGGGTGACCAGGCTGCCCGCCGTGGTCTCCGCACTGAACGGCGAGGTGACCAGATTGATCGGTAAGAAGCCTGTAGATGCCATCAAGGCAAAAAAGGTGATGCACAAACCATCTGCCGTCTCGCGCGGGCGACCTGTTGGTTTAGCGGAGAAACGGCTTCCATCGGATGTTGCCGTCCGGTACCTCTATAAACCGGGAGAGCTCGAATGTAGTCGCCGATTCGCGACTGATCCCGTGTGGTCTCTCAATGTATATCATCTGGATCGATCTATTACCAAACCCGATGAGCCCGTGCTCTACTATTTCGATGATGGTCCTCCATCGCGCAGGTTTGTTCGCGAAGAACTTCTTGTGGCGCCTTCTGACACCCAGCTACCCCCAGACCGTCCGTCGTCATAGTCGCTGATTTCTACACTCCCAGCGCCAATGAGACCAATAGAGTTGATGTTTATAGGTGATGGGTTGGTGGTGGTTGTTCTAGTTAAATTTCTCAAAATTTAAATTACATAGTAATTTAAATCTTGATTCATTTGATTACATCAACGGTTCCGTGTGGATACCGTCGGGTAACACCCTCCTCTTATCGTAGTACGCGAATAGTCCCAACTGTGTCTGCGAGTAAGTCTTCATGACTCCACTGTTCATTCTGAAAGCCCTGTTTTTCTAATGTCTAGACCACCCTCCAACGCTTTCTTGTATCTATCCTAGTTCAGACTGTTTGTTCTCTTGGACATACCTTTGGCGGAATGTTTCATAAAATCTTCCGGTTTAATGTTTTTGTCTTCTTCTTCCCGACTTCCTTTTTCGGGAACTTTTTCGACAATATAACACTTGCTAGACAAGGCAATCGATCGCTCTGTGCCCGCGGAACTCCATCTTGAAGAGTCCTGGCTCGCGGTTGCTCCACTTATCCCAAGCTATCCAATCTCGTTGCTCTCTTTCGAAAGAGTAGATCATATCCGACTTTATTATAGAATCCAGGCTGTTGCTGGAAATTCCTATATACATACTGTCTGTATCCATCTGTATCAACTCGAAATCGCTTCGGTCAACGTATTTATCTAGAAAGTCGTAGTAGAACTCCAACATCCTCAACTTTGCCAACTGATAAACTGCTATCCCACAGTGAAACGGTCTAGTCATTACTACTCTCGTAAGCGTCTCCAATCTCCTCGATATCTTCGTAGAATGTGGATCTCAATGCTTTGTCAACGCAGCTCTCGTTGTTAGTATACGTTGTGTTTAGATGGCGCTCGTAACATTCGATCATCTTTCCGCAACAAGAGTTGCCAACCAACTTGAATATCTCGCCCACAACGGCCTTGCTACTGTCGACATCTCCCGTTCTACGTGCTGCGGTTACTTCGTCTACGAATCATTCGAACGGCTTTCCTTCTTGGTAATCCAAAGTTCTGTACACAGCAGTTATCTCTAATCCGTGTCGCAGATACCACTTCAGTAGTGGCGCGTACAGCAACGTCGTCTCTGTAGACAGAGTTCCCACTAGTTTCTTACCGTCTCCCCTGTTCCTACCTGTATTCTCTAGGTAATCCAACATGTGCTCTGGAACCTCTTCTTCTTTAACAACCCTGTTTGTGAACAGCGGCGACATCTCCGAAAAGAAGTGTTTTCGTAAATTTTTCGTCACCTCGATATCCACCTCGGCAAATCCGAACCACTCGGACTTCTTTGCGAGAATGTGTCCACAACCATCTGGTTTGTAGGTTCTCTAACGTGTCGGATGATCTCTTTACCGCAATACATCACTTTCCTCAGAGTCGACAGGTACAGTGCGTTAGCGTCGTAACCGAGCACCGTTCCGCATTTCTTATTTTTATCCGTGCGGATGTTAGATACTTCGGCTTCCGCGTATCTCGAAAACACTATGGACGGTCCTCCAACAAGAGCTCCCTGCAGCATGTCGTAAGTTTCCTTTTCGGGTGCGTACAGTGGTGGACATTTTGCGTATGCGGTGGCGTTTTCCTTTGTTCTGTAGCTTTTCACATCCTCCTTGATGGTTCCTCGCAACAAATATTGCAGAGCCACACCGGGTAGCGTTACTGCGTCTTTAAGAATATCCACTCCTCTGTCTTTGTAAAAGTTACACATTTTTCCCACCGCTTTCAAGAACGTTGCGACGTCCAGGTCGTTGTAGTATCGCAGCCAGTCCGCGAAAGTGTTCATGTATTTCTCTTTGTAGATCGCGTTGCACGCTTCTAGCTCACTCTCTGTAATAAGGTATCCGTCTCGCAGTTTGGAATACCAGTGTTCGATGGGTGGTAAACCATCGTAGTCCAACTTTTCCGGGGAGTCGAACCACTCGTAGGGAAAGAAAGACTTGTGCATCGAGCAGTCGTATGCCTTGATCCACTTGTCGTAACTAGTTCCGGGTCCCATGTACAGAGCAATGTCTAGAAACCTGAATTCCGGAGTGAACAGAAATATCGTCGTGTTTGTCTTCTTACCTACCATAACTTTATCGGTTGTGTCAGCCAGTTTCCCAACGAGATTTTTTCCTTATCAGGTTTATGTCGTATCTACTAGAGTTGAATCCTACCACGGGAACCTGTTCTATCCACCTCTTTATAGTTTTGATTTGTGTTTCCTGGAGTTTGTCCATATCAGTCGGCATGTACTTGCGGTGCACATCGTTTTTGATCGTTTTACCTCTGCTTTACAACTCCCTCAAGAACTTTGATACCAAAATTTCAGGATCTCTCTCGCAAATGTGTGTTGTCGTTCCTGAGAGACTGTCGCCTACTGAAACACTTATCGGAACGTGGGCAACCTCGTACTCTAGGTCTCGAGTTTTTACCTCCCCTCCGTTGACGTCTAGGTAAGCTTCAAAGTCGTACTTTATTTGGTACGGGTACAACACTGTCTCCGGGACCGTCTGTTCTACTTGTGGATGATTTCGTGAATTATAGTCGCACTCCCAAATAACCACGAGTATGTATCCGGCTGAGATTATTGCCGCGTCCCTATCAAGAGTTTTCTTTGTACTTTTTATCCATGCGCCTTGTGTGGAGTGGACATCCGTGCCAGTGACAGCCGTGGAATTGGTACACGGTATTTGTCTCCCTGCAGTATCCGTCGACCGGAGCCCCTGCAACCCACCTTTCTCCTCCGTGTCCGCACCTGGCGGTGTGTATGTGATTGACTTCTAAAGATTTTATCCAGTCCATCGACATTTTGCTGGCGTGCGATCTTGGGTAGAAGGCTTTTTCAAACGCGAACATTGGTCTGTCTATCATCTTACCTTTGCACACGACTACGGTCTCTCCCCTCATGCATGTTGCTTCGTGGTTTTTTAACAATCCTATCGTCATCTTCTTCTCTCCTACCTCCTCGTAGTGTGCTGGTGTCTTTCTCAAATACCACGCTCCTTCTTCCGTTGGCTCGTACACTTCTATTCCTACACTGAAACATTCCTCCACTTTCTTCATGTCCTCAAAAGGAACCGGTCCTCTCACGGTTTTCTTGTTTTTCGCGAAATACTAGTTAGCCATGCTTCGTGCCTTATCACAACACCTGTCTGCTCGAACATCTTCCAAATGAATAGCTAGACATCTGATAAGACACAAATCGTCGTTGTATTTATCTAACGGGTACATACCCTTCTTGTTCCTCAACCAATCCGGAAGAGGTCCTCCGGATGCTACTGTTGAGGCTAACCCTGTGTCTTCCCTCCTATCACCTAAAATTAGTTTTACGAATACGTCTACCCACCGGACAAACATCCATTTTGTGTTTGGTCTGTCTACCTTATCCAGGTTCATACGAGTTTCTTCTTACCTCCTCGTAAGAACTCATCCATTGGCTACCTCCGAGGTGTTTGTGAAATATTATAGTTTTCGCTCTACCACGACTGTCTTTCTCCTCTATATGTGCTAGCTTGTAAGAAAAATAGTATCTCAGATAGAAGTTGCTCGTCAGCATCGGAGCCAACTTGTCAACTATCCTTTCAGATATTGTCCCGTCTATGCCCTTACGAAAAGAAAGCTCCATGTTTCTCCTACCTTTCTCCACCCGTTCCTTACTTTCGTCGTGGCTGCCTAATATCTTCTCACCTTCGTCGGCTATTGCGTTCACCAACTTGCGTTCACCAACTTTCGGTTCAACTTCGACACCACTTTCTGTGGGGTCTTTCTCTGCGCGATAGCGTTGGCACGCAGACTCATAACACTCTCTCCCGCAAGTCTATGCCCAACTTTATCAACATTGTCTATATTATTGAAGGCACCTCGCTTGTAGGCCCTGGTAAACCTAGTCGTGAAAGCTGTGTTTTTAGCCTCGAGTTTTGTCAACCCTGGATCTCTTAGGCGTTTACTGTATGTCAACACAAAGCGATGAGGCTTCTGCTCTGAGTTTTTCAACTTGTGGCAGCATTTTAAAATCTTGTTTAAAGCCTTGGCTTAAACCGTGGTTTAACTCAATGTTTGAATAACTACTAGTTTTCGTTTCTTTAGCTTGAAATTTTATTAGTTTTGTCAACCCAGGAACTCTTAGGCGTTTACTGTATGGTATGTTGAGATCGTCCGCTTGTTTTCGCAGTTGATCTCTAGTTATATGAAGCTTTTCTACACCGCTAATCAGTTGAGGCGGAATAATTTTCTCATCCATAAATTTTCTCATTTTTCTTCATCCGAAGAAATTTCTCGCAGGCATATTTTCATACTTCCTATATGTTAGCAAATATACTTTTTTTTAAATTATTAATTAATTAATTAATTATTTAAATAATTAATTATTATATTTTCTATATTTAATAATAGGGGGTGTTCAGTTTTAAATAATTAATTAATTAAATAATTAATTAATATTTTCATACTTCCTATATGTTAGCAAATATAATAATTAATTATTTAAATAATTAATTAAATTATTTATTAATTAATTGGCTCTGACCAAATGGACTGTATGGTATAAGAGAAGCAACTCTGACAAGGACGACCCGCTTTAGAAAGTACACAGTTGTCTAACTTGGCTCTGACTAAATGGGCTGGACACTTACACTCTTATTCTATAGGTGGTCCGCACGTTTTGTTTATTCAGTTCATACACAAATTCAAGTGGTGTGGGATCGTAGATGGAGTGTAGGGATTACTAGCTAGTAGGTGGAATGTTGTTGCATATAAATTTGTACATAACGTTGTCTCGCCACGATCGACAAGAAGAGATTAAACGAACGTGTGAACAGTGTAGGCCCAGATCAGAAAGCATACCACAGTCTCCTATATGTGGCTATGACTGGAGAAATTGGATTTGTGTGATTTGTGACTATTGTAGGTCCAAATCAAATACAGCGGATGTTGACACAATCTTCAAACACTACAAATACAGCAACATATTTTATTCAGCATAAAGCAATACAATGCTTCTAGCCATTAAAACAAAATTGTGTAGTGCACATGAAATAAAGATTTTCAGAATGGAAATGAAGGAGCTTTTACTTGTGTGGATAATGAGTGTTGAAAACAGCGTATATCGAGCCAGAGCCCACATATGTGCAGTCTGATTCGTGTATATGCTGGTTGCAACGATAGATGCTTATTACTAATCACATATATGCGTAATGTGTAATGAGATACCGATGTTTGCTGGGATATTATAAATGACATAAAATGTGTTAGGGTATTGCAAACATTCTTCTCATTTCAGATCGCACACTTGTGTTGTAGATCTATTGTTGTACTACCGTATGTTAATAACTGACATGAAAATTATGTTTTGATTATTATTCTAATTCTTTCCTTAAATTGTTAGCAAAATAAATATATTTTGACAAATTAATTGCTGTATTTTTATTTGTTGATGTTATTAAATTTTCATATTACATCATCCAACCCCCCGTGTCAATTAGAGCGACTAATTTTCCCACTGCTGTCACCCCGGGCTCTCCTTAATTGACCCCATGTACAGTATTGTTTCATTGTAAGTGGAAAATGGCCTACAAGAATGACGTTATTACAGTTTGACTAGCATAGCACCAGATCCATCTATGCACCTGACAGCTCTGATAAGTGTCTACTCTGTTGCCCGTCTGATTTAGTATTATATATAAGTACTATCGGGGGAAACATAGATTGTAACCTGACGATGTAAATATAAATAAATGTATATACAGACTGGTATCCTACAGCTGTTGAAAATTACACAGTATGTCCATGTTGTCACCCACTGTCGCATTTCAGTATGTAGTTTGTAACTAGGTCATTCTTATATTTTTACAGTACAGTACAGTTCCATATATTTAAATCAGCGGTCTAATAAACTGGAGTTCTAAGTAGTCTGTTGAACTATTACTTGTAATAATCGTATTATGCATACATTTCGGAAGTTCCACTGATACGTCATATAACCACGTGATCACAAAGGGAAATAACTGTGGTAAGCAAAATAAGGGAAAGTTAGTCATGCAGTGACGGCTGGAAAAACTGGTTGTCCGGAATATGAAATCCGTAAAAGAACGGCACATACTGGTCGGATTACTGTAAAATTTGTTTTATTTGATATATAAATGATGAATACATAAGCGTATCGCGAAAACAGAAGCTTGTTATATCACCTTTAATTATGAATGAGGTATATAATGGCCATATTATTCTTTATTTTTATATGCATACAGTAAATCTCGTATATACTGCATTATATATATTCTCAGAATTAAGATTTAAAGGTTTAAACATATACATTATTGTTACAGTTCGTACGTGTACGGACTTGTGTTACATTAAAAAAAAGTGTTAGATTAACATCAAACAGGGTAATAGCAAAGGGTTGCTCTTGGAAAGCTCGGTTTCCATGCGGGGGATGTAGGAGAAACTGCGAAACAGATTGTCTTCTTTGCGAGGTAAGCAGTAATAACTATGCAGTTACACACATATATATTTATACCATCAGTAAACCCTGAATCAGAATTCGAAACAGTTTATTTAAGGCAATAAATAAAACTTCATAGTACATGCGCGTATCAGATGGATAATGTGTTGATTTTACCATGTTCCACCCATTTCAGATATCTATGTGTATAATCCCGCCCCTGGGTGTCATAAATTAAAATCGACAGTCGTAGGTTGCATATCGATGTCGCGTGACGTTATACTGACTCGATAATTCAACATACGCCATGAGATTTTATACATTCGGACAATTCAGATTTGTCATGCCAAAAAAACACCATGTGTTCCGTAAATGATTCCGTAAATGATTAAGTCAACACTAAAAGCCATTACGCCGTCGCGTAAAGAAATACAAGTTGTCATATCTGGCGTATATGAACTACTTATGCACATATTGTGTTATTAATATACTGGTTATACATTAATTTGCTTTTAAATCTACCATTATCCACCATTATCCACCACAATAATCACCATAACGCCCCATTCTCCCCATTCTCCCCATTATGCTCACCATTATCCCCATTACGCCATTTAGTGAGACCCGAGGAGGTGTAGCTTGTAATTGTTCATCAGTTTGATTGCATGAATGATGTTTTACGTCATATTGACTTGTAACTATTATCAGCTAGGCTACAGCCCGCCAGTTGTATAAAGACGATTCGTGAAGTGGGTAACAACTGTGTCGAATCATGGACTGACAAACATTGTGGTCTGAGTCAACACTGGTCGCAAAATCCATAAGCCAGACATTTTTCCATACAAAGCTACATAGTATGCCGTTTATTACTGTCATATAAAGGGGGTGTATATATTAAAACATCCGCATATTCACCCGGCGGCAGTATCTGATATGAGGTATTGGCATATGCAACCCTAATTTTATTATCCTTCTTTCTTTCTTTTTCTCTGTATATTCTTCCAGTTGTTTAACACCAAGCACATTGACACATTTGTCGAGCACTTGTAAAATGTAAACACGTGGTTTGTGTGTTAGTTCAGAATAGTGGAGTCGGTTAGGGGAATGATTGTGACAGACTGGAAGAAAGCACCAAATTTGGCACAGTTGTACTTGATGACAATACAATTTTTTTGAGTGGGGATACCCGATTTTAAAGGTCAAGGTCAAGGTCAGGCCAAGGTCAAAGGTCAAACAATAGTGAAAAAACGGGTATGTTCTCTTTATTTCATATAATAGCACTCATGAACTATGTTGAATGATGCAAATTGTCGGAATGCATCACCAGATGAATTATCATGATTCCACCATTGTCGGCTTTAATAATAAAGGTCAAGATCAACATACAATATCAAGGTGAAGGACATTTATTGTCGAAAATTATCAGAAATCGCTTAATTTCCCCGCTAACAATTGGTAACTGATTGCCAATTGTTGTTGCTATGTATTTATTTATTTGCCCATATCGGCTGTTGATACATTTCCATACACTGTGGCCTATCTGGGGTCAAGGTCATATGTTAGAAATCAAGGTCAAAACGATAAACTGGATTCAGAACTGTAACGGTAATTAGCATGATCCAAATATTACTTTTATCTAATATGCGTAAAATCATATGTGATATCACTTTACTATTGAACCTTGACACGATTAGTTCATTTGTGACATTTATTATGTGATTAAATGTCAAGGTCAATGTATAAAATCAAGGTCAATGTCATTTTTGCTCAAAATAGTCGGATATTTGCTTAATTTCCGCTAAAAATTAATATGAATGACGCTATCATGCCAATGTAAATGTTAGTTCAAAGTCAAATGTCATGAAGGTACACTATTCCATATATTAAGACTACAACAGCATGATCTGAATGTTTTACAGTGCTGAAAGACATCCACATACGAGTGGACATCATTCGATTTCGCTTCTCTTGTTCTGTATTAACACTTTGGAAATCATTATAATTATATATTGTTATTATTTAGTAGTAACAGGTGGCCAGTGCCATAACTGATTTGCATGTGAATGGGCTTTCACTAGTTTTAAGTGTCATAACGTTTGTTTTGTTGGCATATGACTCCTAGTAATAGTTCAAGTCCCGACCTAATCCAACCCTGGTGCACCCAAGAGGCCAGTATCACCGAGATTCACAATTACCACGACAGTAGCAAAATGAGATGCACTCCAGACCAGCATTCTTGCACTTGCAGTTCTTTGAGCAGATTGGGGTCGCCTTGCAGCCACACTTCACTAGTTCCCTGCAACTAACTGTGGAAGCCGGTAGTGTTGTCCAAGTTGGATACCATCTCATGTCTGATCTAGTCCAGCCAAACCCTCCTGGGTTTGGTACAGCCACAACTGGCTTCAGACATTCAATCCAAATACTTGCCTGATATATACTTCTATTTACATGTTGGAGCAATGCACTCTGTGTTGGGGGTAGTTTTTCCATCATATTCACCTTGCTGGTGAAGAGGTCCTGTCGAAGATCGTTTACCTTATCATGTTGCGTTGTGTTGTCATACATGACACATGCAAACCTTTCAACAATTCCGAAAGTTGGAGACGTGGTGTCCATTGGAACGAAGGGTGAGATGGTGAATGCTTCGGTAATCGCCGGGTATGCTTGCCACGTCTTCCATGCTGTCTTCTTGCCCTTTCCACAGAACTGTGATGTCACATCTGAACCAGTAAAGGCATGGAAAAGTGGCAGGGTGCGAGATTTATCCGCTCCTAGCTTCTGGCAGATGGAGTTGATATTGGTGTAGCGGAAGTGTTTGCCTGTACCAAAGCCCACACATAATTGTACTTGTGGATTGACCTATAGAATGGCATGGAACACGCCTACCAATATTAATATCAGGTCAGTGTCTACAGTTTGGACGAGAATAGAATTCGCTCCCTCCTTTAGCGCATCATGTACTCCTCGAGAGTAATGTTAACACGATTGGATTTCACGTCTCGACCTGCGGTAATGTTTACTGTCTTGGTAGCTATATATCGTGATTGGCTACATCATCTGACAACATTGCGAACAGTTCTTCTTTGTTTCTGTCATCTTGAAGGAATCCGACAAAGTTTGTGGGTAGCTTTGTACTTCGTGACACCTTTCTTCGTACTCCCTTTCCGCGTTTCTCTCTGGTTTCGACTTTCAGACTGTCAGTTCGATACGTGTCCCAAACGATGGAACAGTTTTCAAGCTGCCTTTCTGTCCACGGGATAAAGATAGTGTCGCTATATTCGCCAAACGTAGATTTGCTTTCGTGTGGGAGGGCATGTACCATAGCCGCACCATCTACGACCTTAATGTCCACTTCAATGGGTGCTTCTGCATTCTCACCTTGTTCAAGACATGCTAGCAGCTCTGACTTGTTACTTGGTAGTCTAAGTCGCCCATGCTGCGACAATGCTGGTGGCTATGGGTGGTTCTCGTGTGCGAAGAAGTCCTCCAATTTCGTGTCTCGGACCTGGGCAGCAACGAACAGCTGGCTGAACAGATTGCAATCGCTCTTTATTTCCTGAAATTGTTGTTTCGATCTTGTTTTCACGGATGTCATGTTCAAACTCTTAAATAATGGCAGTTTGTTTTTCTTAATAGCCTTGTGGATCGATTCTTTCCTTTCAACTAGTACATCGCTGACATACGTCGAATACTGCTGCTTTCCCAATACATCCATTCTGTGCAGTGCATGGACAGCCGCACCATCCAGACAATCATGAGTGTCCAGTGTCATTAGTTCACCTGATGTGTCGCTGAATGGGTTACCCATTGTGGCTATTGTCTGGGTCATATTGTTCACCTGCCTTTGAAATCTTTCTTGAGATGAATGACCCTGTTCATGGCTATCAGTTGGTAAATCACGGGAGTCGGGTACTTCCTCAAACTCTGTCAGGATCCTGGCCTGCTCGGGACCTGCAATCATGCACCGTTTAAATGCTGCGGGATTTTCGGTGAGACCGACAGAGCCACCCAATCCCTTTACGGTTTCGTTGTATTGCTCATGTGTTTGGTCAAGCGGCATGGCAGAAAACTTCCGCGTCGTCTTTCTGAGGACCCAGTTCTTTTTGAGGACACCTCTCACTTCGTTAGTAAGTGCCTTCATATACCTAATATGCACGGGCAGCCATCGGGCATAGTTCCTATGGTCTAGCACAAAGAACCAGGGTGCTAGCGCTTCCATGGCTTCAATGTAGAGTGCAAAGTTCTGCTCCCTGTGTGACCTGACGAATATCAGTACTAGGAGTAGTATATAAGAGTCACAATGATACCACCACCCTCTGAAAGGCACCGGTGCCCCCCACCGCATGGTGGTATCATTTGTGACTCTTATATACTACTTGGATTTCCCCCCACTGTTCGGCGGGTATGTATGAGAAGAATGGACCATATTTTTCATCAACCGCGAGACCATATATTTATGACATGAGAAGATACACCCTATTAGAGATAAGAATCCCTATGTTATACTCAGTATATATACACAACATAATGGTTCTAGTTAAGTGTGCGTGGTTGAAGACAGGTAGTCACGAGAGGTGTCATCGCACCGGTATTTACGAATATTGCAAACATCACCGTGCATGGACGCGAAGAGGTTCCGTTTCGCCTCGCCCATGTCGGCATTGTGGGGTAGGGACCAAAGCCGAGTCATTGCTATGTCCACCATGCGGTGGCACTCAGGCTACTCATCGAATGGTTAACAAGGGATTACGTGCTCGCAAGTATTATCGTTTAGTAATAATTCAAATCGGAAAGTCAGTTAGAAAGATAGAATCGATCTAATAAGTCACGGTGTTTCTACAGCATTAAAACACTGTAAAAAACATTATCAAACTAATTTTATAAAATTGGAAATTGAACAGAAAAAACAACTACCAATATTATTAGAGAAAATGGATAATACAATACAATTGGAATTGAAAGTTTTTAATGACTGTGTTGAAGAAGTTTACGAAGCTTACGGGGGTTATGATCCTGTATATAAATTCTACAAAATGAGAACACTAGCCGATATCGAATACATGAAATACCAGCGTAATTTATTACGCTCCGATAAAAACGTTGCATTTACAATATTATACCGGCAATTATGTCAACTATACAAGAGGCAAATACAAACATTAAGATGGATAATGCGTATCGGATATGAAACTAAGGTGTATTATATAAAATTGTTAAAACCCAACGATTCGTTTACGAATGTACATTTCTACGATATCGCTTATAAAGATATGTATATTATTGAACAGAAAAAACACTACTAATTAATTAGGTGGTGTGTACACAGTTTATAAACACTTAGTGAGGGTTATATAATTCACGAATTTCCGAGATGGTTCGTTATTTAATTTTGTAAAAATATTTATAATTTAAAGCTGAACACCCCCTATTATATAGAAAACATATTAATTAATATAATAATTTATTAATTAATAATAAATAACAATTTTTTTTTATTTCACCAGCAAAGTTAGGTTTATATATGAGAAATAAACACATATATACATTGCTGGGACGCTAGCAGTAATCTCAAAAGTGAGGCAGGTTTCGCCACATGTACTTCACTCTGGCCGCTCTACACATTATAGCGGATGGAGGTAACGAAGGGGAGAGGTCCGTGGTATCGGTCCAATGATGGGGTGGAGGAGATGTGAGTGTAACACACCTCGCTAAGCCTAAAAAAAATAGAAGAGATTTAAGTGAAGGCTTAGTGGGGTGGACCCAGAAGGGTTTTGCTGGCGCGGGTTCGAGCCTCGGTGGGACCTAAAACTTTTTTCCTTTTTTTTTAAATTGTTAATAATTTTCCTAAAATTAATTAATAAATGTTTACTGCACCAATATAATTAATTTTATAACTAATTTAAAGAAAATTATAAAATTAATTATTTAATAAAAATATTAATTTCCTCCGACTTTATCTCCAAGTTTTACCCTAAATTTATCCCAATCAGTACACTCAAGCTTGGGCATGGTGGCGCGTGCTTTGATTCTAATATCATTTTTTATTTTTTCATATCTCCCCATTTCTTCCACTACGGATTCAAACTCTAAATTTGATATTTTCTTATCGGCCAACGCTTTGGACACTATAACGTCGATGCTATTTTTCTTAGACCTGGCGAGAACAGATATTCTATCATGTATTCTACATTTTTTCTCGAGTTTTCAACCCGACGCCCTAATTACCATACAAAGTATTCCAGATAAAACGGTAATTCCACTCAAAACCCCTGCAAGTGGAACCGTTACAATTGTAGATAGTATTGAAGCAGTCCCCGCACCACTCATTACAGATAAACTTGCCAGAACCGTACTAGATGCTTCAGCTATATTCGCCACGCGCTTATATTTTTTAGCGTGTCTTTTTCTATTTCTATATTCTCTAACTAAAATATCCTGCATAGCGACGATATTATTTAACCTAAAATCTGAACTTCTTTCATTAATTGGACAAAGTGTTGATGGAGTGGTATTGACAATTGGAAGCGGTGATTCGTTCAGGATTTTCAATATATTTGTATTTACAAATTAAGTTCAATTAACAATGAGACAATAGTGGAAGAACTCGCTGGGTCAGCGATTTTCGTAACAAAGTTAATAACACCACCTTTGGAAAGTCTAATTAGATCATCACCGGAGAACAAAACCACCGACGAACTATCTCCAGTGGGTTCAGTGACTACAATTGCCCGTTCTTCCCCATCTACTACGAGATTTATCGTGACCGCGCCCACAGGTTTACCATTAGCATTAACCAAGCAGACCGCCATTCGGAGAAGTGTACCTGGAGCTGTCATGGTGTATCCCCCACATTTATTACTCGCTTTGGCACTGAACGAATATTCAGGGAGCCCCTCAACCAATGAGCCCCGCTTCTCAGCCCAAACTGTTATCACACGTTTTTGCGTTTTCATTGTTTTTAACAATCCAGCAAGTCCCCCGATAGAGATATGTACGAACCTTTTTCAGCGGTCTCCTCAAGTGCTTTGGTCGCGGCTCTACGAGCATGTTTCAGTTTATCGGAAACTTCGGTTATTTTACCGTCTAGTTCGGTAAGTGCCGCTTCTCTACTGAGAGAGTCCTCTAAGCGCAGCGCATCATAAGCCTGCGTAATGGTCACCTGGTAGCCTTCTAAGGCTTTTTCAACACCCAACCGGGCCTCTTTTTGAAATTCTGTTATTTTACCGTCTAGTTCGGCAACCGCCGCTTCCCTGATGAGAGAGTCCTCTGAGCCCAACACCCCATAAACCTCCGCAAGGGCCGCCTTGTGGTCTTCTCGGACTTTATCAATACCCGTTCGGACCCCCTCAACCCCCAACCGGGCCTCCTTTCGAAATTCGGTTATTTTTTCGTATAGGTCAGTAAGTGCCGCTTCTCTGTTTAGAGAGTCCTCTGAGCGCAACGCCCCATAAGCCTCCGCAATGGCCACCTTGTGGTCTTCTCGGACCCCCTCAACCCCCAACCGGGTCGCTTTCAGAAATTCGGCTATTTTCCCGTCTAGTTCAGTAAGTGTCGCTTCTCTGCTGAGAGAGTCCTCTAAGCGCAACGCATCATAAGCCTCATTAAGGTCAACCTGGTGGTCTTCTCGGACTTTATCAATACCCGACCGGGTCTTCTTTTTGAAATTTGGTTATTTTCCCGTCTAGTTCAGTAAATGCCGCTTCTCTGATGAGAGAGTCCTTTAAACGCAACGCATCATAAGCCTCCGTAAGGTCCGCCTGGTGGTCTTCTCGGACTTTATCAATACCCGACCTGGCCTCTTTTCGAAATTTGGTTATTTGTTTTCCTAGTTCGGTAAGTGCCGCTTCTCTCTGATGAGAGTCCTCTGAGCGCAGCGCATCATAAGCCTCCGTAAGGTCCGCCTGGCGGTCTTCTCTGACTCCCTCAATACCCAACCGGGTCTCTTTTCGAAAATCGATTATTTTCCCGTCTAATTCAGTAAGTGCCGCTTCTCTGATGAGAGAATCCTCTAAGCGCAACGCATCATAAGCCTCCGTAAGGTCCGCCTGGTGGTCTTCTCGGACTTTATCAATCCCACAACCGGGCCTCTTTTTGAAATTCGGTTATTTTTTAACCTAGTTCGTTTAATTCCGTATGCGTTTCTTCACGACTTTGTGTATTCACAGCCAGGGCATATTCTCTAAGTTGTGATAGTAGACTCTTGTGAATCTCGTCCGTGGCCACCGATATAGTTCTATTGATCAAGGTCTTTGTTTTTTGGGTAGTTAAAAAGTCGCCCTCTGTCGGGATGAACTCCCCTACTGTCGGTACCAAATTCTTTGAATTTGTCACCCAATCCCGATTGTAATTGGAAGAACTACCTGGTCCGTATATACTCATTTCAATAATGTTGATAATATATATATATATATATTTAAATTACGAACATGCGTTTAATTCTAAATAATTTTCTTAAAATTAATTAATTTGAAATTTCTAGGACGACCGAAATCGGGTAATCGTTCTTCAACTCTCGCCCTTTATCATCAAGAATAGAAATCTTCAACTCGTGGATGTGTCCCGATTCCAAAACTTTCATCTCTGGGTGTGGGAAGTCTAAGGTCAGGGTCTCGCCAAAGAAACAGTCGCTGGCGGGCACGGTTTTCAGTAATGTGCTGGGAGTGTCGTCTACCGTGTTGTACGATGTGTTCACCCGATCCAGGTGCACCCCGAGAGTCTTCGTGACGGCGAAGTTTACTGGGGTCGTGTCGTCGTGCTCGCCCGGATCAAACATCCCATCATCGTTGGCAGGGTGTGTTATTTTAAATCCTAACAGTGAGCCCAACCCCGGTGAGACCCTTGAAATTTTCTCAACGGTCAATGTCGCAAGCCTCGTGGCTTTCGAGACTGCGAGAGTGACTACACCAGGAATCTTCGACGTGACAAAAGCTTGGAGATCTCCGAAACTCCAAAGGCCATGAGGTACTATAGCATGCTCGCCAACATCTCCTAAGAAAAACTCGAGCGTTTCGATGTTTCGCCACCCGACCGTGAACGTGATTGATCTAAGGCCTACCCGGCGTTGTCCGCAGCAGTTGTCGATTGACTTTTGAAGTTCACAACTCTCTTTTTGAACATTAGTGATAGTAGCAAACATAATAATATCTTTCAATGGATACCAAAGCATTTAGCTTTAATTATAATGCAAAGTACGCGGTCGGTGGTAAATACACGCAAAAAGACGTTGTTAACCACCTTGTACACCCAACCGTAACAGTTAGACCGGAAAGTGGCTTTGCCACCAATTTCCCTAACATCTTTGAACAATATAGGCTGCACAAGATTACTACGATGGAGGCGGTAAACGGGTGGAAAGCAACACCGATGCAGTTTTGGCAGAACCAAATAAATTTCGCTGTATGGTGCGCAACAGCCGGGTGTGGAGTTTCACATAAAGACCATCTGACATCCAAGAATGTCATACTCCGAAGTGTCTACAACTTTCACGTGTATTATACTATTAGGAGGATTCTCAAAGAACTAGGTATTTCACTACCTCAAGACGACGCCTGGGATCCCATTTCCAACGCATACGACCGTATGGCATTTGAAAGACTGTGTAACGAATTTAACGTTTCAAAAGACGCGGACTGGAGACAGAAAGCATTTCCTACCAGCACCGTCCTCGGGGACGTTCTCATTCGGGGCCAGTCAGGGAATTGGACGCAGACTGATTTTAGACATGATCACTCCGGCGACCACATTGTCAGTCGGAACGCCGGGAATTTTGACCCCGCGACTATGACTTTCGGGCCGGAAGTGTCTGGAGGTCGGCACTATGGCGTGTTTTCTTGTAAAATGTTACCTCTGAAACGAGCTCACGTCGATTACATACAGCAGGCTGCTGCGGTTCAGGACGCGTGGGGTACATTTATGTTAGATACGGGTCTAGGGTTCACGCAGGCCGGGGTTACTCGCGTCAACGACTCCATTCGCAAGTACGTCTGGGCCATCCTCGGCGCACAGAAGCAAACTCGCAGTTCTATACTGGGCACGGGAACAGCGTTTGATGCACAAAAACAATTATTGGCACTTGTAGAGGACGCCATCTCAGCTAGGATGGACCTGGAGAAGGCGATCCAGAATTATCATGACGTTTTGCAGAATGCCAGCACCCCAGTAGACTATGTATTTGGAATAGGTCTTTATATGGCGCCGAGCAATATGATACTACGAGACGACCCGGTTGACGGTTACAATAATCAGATCGTAATCGCCACCGCCAATCAAAAAATCGGCCACAACGGTAACGTGAACACGGATATCATCAAGCGCACCCCAACATGATCGGGCGCGGAGTTGTAAGTGGAACCGATTTCATAAAACCCCCAATTCACGAATTGGATACACCCACCCCAATTCGTAAATTGGATGCACTATCGAGTCCCCCTAATCCAATCGTAATTGGAACAGGAGCGGAAACACCAATCGAGATTGGAAGCACAACACACGAGGAGGAGAAATTAGCGCTCGTCGTTGCCCTCGTGGCGGTCGGACTATTTGTGCTTTGGTTTTAGGAACTCGAGAGAGAGTAAAAGTAGGAGACCGGCGATTGCCACGATTAAAGCCCAAGTATTTTTGGCGAGCCATCCGGCCGTTTTTGCTAATATAGATAGCAAGTAAGAAACGATACTTCCGATCAGTCCAGGTAGTGCGGCAGCCGCCTTTTCGGCTAATTTAGCCAGGAGACTGGCGAGGGCTTTTAGTTGTTTTTTTACCCACTCCTTGGCTCTACCGGATGGCGCGGGTGGTGGTGTGGGTGCTGGCGCGGGTGGTGGCGCCGCACCACCAGTGAAAGCTATAACTATGGTCGATATAGTCATGCCGATAGCCGCAAGGATGCTTGCTATCGTGATGCCCTGTTCTCTGAACAGAGTGCGAAGACGCTCACCGAGTGTCGTCTCCTCGTGCAGGACCCTCGAGATTGTTTCGCGGATCCGACTTATTTGGGTGCGGAGAGCCTCACGGTTAGTCGAGGCAGCCTCCAAACGAGCTGCTCTTTCATCCCGCAACGACTGCAGGCGTTCGGTGATCCGCTCGGTAGATTCTCTATCACCACCGGCTTCCTCCAGTTTTCTTTCTTCTAGCGAGTAGTAGTAAGGGAGTCAAAATGATACCACCTACCGTGATATCATTTATAACCCTCTATAATACCCCCACCACCCCCGAAAATCAAAAAATTGGTTAACGAGGAAAATTGGGTCTCCCGACAGCAAATTTATGAATTTTTGGAGAAAATAATTTTGAAAAGAGGGAGTCCCAATTATATTGGTAATTGACTTTTGAAAAAAGTCGAAATCATTCATGCAAGTACAATAGTTTATATTCCTCATTTTTCTTCTCCGATATAGCTAATTTATTTCGCAGATCAGCAACTAATTCTACCAGCTCTAGTCTACCACGTTCACCTTTAGCCACCTGACAGCGTAGTTGCTTATGTCTACAAAGAGTTTGGGCACTAACGAATTTACAAGGGCATCTAGGGCATTGAAATTGTGGGGGGGGACACAAGGAAACTTTCTACGTCTCGCTAGATGCCTTCGTAGATAGTCTTTACACGTAAACGTCTTACAACAAGTCTCACACTCCATTATATATGTATATAACCTATGAAATTTATCTGTTCAATTGGACGTGAAAAAAACATTATGTAAATTTTTGACGTCCAATTGAACAGATAAATTTCATAGGTTATACAAAAGTATATATACAAAAGTATAATACAGAAAATATGATAACGCCAGAAACTAGAGCAGAAATAGAAAGTTTGAGAAGAGAAGCCGAATCTCTAGGGATTACTTATAGTACACGGTTGAGAGTTAGGGGGTTGACAAAGCTGATAAATGCCACAAAGAATGAGGTGTTTATGAAGCGGTTTACCCGCGCCTATAAAAGAGGGGCATTTAAAGACCTCTCACTAGCGGAGGAAGTTGGTAACAGAATTCAAAAAGAAAGTATTTCGGAGTTAAGGGCTAGTGTAATAAAACCTTCAAGCACAAATAATTTGTCTCAAATTAGACACACAGGTGGCCCAATACAAAATAATAAGAAAAGATCTATAGTTCGCGCGATAGTGGAAAAAGGTGAAGAAATATTGGGGGCTCACGATGAAACATTGGAAAAGGTAGAAAATGGAAGACGGGTAGTTACATTATCCTTTCGTAAAAACATTAACATTAACGAGTCTGAACGCATGTCCGAGAAACTCGCTCCGTATCTAACAACCAATTTTTATTTGAGATATTCATATTCATTACAAGCTAGAAACATATGGAGGAAATTAAAAATGGAAAACCTGTAACTATAATAATGCACAAAAATCTCGGTGGTAGCGAACCACTATCATCAATGAAAACCGTTAAAAAATGGCTGTCAGATAGGAGCAAACACGAATAATGTCCGATAAAATAGACAGACCGAATACAAAGTGGAAGTTTGTAAGATGGGTAGAGGTTTTGTAAAGCTAATACAGGGTAGTAGGGGAATAGATTTGGGACTACAATCCAAAGAAGCAGCAGGAGAACTTCCAGAATGGCTGAAGAATAAAAAAGGTATGTATTCTTTAGATAAGTATAATGACGACCTTTGTCTGTTCAGGTGTCTAGCTATGCATATGACAGATAAAAGACCCGACAGATGTACAGAAAAGGCGAAAGAACTTAGTAAGCAATATTTTGGTAGTAATGCGGTTTCACCAATTCCTTTTTCAGATCTGAAAAAGGTTGAAGAGTTTTTTAAAATCGGTATAGAAGTATATCAACCCACCCAATGTAACGTATGGTGGTTGAAAAAGTACCAGCGCACTATAAGGCAATAGGTAATAAAAAACCAATGACAATAGGACTGTTTAATAATCACGCATTTCTGATAAAAAACCTTAAAAACCAAAACCTATCTAAAATTTACGCCTGCGATAATTGCAAGCAGAAATTCACGAAAGCGAGTAATGTGAAGAGACCACGGACCAAAATGTATGAAAGGTGAGACAAAAGTAGTATGTGATGGTAATTATTTAGAGCGCCCGCGTTCGTCGTTCGAGAAAAGCGTTCTACCCAAAAGAAAGTCTAACAGTTATGGGGCGATCGATTGGATGTACTCTGTGGAAAAGCGCGAGGGAATTCACATTCACCACGAACAGTGTGGACACGGGGGTGAAAGATGGATTTTAGGAGCTCCAGTAGATGGATACTGTCCAGAAACCAATACCGTATATCAATATCACGGCTGTTACGGGTGTGAGATTCATGCAAAGCATAGAAAAGAAGAACGCGCATCCACTATGAGAAGAGATACATTTATTAGAAGAAGCAAAGAATTCAACCTAGTAGTTATGTGGGAATGCGAATTTCAAAGAACGGGTAAAGACATAAAGATCGGTTGCGAAACTACTCTTTATCCATATCAGATAGTATACGATTTTGAGGCATATCTCAACGCAGAATTTGAAACTCTCGGTAATAATCTAGAGTACGAAGCCGAGCACGTTCCGGTAAGCGTAAGTATAGGAGATAATTTCTCAGGAACAGTAACTCATATTTGTGCTAAAGAAATACCTAGTAGGCGAACTGGCATCAACAACAAAGAAAGTAATGGTCGGAAAACGTGCAAACGCAACAATATTTCTATTTACTCCAGAGTTTAGATTTCTTGATGTAATACTTTATCTAGGACCCGGTGTAAGTTACGATAGTTGGATAAAAGCCTACGAATGCAAAGGACAGAAATCTTTGTTTCCTTATGAGTGGTTCGATTCTCCAGACAAACTGGATTACCCAGGACTACCGGATGTAGAGAATTGGTATTCCAAACTATCTGGGAAAATGTTAATAGATGAAACAGAATTAAGTAAATGTCGTAGAATTTTCGAAGAAAATAATATGAAAACTTTCAGAGATTGGTTGAAATATTATAACGATTTAGATGTAGCACCGTTCCTAGAAGCGGTGGAAAAAATGTGTGTAATTTATAAACACAGAGGTGTGGATATTTTCAAAGATGCGGTAACACTACCTGGAGTAGCTATACAATATTTATTGAGAGGAACCATTAAAGAACAAAAATCTTCAAAGACTATTATACCGGAGGATGCTCTATATGCACCAAAAGAAGAAACATACGAAATGATGAAGGATGCTCTAGTTGGCGGTCCATCAATAGTATTTACACGATATGCAGAAGCTGGTGTTTCAAATATTAGAGTGGGTTCCAAACCGTGCAAGGCTGTTTTGGGGTACGACGCAAACGCGTTATATTTATCTACGTTAAATAAAGAGATGCCGTGTGGGAGAGAAACTATACACCATATAGATACCCCACATAACCCTAAATTTATTAAAAAGTTTTGTAAAAGAGTTTTATCTGGAGACTGGTTTCGGTTTGCGGAGGTGGATATAGAAGTTCCACACAACTTAAAAGATAAGTTTTCTGAAATGTCCCCAATATTTATAAACAGAGAAGTAAGAGGTTGATGAAGTTCCCACACACATGTTAAAATATTTAAAAGATACTGGCCGAACAAGAGGAGATGGAAAAAAATTGGTGGGATCTATGACAGCCACTAAAGTATTGCTGTACGCGCCACTGTTGAAATGGTATTTAAAACACGGCCTAGAAATAACTGGAGTTCATCGTGTTATAGATTATATTAGCGGAAAAACCATTCGAATGGTTCGCAAAAGAAGTTACAGCCGCAAGACGAACGGGTGATGTAGAACCAAATAAGAAACCAGTAGCGACATAATGAAATTATTAGGAAACTCGTGTTGTGGAAAAATGATAGAGGCAACGGAGAGACATTTAAATACGACATATACACAAAACGAAACCTGTGTTGACAAAGCATTAAGATCTGCATTCTTTGACGATTTGGAAGAGATAGGAGATGCGTACGAAATATCTTCAAGAAAACCCAGGTGTGCGGTAAAGAGACCATTCCATTGTGGAATAGCGGTTTATCAACTAGCTAAATTGAGAATGTTGGAATTTTACTACGAATTTCTTGACAAATACGTAAAAAGAGTAGAATTTGAATTAATACAGATGGATACGGATAGTATGTATATAGGAGTTAGTGGAAAAATGATAGAGGAATTGATTAGACCTAACTTACTAGACGGGTTTGAAAAAGAAAAAAAGAAATGGTTGGCTTGGGATAAATGGAGCGAAAGAGAGCCCGGACTTTTCAAAATGGAATTTAGCGGAGATAGGGCGATAGCGTTATCTAGTAAGTGTTATTTTGTAGAAAAATTTAATTCTATTAATAAAAACTCTGCGAAAGGAATGTCCAAGAGAACTAACAATTTAAATTGGGATAGATATAAACGAGTACTAAGTGAAACTACAGAAGATGGAAAACACATTATAGATGTAGCACAAAATAGGGGATTTAAAATGAAAGACGGTGTTATGAAAACGTACTGTCAACAAAAATTAGGACTCTCGGCATACTACGATAAAAGACGTGTGTTACCAGACGGAATACATACAGAACCTCTCTAATGATTTATTTAATAATTTTGAAAAAAATTAAGAAAATTAGCAATCTAAAGACTCTGACGATCCGTGGGTAGCTGAGTGTCAGAAGGCACCGCGAGAAGTTCTTCGCGAACAAACCCTCGAGATGGCCCATCATCCAAATAGTAGAGCACGGGCTCATCGGGCTTGGTAATAGATCGATCTAGATTATATACATTGAGAG
>CM055267.1:11325779-11602867 GCA_029237695.1 Conchocele bisecta
AAACCAATACCGTATATCAATATCACGGCTGTTACTGGCACGGGTGTGAGATTCATGCAAAGCATAAAAAAGAAGAACGCGCATCCACAATGAGAAGAGAAAAATTTATTAGAAGCAAAGAATTCAACCTAGTAGTTATGTGGAAATGCGAATTCCAAAGAACGGGTAAAGATATAAAGATCGGTTGTGACACTACTCTTTATCCATATCAGATAGTATACGATTTTGAGGCGTACTCCAGCCAGAAGTTGAAACTACCGGTAATAGTTTAGAGTACGAAGCTGAGCACGTTCCGGTAAGCGTTAGTATAGGAGATAATTTCTCAGGAACGGTAACTCATATTTGTGATAAAGATCCCGCAAAACTTATAGAAAAATTCACAGAAGATTTGAAAGTCAGGGGAAAAGCTATGAGAAGAAGTATGGTCAAGATAAGAGTTTAATACGGAATATTTACGTGAAAAACAAATCAAATCGCCCGATCGAACAGTGGATAGATCAAGTACCGGTTATAGGTTTTAACAGCAGTAAGTACGATATAAACTTAATAAAGAAATATTTAGTAGGTGAACTATCTGCAACAACAAAGAAAGTAATGGTCGGAAAACGGGCAAACAGCGACAATATTTCTATTTACTCCGGAGTTTAGATTTCTTGATGTAATACTTTACCTAGGACCGGGTGTAAGTTACGATAGTTGGATATAAAAGCCTACGACTGCAAAGGACAGAAATCTTTCTTTCCTTACGAGTGGTTCGATTCTCCAGACAAACTTGATTACCCAGGACTGCCTGATATAGAGAATTGGTATTCCAAACTATCGGGGAAAAATGTTACTAGATGAAACAGAATTAAGTAAATGTCGTAGAATTTTAATTTTCGAAGAAATGAATATGAAATCTTTCAGAGATTGGTTGAAATATTATAACGATTTAGATGTAGCAACCGCTCCTAGAAGCGGTAGAAAAAATGTGTGAATTTTATAAACACAGAGGTGTGGATATTTTCAAAGATGCGGTAACACTACCGGGTGTGGCTATACAATATTTATTGAGAGGAACCATTAAATAACAAAAATCTATAAAGGTGGTTATACCGGAGGATGCTCTATATGCACCAAAAGAAGAAACATACGAAATGATGAAAGACGCTCTAGTCGGGGTGGGTCCATCAATCGATTTTACACGCTATGCAGAAGCCGGTGTTTCAAATATTAGATCAAATGGAATTAATAAACCTTGCAAGGCTATTTTGGGGTATGATGCAAACGCGTTATATTTATCTACGTTAAATAAAGATATGCCGTGTGGAAAAGAAACAATACATCATATAGATACCCCACATAATCCTAAATTTATTAAAAAGTTTTGTAAAAGAGTTTTATCTGGAGACTGGTTTGGGTTTGCGGAGGTGGATATAGAAGTTCCACACAACTTAAAAGATAAGTTTTCTGAAATGTCTCCACTTTTTATAAACAGAGAAGTAGATGTTGATGAGGTTCCAGCACACATGATAAAATATTTGGAAGATACTGGAAGAACTAGAGGAAATGGAAGAAAATTGGTGGGATCTATGTCGGCCACCAAAGTACTACTGTACGCGCCACTATTGAAATGGTATTTAAAACACGGCCTAGAAATAACGGGAGTTCATCGTGTTATAGATTATATTAGTGGTAAACCCTTCGAATGGTTCGCAAAAGAAGTTACAGCCGCAAGACGAACAGGCGATGTAGAACCAAATAAGAAACCAGTAGCGGATATAATGAAATTATTAGGCAATTCGTGTTGTGGAAAAATGATAGAGGCAAAAGAGAGACATTTAAATACGACATATACACAAGACGAACCTGTGTTGACAAAGCGTTAAGATCTGCATTCTTTGATGATTTGGAAGAGATAGGAGATGCGTACGAAATATCTTTCGAAAACCCTGGTGTGCAGTAAAGAGCCCCTTCCTTCCACTGTGGAATAGCGGTTTATCAACTAGCTAAATTGAGAATGTTGGAATTTTACTACGAATTTCTAGACAAATACGTAAAAAGAGAAGACTTTGAATTAATACAGATGGACACGGATAGCATGTATATAGGAGTTAGTGGAAAAACGATAGAGGAATTGATTAGACCTAACTTACTAGACGAGTTTGAAAAAGAAAAAAATAAATAGTTGGCTTGGGATAAATGGAGCGAAAGAGAGCCAGGACTTTTCAAAATGGAATTCAGCGGAGATAGGGCGATAGCGTTATCTAGTAAGTGTTATTTCGTAGAAAAAATTAATTCAACTAATAAAAACTCTGCGAAAGGAATGTCCAAGAGAACTAACAATTTAAATTGGGATAGATATAAACGAGTACTAAGTGAAACTACAGAAGATGGAAACACATTATAGATGTAGCACAAAATAGAGGATTTAAAATGAAAGACGGAGTTATGAAAACGTACTGTCAACAAAAATTAGGACTCTCGGCGTACTACGATAAATGACGCGTGTTACCAGACGGAATACATACGGAACCTCTCTTGATTTAAGTAATCGGGGGTAGCTGGGTGCCAGAAGGCACCATAAGAAGTTCTTCGCGAACAAAACCGCGCGATGGACCATCAGCCAAATAATAGAGCACGGGCTCATCAGGTTTGGTAATAGATCTATCTAGATGATATACATTCAGAGACCACACGGGATCAGTCGCGCGGCGGCTGCCACCTTCAAGCTCTCCCGGTTGATAGAGGTACCGGACGTCAACATCCGGTGGAAGCGCCTGCTCTTCTAAACCAACGGGTCGCCCGCGCGAGACGGCAGAGGGCTCGCTCGTCACCCTTTTAAACTTGATAGCATCTACGGGCTTCTTACCTATCAATCTGGTCACCTCTCCGTTCAGTGCGGAGACCACGGCGGGCAGTCTGGCCACCCACTCGGTCGATCGCGAATGAGGGTCTACAAGTTATTTAGCGTATTGGTGTCCGAACAGTCTCTCAGCCAGGGTTCGATTGAAGCGTTCCACGATCCCCTGGTCCCGGTGGATGTTGACGCGGCCGCGTCTGATAGAAACTTTATGCTTAGACAATAGATGAGAGACCGCGCCCATGAACTCGCGGCCGGGATCGACCTGGAGAAGATTTGGCATTTGAGAGGACTCCTCATATATTCGGGAAAGAGCCTCGGCCACTTCCTTAGACTCTTTAGTGGCCAACGGCTCAGCCCCTTATAACGACTCGCTACGTCAACGATTGTCAGCGCGTACTTGTACGTCTTGCGACCGACGCGATCGTGAGGGAGAAACAGGAGATCCGCTTGGTGAACTTGGTTCGGCACCGGTACGTCGAATTTCGGGCGCGGAATATTGTGAGGCGTGGGTAAATAGATCTGCCAGATGGCCTGCTTCTTGAGCCATTCCTTGACAGCGTTTTCTGAAACCTTGGTCGCCGCCGCGAGGTTCTTGATTGCCGCGAGTCCCTTCCAGTACCCGCGGGGGCTATAGTACGTGTTCGCTAGCTTGCGCGTTAGTTTGGTATCAAGTTTGCGCGTGTTCATCGTATGCGAAGTATTCTAATATATCGGACAATCTCCAACATGCCCTCGCCAGTTCGTCCGGTAACTGCGTCGATAATAATAAACCTTTGTTGGAAGTTTCGCTGCAGCCCCAATCGCGTTTGGGTTGGAACAGGAGAGGGGAATCTAATTCAACAGTGTTGATGGAGGAATCTAACATCCGCTTTGCGAAAAGGGTGGCCTCTTTTTCGTCCTCGCGCCACGTCTCGAGACAATCTCGGGCCAGACGAATCATACTCTTTGCACCAGGTAAACGATGTTTTTGGGCAGTGTAGCCTACATCAATCATAGCGTCATAAAGTTCGTCAACTAACATCGTTCTATATATATATATATATAAAAAAAAAAGAAAAAGTTTTAATTAATTAATTTAAAATCTCGATTGAATATAGTAGCCGACGAGCCCAACCACACCCATTCCCACGACGATGAACGCGATCTCACGGTCTTTTTGGGCCTCTGACGGTACATAGAAATCTGAAAGTTGTGGCTCGCGACCCATTGGATCGAGACTTTTGTGCGATATGCCAGCGCGTACTCGCGGTTGGCTTCTTCAACGTTCTGAAAAGTTTGCGCGGCGTGATTTTCGCGCGAAGCTCTTCATTGACCCAGTCCAGATGGGCGGTTTCGTTTTTTTCGACCACGCTTCCTTTGCGCTATTGAGTTGTTCTACAGCTAAATCGTGACGCTTACGCTCCTCATCCACGTTCGAGCTTTTCATTTTAGAGAATATAAAGTTGCTACCGCTGAAGGCCAATGCGTTTACGAGCGCACCACCTACTATTACTGCGATTGAAGCCATTTATTTCCATATATTAACTGGTGGAATTCCAGCTTTAACTAGATAATCTCGGGTCCAAACTGCGGCCGCTACATCTAAGGTCGCGAGCCCTACGTCTCTCACAGTAAAGTCCAATTTGGGAGCGGTTCCTCCTAGGGCCATCTTTGATAGTCGAGCATACCCGATACTGAAACCCGATATCACCACGGCGTGATAAAGCGCATTCACTAACATTTTACCATCTTGTTCAGCCATTGTTATAATTATTGCATATAAAAGGGGGTCGCGATCAATGTTTAAATTGGGGCGCATCCAAATTCACATTGGTGATGCTTGGTGTTTCGTAACTTTCTTCTGAACACTGGCTGGTTGTTTTTTTTCGGGTATTTCCACACGCACAGGGCACCAACAACTGCCAGACCACCACCAACAACCCAACTCCAATTCACGAATTTGGGTTCAATCGGATTCGCCCAACTCCAACGGCCAGTTGGTATTGGGTGACAAATTCAAAGAATTTGGGTGTGCTTCCAATTCGTGAATTGGGGGTGTTGTTGTACTCAACTCTGTCTTCAGTGTTTTGCTGTCTCCACCCCATCAATTCAGGAATTTGCTGCAAACCCCAATCTCGATTGGAGTTTAGCCTCTCGAAGCTCGGCGAGTATTTTATCTTGTTTAACTTTTCGGGTGGCAGCCGCCGCCCGCCCAGCTGCCTGTCTTTTGGGATTTTTTATATGCGGTATGTCATCCAGTGGCTGAGTAACACTCTGGTTCGATTGTGTTGGAGCAATCTGGTTCAACTCCGTCACTCTCGTGGGTGTGTCTTGTGTCATCATTTATAATATTAATATTAGAGCTTATAGTTCGTGGGCATATATGTCCAAATTGACAGTGTTTACCCGTGGTCAACGCGGTTGTCAGCGGAGCTAAGTACATTCCAAACTTGTGATAAATTGAGCAGCAGGCTGTTCTAAGAGTGTGACCTATAAAAGGGTCAGTCTCTAGATCGTGAATCAACCCTTCGGTGTTTGGTATAGGGAGAAGTATACTAACGGTGGTAGCGTACAAATGAATAGCCGCCGATCCAAGAGTTTTTGTCATCTCTGCTCCAAATTTGGATTCGTATCGCGCATACATTTTATCGATCTCCGCATCTGACATCTTATCCACCTGAAAAACTGAGAGACGCCTACCGAGATAATGCTCCGATTGTCCCCCAGCAACCAGCGCAGCTAGCCGCTCTCGTCGCGCCGCATTTTCATTTTCATTCGGAGTCGTTGCACTCAACCCAATACCAACCCCCGATTCCGATTGCTCTGTCGGATCATTATTGTTGGCAGTCGGAGTTGAGGTTTCTTCCATTAGCTGATCGAGAAGTTCGTCGCAGTTCATTTTTTTTCAAAATTAGTAATTTAACTATTCTAACAAGTCTCATCACTTTAACATATTGCCAAGCGCACCACCCGATATTTATGATCACATTATGCTCGCAACAAAGCTCGCAGCGGAGCACCAAATATTGTTAACATTGTTAACCATTGTTCAGCATTTGTTCAACATTTGTTAAGCATTTGTTCAGCATTGTTCAGCAATTGCTAAGCATTGTTAAGCATTTACTCGGCAATTACTAACGAGCGTTAAGTAATTGCTAATTAATTAATAACTTCGTAAGCAGTTGGTTGATCAGTCTTTAGCAAAAGCTTGGCGTGCTTAGTTTCCGAAAGCATCTGTCGAACCTCCAGGCGCTCCTCGCGCGTTGGGATAACGTCATTCTCTCGAAGACAGTCATCGAATGAGTCTCGGTCCTTGCAGTGAAAGAGGGCGACCCATTTCGTTTGCTCGCGCAGATCCTTGAGGACGGCGTTGTACTTTTGAGTGGATATCCATACGCTTTGCCTAGCATGGCGGCCAGAAATGCGAGCTCGGAGAGCATGTCCTTCTTTTTGGTCATCGCCGCCTTGGCTGAGCAATCATCAATCACGTATAGGGTGGGCTCACCCTGGAATATTTGGTATAAACCACGCAACCAATCGTGAAGCCTATCACCGGGGTCAATAACGTATACCTCAGGGTCGGTCCATATCCACGTTCGCCGCTGATAAGTATCGTTGTGCCGCACAGTGGGACACAGGATCACAATATGACAAAAGGCATCGCGGTAGGAGCCCTCGAGCAAGTCGAGGATGAAAACCGTTTTTCCACATCCTGTCTGCCCACATATTATGGCAGAGTGGGCATCTCCAATCGTGAATTGGTATTGATTGCTAATTTTCTTAAAATTAATTAATAAAACGTTAGATTTAGTAGAGTGCTGAGACGTATCGGCCATCTTCGATGTTGAGTTGTGCGTCTGTAATTATATATAAGTACACGTTCAATGGCCCGGCTCCGTCCGCCTCTTTGGTTATCTGGATCGTCACACCCTCGCTAGCGTTCTCAACTTGGCGTCCGCTGCCGTGTATTTTGTCATCGTCGCTGGCTCGCATGTCTAGCCATAACGCGTATTTGGTATTCAGGAACTCCGCGAGGGAGACGGCCGAGAGATGCAGGTCTTTGGCAACTGCTGCAACCTCCGGAGAGCGCTTAGAGCCGGCAGCAAACTGCTTTCTTACTTCGTCCCACTGCTGGTGCGCGCGAAGACCCGCGCTGTAGAGTTGATTGGGGACTCCTTCGATCGTCACCTCTACCTTCGTGATTTTGGGGTTATAGAATCTGTCGGTTTTTCTAACACCGAGCGCTACCCGAGCCTCCTCGAACAGCATCAGTATACCTTTCATCGAGCGGGCGGGTACGTTGACGTTAATATTCCACAATGTGTCGCCTTTGTCTTTCGTCATCTTACGATGGCGAAGAACTCGGTCGTAAAGTATGGCAACGCGCCCGGCGTACTGGGTTCTGATCAATCGCGCGAGTTCGGGCATCATGACCATGTCGTACTCCAGCGAATCATTATCGATCGTATACGTCGATAACATGTCGCTGGCTATGATAACTCGGCCGTAGTCGTTGAACGTTAGTTCGTATTCGAGGCGGTCAGCCAAAGCGCTCTGATAGTAGGGCATGTGACTCTCCAGCAACTCAAAGTCGAGCGGGATGTAGAAGCAGTTGCCGTAAGCGCCCGCGACCGCGTTGTCACTAGCGTTGTTATCTACCTTGTTAGCAGCCCCGATTCTAAGTTTGGTTACGTTCTTATTTTTGCTGGTGTCAATACATTGATAGACAGCGTTTTCACGCTCGTGTAGTCTTCCACAGGTCCTGATAGCAATGGTAGACGTCGCTGTCGTCGATCGACATCACCTCATTACCAGAAATCTTTATTATGGTCTTCTTGACGATGGCGCGACCCAGGTTCTAAGAACGACGGTTTCTTTGGTCCGCGTCCGTCGACGTTAGCGAAATAGTGAAAGCGAGGCGAACAGTACCCGGCACAATGACGTCGTTAGCTCCGAGGTTGGGGAAGCGGACCAAGAGCTGCTGGTTCTGGTCGATCGTCGATGGGTGTTCGTATAACGACACTCTTGTCACGTCCGACTGCCCCGAGGGGCTCACGCAGTCTGTGGTATGGATTGAGTTTGCGACCGTATTGACTCGAAGACATTAATTTTTTTCAAAAATTATTGAAACTATTAAACCCGTATGGTTTTGTCTTTAATAACATAATTAATATGGCTGATTACGATGTTGAAATGGATGAAATCGGCAGAGACAATTACCTCGATGGTGATGATGATAATTTCGAGGATTCCCTCGAGGCACCCACCATAGAGACTCCAGTTCCAATCCAATCACAATTGGGTGGCGCTACCACTAGTCAAAGTCAGGAATTACTTGAGGGAGCTGTAAACGATACTACAACAATTTGGCAGCAGAAAAAGGTCTGGTCCCCTCTGTCGGTCGCGACTACTCCAAGTTCAAATTTGATCTGAACGGTAGATTGCGACTAAAAGCAGCATCACATCTCCCAATAGTCAACACGAGGACCGGTAAACCCCTAGCACTGAGCACCATTGCAGGAAACCCGGGCGGTGGCCGATTCATAAGGGACGAACTAGGATTCACGGATTGGAAGAGGGGTAAAACAATTATACCGGCCCGCGCTGTAGAGGCCCTACAGTCTACCGACGAAACTATGGCGAAGACGGCCACCGCGATAGAAACGGTCGAGCTCAGCGAGGTCCCTCAAATAGCCACCGACGTTATTAACACGATGGAGTCCACGTTCAGCGTGCAATCACAATTGGGAAAAATACTCAACGATGACCCACCGTTACCTCTTCGAGAACTCCGTGGACTCGATACGGCTCTACAAACGGTCCGGGGCGAACTGGTCCTTAATCTTTCCAAACTCACGGCGCTGGATGAACATATCGCGCTAGAAGAAAGAAAACTGGAGGAAGCTGGTGATGATAGAGAATCTACCGAGCGGATCGCCGAACGACTGCGGTCTTTGCGGGACGAAAGAGAAGCTCGCTTGGAGGCCACCTCGGCTAACCGTGAGGCTCTCCGCACACAAATAAGTCGGATCCGCGAAACAATATCGAGGGTTCTGCACGAGGAGACGACACTCGGTGAGCGTCTTCGCACTCTGTTCAGAGAGCAGGGCGTCACTATAGCAAGCATCCTCGTTGCTATCAGCATGACTATATCGACCATAGTTCTAGCTTTCACTGGTGGTGCGGCGCCACCACCCGCGCCAGCACCAGCACCCGCTCCATCCGGTGGAGCCAAGGAGTGGGTAAAAAAACAATTAAAAGCCCTCGCCAATCTTCTAGCTAAATTAGCTGGAAAGGCGGCTGCCGCACTACCTGGACTGATCGGAAGTATCGTTTCTTACTTGCTATCTATATTATAAAAAACGGCCGGATGGCTAGCCAAAAATACCTGGGCTTTAATCGTGGCAATCGCCGGTCTCCTACTATTCTTCGCCACCAATCGAGATTGGAAGTTCCTACAACCAAAGCGTAAATAATCCGATCGCCACGAGGGCGATGACGAGCCCTAATTTCTCCTCCTGTGTGTTGTGCTTCCAATTTCACCCAATTTGCGATTGGTTGGTGTTTCTCCAATCGCGATTGGTTTGTTGAGGTGATGGTCTCGATGGTGCATCCAATTTACGAATTGGGGGAGTGTATCCATTTTGTGTTTTATGAAATCGGTTCACTGTGAACCCGATCATGTTGGGGGTGCGCTTGATGATATCCGTGTTCACGTTACCGTTGTGGCCGATTTTTTGATTGGCGGTGGCGATTACGATCTGATTATTGTAACCGTCAACCGGGTCGTCTCGTAGTATCATATTGCTCGGCGCCATATAAAGACCTATTCCAAATACATAGTCTACTGGGGTGCTGGCATTCTGCAAAACGTCTTGATAATTCTGAATCGCCTTCTCCAGGTCCACCCTAGCCGAGATGGCGTCCTCTACAAATGCCAAGAATTGTTTTTGTGCATCAAACGCTGTTCCCGTGCCCAGTATTGAACTGCGAGTTTGCTTCTGTGCGCCGAGGATGGCCCAGACGTACGTACGAATGGAGTCCTGCCTGCGTGAACCCTAGACCCGTATCTAACATAAATGTACCCCACGCGTTCTGAACCTCAGCAGCCTGCTGTATGTAATCGACGTGAGCCCGTTTCGGAGGTAACATTTTACAAGAAAACACGCCGCAGTGCCGACCTCCAGACACTTCTGGCCCGAAAGTCATCGTCGCGGGGTCAAAATTCCGGCGTTCCGACTGACGATGTGGTCACCGGAGTGATTCGTGTCTAAAATCAGTCTGCGTCAATTCCCGGACTGGCCCCGAATGAGAACGTCCCCGAGCCGGTGCTGGTAGGAAATGCTTTCTGTCTCCAGTCCGCGTCTTTTGAAACGTTAAATTCGTACACAGTCTTTCAAAACACCATACGGTCGTATGCGTTGGAAATGGGATTC
Organism: Conchocele bisecta; assembly: GCA_029237695.1. Taxonomy (NCBI): domain Eukaryota; kingdom Metazoa; phylum Mollusca; class Bivalvia; order Lucinida; family Thyasiridae; genus Conchocele; species Conchocele bisecta. The sequence goes on from CM055267.1 coordinate 11,336,040, forward strand.
CAGGCGTCGTCTTGAGGTAGTGAAATACCTAGTTCTTGAGAATCCTCCTAATAGTATAATACGCGTGAAAGTTGTAGACACTTCGGAGCATGACTTCTTGGATGTCGATGGTCTTTATGTGAAACTCCACACCCGGCTGTTGCGCACCATACAGCGAAATTTATTTGGTTCTGCCAGAACTGCATCGGTGTTGCTTTCACCGTTTACCGCCTCCATCGTAGTAATCTTGGGCAGTCTATATTGTTCAAAGATGTCGGTGAAGTTGGTGGCAAAGCCACTGTCCGGTCTAACCGTTACGGTTGGGTGTACAAGGGGGTTAACAACGTCTTTTTGTGTGTATTTACCTCCGACCGCGTACTTTACATTAGAGTTAAAGCTAAATGCTTTGGTATCCATTGAAAGATATTATTATGTTTGCTACTATAACTAATGTTCAAAAAGGGAGTTGTGAACTTCAAAAATTAATAGACAACTGCTGCGGAAAACGGCGGGTAGGCCTTAGATCAATCACCTTCACGGTTGGATGGCAGAATGTGGGGAAGAGCGAAGGGTTTTACTATGTGAAGGATGGACAACAATTAGGTGTAAAGCTGCCTCACGGACTGTGGGGAATAAGACGCTCAAAGATTTTGTCAACTCAGAGCTTGACGGTATAATCAACCTCACAGTATCGAAGGCTACCGGGCTCGCAACAATGACCATCAGCACTGATAATAAGGTAGTGGTCTCCCCGGGGTTGGGTATTCAACTCGGTTTTAGAGAGACATACTCCTCAAACAAAGGAGTGTTTACCCCGGGTGAGTACGTCGGTGATAATCCGGTGGACTTCACCTTCACGAAAACTCTCAGGGTGCACCTGGATCGGGTGAACACATCGTACAACACGGTAGACGGATCCCCCAGCACATTACTGAAAACTGTGCCCGCCAGCGACTGTTTCTATGGCGAGACTGTGACCCTAGACTTCCCACACCCCGAGATGAAAGTTTTGGAATCGGGACATATCCACGAATTTACGGTCTCTATTCTCGATGATCAAGCGAGAAAGTTGAATAACTATTACCCGATTTCGGTAGTTCTCGAAATTTCCAATTGAGTATAGGTGCCCAATATTATAATTAATAATTTTGAAAAAATTAAGAATGAGTATATACGGACCAGGTAGTTCTTCCGATTGGGTGACAAATTCAAAGAATTTGGAACCGGCGAGGGTGGGATTCATCCCGACAGAGGGCGACTTTTTAACTACCCAAAAAACAAAGGCCTTGATCAATAGAACTATATCGAGGGCCACGGACGAGATTCACAAGAGACTACTATCACAACTTAGAGAATATGCCCTGGTTGTGAATACACAAAGTCGTGAAGAAACGCATACGGAACTAAACGAACTAGGTAAAAAAATAACCGAATTTCGAAAGGAGGCTTGGTTGGGTATTGAGAACGTCGACCGAGACCACCAGGCAGACCTTACGGAGGCTTATGATGCGTTGCGCTTAGAGGACTCTCTCACCAGAGAAGCGACACTTACTGAATTAGACGGGAAAATAATCGATTTTCGAAAGGAGACCCGAACGAATATTGAGAAAGATCAGGCGGCTTATAAGGTGTTGCGCTCAGAGGACTCTCTCATCAGAGAAACGGAACTAAACGAACTAGGTAAAAAAATAACCAAATTTCGAAAAGAGAGCAGGTCGGATATTGATAAAGTCCGGGCAGACCGCCAGGCGGCCCTTACGTTGCGCTTAGAGGACTCTCTCATTAGAGATGCGGCATTTACTGAACTAGGTAAAAAAATAACCAAATTTCAAAAAGAGGCCACGTCGGGTATTGAGAAAGCACGAGAAGACCACCAGGCGGACCTTACGAAGGCTTATGAGGTGTTGCGCTCAGAAGACTCTCTCATCAGAGAAGCGGCACTTACTGAACTAGATAAAAAAATAACCCAATTTAAAACGAAAAGAGACGCCCGGTCGGGTATTGATAAAGTCCGAGAAGGACCACCAGTCGAACCTTGAGCAGGCCATTGCGGAGGCTTATGATGCGTTGCGCTTAGAGAACTCTCACAGTAAAGAAGACGACACTTTACCGAACTAGACGGATAAAATAGCCGAATTTCTGAAAGAAACCAGGTCGGGGTTGAGGGGGTCCGAGAAGACCATAAGGATGCCATTGCGGAGGCTTATGGGGCGTTACGCTCAGAGGACTCTCTCAACAGAGAAGCGGCACTTACTGACATATACGAAAAAATAACCGAATTTCGAAAGGAGGCTCGGTTGTGGGTTGAGAAAGCAAGAGAAGACAACCAGGCGGCCCTTGCGAAGGCTTATGAGGTGTTGCGCTCAGAGGACTCTCTCAACAGAGAAGCGGCGGTTGCCGAAGTAGACGGGAAAATAACTGAATTTCAAAAAGATGCCCGGTCGGGTGTTGAAAAAGCCCTAGAAGGCCACCAGGCGACCATTACGGGGGCTTATGATGCGTTGCGCTTAGAGGACTCTCTCAGCAGAGAAGCGGCACTTACCGAACTAGATGGAAAAATAACCGAAGTTTCCGATAAACTGAAACATGATCGTATAGCCGCGACCAAAGCTCTTGAGGAGGCCTCTTATAAGATTCGTACTGAGGATATACGCAAACAGGGCGCTTGCCGGAATAGTGAAAACAATGAAAACGCCAAAAACGTGTCTAACATTTTGTTTGGGCTTAGAAGCGGGGCCCATTAGGTTAGAGGGGCACTAATGAATATTTCGTTCGGTGCCAAAGCGAGTAATAAATATGGGGGATACACTATGACAGCTGCGGGTGAAGTTATCCAAATGGCGGTCTGCTCGGTTAATGCTAGTGGTAAACCTGTGGGCGCGGTCGTGATAAATATTGTAGTAGATGGGGAAGAACGGGGGTTTGGAGTCACTAAAATCTCTGGGCATAGTTCGACGATTGTTTCGTTCGCCGGTAATGATCGAATTAGACTTTCCCAAAGCAATGTTATTAACTTTGTTACGAAAATCGGTGACCCAGAGAGTTCTTCCACTATTGTCTCATTGTTAATTGAACTTATTGTGTAAATACTAATATGATGAAATAACTATGACGAATAGAAACTATATTCAACTCTCAATACCACTCCACCAACACTGTATCCAACTCTCAATACCACTCCACCAACACTATATCCAACTCTCAATACCACTCCACCAACACTATATCCAATTAACGAAAGAAGTTCAGATTTTAGGTTGAATAATATCGTCGCTATGCAGGATATTTTAGTTAGAGAGTGCAAATAGAAAAAGACACGCTAAAAAATATAAGCGCGCGGCGAACATAGCTGAAGCATCTAGTACGGTTCTGGCAAGTGTTTCTGTGTTGTGTGGGGCGGGGACTGCTGCAACGCTATCTACAATTGTAATGGTTCCACTTGCAGGGGTTTTTGAGTGGAATTACCGTTTTATCTGGAACACTTTGTATGGTAATTAGGGCGGCGGGTGGAAAACTCGAGAAAAAAAGTAGAAAACATGATAGAATATCCGTTCTCGCTAGGTCTAAGAAAAATAGCATCGACGTTATGGTGTCCAAAGCGTTTGCCGATAAGAAAATATCAAATTTTTGAGAGTTTGAATCCGTTGGTGGAAGAATGGGGAATATAGAAGAATTAAAAAAATGATATATGGAGGGATCAAGGCGCGCTGGCACCATGCCCAAAATTGAGTGTACTGATTGGGATAAATTTAGGGTAAAACTTGGAAATAAAGTCGGAGGAAATGTGACAGCACCATTATAAAATAATTTAAAAAAATAAAATTATTTATTATATTGGTGCAGTAAACAAATTTACATACCTATACAACATGTGTTTTTCACGAGAATTACAAATTCAGTCGAGGATTACTACTGATACACGTTCCGTGTAATTGATACACTCGGCTCTGTTTACCTTGGCTATCAATTTACGCATGGTTCATAACCCGTGTAATTGAAACATTGTCGTAATTGATAATTGTACAACACTAGGTAATGTTTATCATAACAGCCTACATGGTCGTGTGGGTTAAGGCGATACTCTATAGAGACGAGGGTCGTGGGTTCGCGCCGCGGTTGGAGCTAAACATTTTTATTTATTTATTTCTATCCCTACAAATGTGGTCGCTATGGTAAACAACTGCTTGACAACGGCGTTCGGAGTCCGACCGCTTGAGGTTGATGAAAAATAAATTGCCAGTTTAAAAAAAACAAAAAAAAATTGGCAGACAACTCCGGCCGCTTGAGGTTGATGAAAAATAAATTACCAGTTTACAAAAAAATGAGCAGACAACTCCGACCGTTCTCATGATGTTATTTGTCTTAGCATCAACATTGCTGTTCAATAATTATTTTTTCAATTTCTTTATAAGCGATATCGTAGAAATGTACGTTCGTAAACGAATCGTTGGGTTTTAACAATTTTATATAATACACCTTAGTTTCATATCCGATACGCATTATCCGTCTTAATGTTTGTATTTGCCTATTGTATAGTTGACATAATTGCCGGTATAATATTGTAAATGCAACGTTTTTATCGGAGCGTAATAAATTACGCTGGTATTTCATGTATTCGATATCGCCTAGTGTTCTCATTTTATAGAATTTATATATAGGATTATAACTCCCGTAAGCTTCGTAAATTTCTTCAACACAGGCATTAAAAATTCTCAATTCCAATTGTATTGTATTATCCATTTTCTCTAATAGTTTTTTTTTTTCTGTTCAATTTCCAATTTCTAATAATAATTTTCCAATTTCTTCGTTAAAAGTGATATCGTAGAAACGCATATGCGTAAACGAATCTTTGATTTTAAACTGTTTTATAAAATTAGTTTGATAATGTTTCGGTAGTGTTTCTCCGATCCTATTTAGTCGCTTCATTACATAAATTTGATACTTATACCGGCGACATAATTGCCGGTTTAATATTGTAAATGCAACGTTTTTATCGCAGCGTAATAAATTACGCTGATATTTCATGTATTCGATATCACATAGTATTGTCATTTTACCGTGTTTTAATACTGTAGAAACAACAGCGTAAAATGCTTCATCCAAGTCATTACAAACGTCCAATTCGTTGTGTATTTTATTATCCATTTTGTTATAATATTTTATTATAACCTATTAAATTTATCTGTTCAATTGGACGTGAAAAAAACATGATGTATTTATGACAACGAGACAAAAATAAATCCTTTTTAGTACTATTGTTTTATCTGTTCAATTGGACGTGAAAACAACATGATGTATTTATGACACCAATTTTGGATTTTTCGTGGTTGGTGGGAGACAATTTCCTCGTTAACCATTTTTTGATTTTTAGGGGGTGGTGAGAGTAGTATATAGGGGTGGAAATGATACCACCGTAGGTGGTATCATTTTGACTCCCTATATACTACTAATCGACCTCTCGCTCACTGACCCCTTGGGATAGAACGCCTTCTCGTAGGCCAACTGTGGTCTCTCTACCATCTTACCTGGACATGTCACCATGTCTTCCCACCCATGCAGGTGGTCGCGTGCCTGTGCATGTTACACGACTTTGTGAACCGTTGTTGACATCCGGTGCACCCGTACTCGTTCGTCACCTTGCGGAGGTTCGTTATGAGGAAAGAGTGACCTCCAAACATTCCTATCGTTATGATCTTCTCCCCAACCACGTCGTAATTTGCCGGAACCTTCATGAGGTACCACACTCCTTCGTCGGTGGGCTCGTAAACGCGAATGCCCATCTTGAAATGCTCTTCGACCTTCTCCTCGATATTTGCGAGCCATAGCTCGTGCCTTCTCACAACATCGGTCTGGTCTCCCTCCACGGTGGATGGCTATGCACCTAAACAGACACAAGTAGTCGTCGTACGTGTCGACGGAATACATTCCCTTTTTCTGTCTTAACCAGTCTGTGAGTTTTCCCGCTCCCATGAGAAGTTGTTGAGCGTCGATGATCATCTTCACCTCGACCGATATCCAACGAACGAAGGTCCATTTTGTGTTTGGTCTATCAACTTTGTCGATGTCCATTCGACCTTTCTCTCTATCGGTTATCCAACTCTCCGCTTTGGAAATCTCGTTTATCCACGGACTGCCCTTTGATTGTTTGTGATAGATCATCGTTTCGTCGTTCTCGATGTTCCTAATACGATAAGAGCACGAATACCTCAGATAACATGCCGTGGTCATCTCTGGGCGAATTTTATTCATTATGCGATTAGCGATCTCCCCGTCTACCCCCCTCTCGAAAGTCCATACTATCTTCCTCCTACCCCTATCAACAGTTTCCCTAACTTCGGCTTCTTCGGCGAGAATCCTGGGACCCTCCTCCACCAAAGCTCTGGCGATATCTCTCCTCCTCTTAGGAGGTCTCCCCACCAACCCTTGATAAATCTTATTGTAGTACGCCTTGTATAGGGGTTTTCTACGTGCGCTGGGATCTTCTTTTACACACTGCGCGTAAGCGGTGGCACGCAGGCTGGCCGTCGTCTCGTTCTCCAATTTCTCGGAGCGTTTTTCGGGGTCGGCAGGCATTCGTCCGGTCGAAACCGCACGCCGCAGCCTCTCCTCGTAGACGACGGCTCGCGCGTCACTTATCCATCTGCTATAGCTTTCTTGACTCTCAAACCTCTTAGGGAAATTCCCCAACTCTTAGCTTGCTCTCTCATTTGCTTTATGGTAGGCATTATACTGAGTATAACCAATAGATTTTTTATCTTCAATAGGGTGTAAGTTTATATTTTATTTGTAATAAATGTATGACAGATTGTTGTAATATACTTAGTATAACTTATGGATAACTTGTCTTTAATAGGGTGTCAGTTGATATTTATGACAGATTGTTGTAATATACTGAGTATAACTTATGGATTTCTTATCTTTAATAGGGTCTCAGTTGTTATTTTATTCGTAATAAATGTATGACAGATTGTTGTATATATATACTGAGTATAACATAGGGATTCTTATCTCTAATAGGGTGTATCTTCTCATGTCATAAATATATGGTCTCGCGGTTGATGAAAAATATGGTCCATTCTTCTCATACATACCCGCCGAACAGTGGGGGGGGGGGGGGGGGGGGGAATCCAAGTAGTATATAAGAGTCACAAATGATACCACCATGCGGTGGGGGGCACCGCGCGTTAGCCGGTGCCTTTCAGAGGGTGGTGGTATCATTGTGACTCTTATATACTACTCTAGGAGTTCCATCTGCATGATGTTTTCCCAGAACGCGAACGTTGGACTCCGTGTCGCCATTTCCGACTTCCATTCATCAAACATGTTGTCGCCTGATGCCAGGTGTGACGTTGGGTGTGCTTTTTCCTTGGCATTGAACCTGATCAGTTGACAAATAGTTAGGCAAGCCTGTGAGTTTGTTGCGTTTTGGTCTTTGATGTTTGGTCCATATAGCAGCATTGACACTACCATTTTGAGATAGTCTGGTACTGCACTAGTTTGGCCATCTGAAGGAAAACTACCCGCGAATTCAGGGAATTTGCTTTGAAACAGTTCCTTTCGAGCTACTTTAGAAACATGAGTCATCGAAAGGGCATCCTTTTAATAATCTCGTGACGCATAACTTTCTTTCAGTAGAGTTCGTAGACCTTGTTTAAATACGAGAAGTGTATATTTACCGTCGGTTTGCTCCTGACATTCGTCAGGATAATAGCTCAACACTTTATTTTTAAGTCGTGTTTTGTTCACTTCTTTCTCAAGTGCTAATTCATTAAGGCGAGTTTCGTACATTTGGTGCAAGTCTGTTAATCGGAACATGTATACATCGTCTTCAACACTACTTTCCATAAATGATATCAATTCAGCAAACACTGTGGACTCGTTCAAATGTTGTTCTTTGGCGCCTGGTAACGCAGCTTGTGCCCTTTTCATACTTCTGTGGCGGTTTTTAAATTCATTCATACAGTCCTTGTGATACTCAGCATTAATGGCTACAAAATCACCACCATCTATTGTGGCCAACATATCTGTGTCCTGCAAGTCGGTCGCCATGTCTGACAGTCCTAGATCTTTCTGCGTACATTTGTGAAGTATGCCGTCTTTTCCTTTGCAAAAGATACACATTCCAATATTTTTGCACTTTGCCTCTTCAGTGAGAGTTAATCGTTTTGACTTCCTTCGCTCAGTCGCATCGCCAGATTCCTGAACGTTCCGCTTTCTTGCCTTTCTCTCCTGTGTTCTTTGTAGTTTCGACTCAGCAAATAGCAATTTACAATTGTGGTGCCATTTTGCCTCATTTGTAAGAAGTTCATCCGCGTTGATATTTTCAGGAAAACACAGAGTCGTAGGCAATGCATCCAGTTCTCGGAAGCTGTGTACTCGTTTGATAAAGTCCTCGTACACCTGTAGGCCTTTACCGTCTTGTCTGGTAGCAGGACACGTTAACGAATCGCCTACCCTCACAATGGCTGTTCCACAAATGATGCACACGAGCCAGTCCATGATGTCATTAAAATGCTATACTCTACTGTCAAATGTATGAATGTGTAATTCGTATGACTTCTCAGAACATTGTCGACCCATCGATTTACTGCAGCGGGCGCATTGTGGTAATGTCATGGAGTTAATAGTGATCGTCTCCCTTCTAGGATATGGCAGGACGGGATCAGGAGCGTTCGTGTGTCATCTCTGAAAAGAGAGTTGAGTATCTAGTGAAAATCAACATAAATAACGATAACGTATGCTAAATCATACTGAACACCCGTCCTTCAGTACTTATTCTCACATAATTATATAATGCCTACATGTTGATGTATAATTAATCTGAATCGAAAATTGAATAGTAAGATAGTTCTGTAACAGTTAATAGGAATTTCAAAGATTACATAATTTCATTTAATTTTCTATCAAAAGTAGTGACCACTGAATAAATGATGAGTAGTGTAGATCCTTATCAGGCACTGATAGTGTGATTATCCAGTCTGACAGCTTCTTATAGCATTCATATGTCATGGAAATACAGCTATCCGGTAATAAACAGGTATAAAATCAGCTGCAACAAAAATGTCTGCTGAAAGCAAATGGCGTATATCATCACAAAGGGAAGTAACTAATGTATAATTGTCAGAAATTATACTCTCTTTTTTTTGTTATGCTGGGCAGGCCTACTTGTTAACTTGATTTGAATGATATTGTAAGTTATTGGCGGCCATAATGTGCTACATGTGAACCTTTTTTGCACAAAATATAGGTATATACGTCATTTTTGTCGTGCCCGCTTGATAAAGCGGAAAGCTTTGCCGTTCGTTCATTTCGTTCGTCCGTCCGTTCGTCCGTCCGGATTTGCGTTAAGGTTTTCGGATACCCATTATCTCTGCAACCGTAAGTCGGATTGAGTTGAAACTTCACATACTGATTAATCATCATCCATTTGCGACCATATGTGTGTCCGTCCGTATGCATCTGGATTTTTCTTTATTTCTGTATACGGCATTCATAGGGCGCGACATGCGGGCCGCGGCCATCTAGTTGAGACGGTTTTTGCTTGTTAAGCGAATCCCCACAATGTTGAGCCAAATTGAAATTGACCTTGATCTTATACATTGACATTGACCTTTAATCACAAAATAAATGTCACAAATGAACTCCTCGCATCAAAGTTCTATAGTAAAGTGATATCACGTATGATTTTCGCATATTAGATAAAGTAATATTTGGATCATTCTAATTACTGTTATAGTTCTGAATCCAGTTTATCGTTTTGACCTTGAGTTCTAACATATGACCTTGACCCCAGAGTATGGAAATGTATCAGCAGTCAATATGCGCAAATAAATAAACACATAGGAACAACAATTGACCCTCAGTTATCGATTGTTTGCGGGAAAATTAAGCGAATTCTGACGATTTTAGACAAAAAATGACCTTGACCTTGAATTGTATGTTGACCTTGACCTTTACATTAGTGAATATATACTGTTCTAATACTTTAACAGATCAGATAAAGTTTGTTTATAACATATTGTGTCAGTATGTATAATCGCTGACTGCAGCGAGTGTCCACTGTCTATATAGTTTGTGACACAAGTCCGTAGTCATTCTTATTAAGCCGTTAACATGCTCATGATGTGGTATGACTGAAGTTTGCACAGTCCATGATTGCTTTTGTGATTGAAGTGTTATCACTAAAACAAATCGTCTAGTGACATGATTCATTCGAAACTTAGTTATGCTCCTTCTAAAGTCAGACACTGACAGAATGGAGTGCCAAATCCGGTATGCAACGCAGATTTTCAAGTTGCCATATATGTTATGTATTTACTAACATACATACACTGTCTACCTATAAGCCAGTATACACTTCTAGGCTGCTGGAATACACTGTATTTAAACCTCTACAATAGCAGCTACACGGACACCTATTCCGGCCTTACACTGAATTACATATCCGTGCTTTAGATGCTTAGTATATAAAACTATAATCACGAATAGTCGTGTTGTGTTTATTCATACCCATACATTCAAAACGTAACAATATACTTCAACCTTGATGTGTCCACAATTTCGGCATACAGCTTCTCTGTCCAGTAAGAATTGTAACTGCACGCTTTAATACTCGTATTTTCCAGTTTAGTTTAATAATGCGATTTCTTTTTGAGATAGTACATGTATATATTTGGTAGGTCGTACATTCTTAGTACTACACACATTTATATTGTAAGAACTAAGAGGGTTGTCAATATGTATTGCTCTCTGTCTTTCAGTTAACGTTTGCATCGTTTCAGTTTCACATGGCATAATGTTGAATAGAAACCTCAACTGTCGCTTATGGATTTCTATCTCGACTGACAATGCACCCATCAGGAGGTATATAGCTCCGGATGCGGTTCGACCAAGGAGAGATTGCAGTCTCATGAGTACTCAAATATGAAATATTGATAGAGATATTAGTAATTAGTCCATATAAGAACTTCAGTAGTACACAGCATTGGCATAGTCCAAATGAAATAGCTGGGTTGAGCCACATTGAGCCATGTAATCAGGTATTTATTAACGAATACATGGTTCCTCTGTCTAGTCTTTACAGGTCTTCAATATTGATTTCATTTTTTCTAAATTCACTACGAAATAGTCTTACTGAACTTACTGACGTCGAGTCCTCTCTTCTCTTGTAAGTTTCTTTGAAACTTCTATTTGGACCGATTTTTCATAGTTTGCAAGAAATTACTTTGATATGTTACATTATTGACCTCCGCTTTTAAGAATAACACTGAAGGTCAAATGTTGAAGGGAAAGTATGCCAGACTTTGTTTAGGCGACTTTTAAAGGTGTTGACACTTGGTGCTGCGACAATGCTATATTGGAACCTATTCCAGATTTCAACTACTCTGTGGCTAAAGGTGTGGAGTTTACTACTCAGACGCGCTCATGTCTTGAATAGCTTATACGTATTGCCTCTAGTGGGAATGTAAGTAGCTTGACTGAATAGTTTGCGCTTATCTACATGATCTATGTTATGCAGTATTGTGTACACCTGTACCATATATGCTCGAAGTCGACGGTATTCTAGTCATGGCAGTCCTAGGATTATTAATCCTTCAGAACAAATATTATTTGATAGATTTCCTACCATTCTGGTTTTGAAGTTTTCTAGTGTAATTGTATCTTTTTTATACATTGGATACCATACACATGACCCATACTCTAGATGAGATCTTAATAATGACTTGTATAGTATTAGAAAATAGTTTTTGTCTAGATAAGCAAAGCTCCTGAATATAATACCAAGATTTCTGTTCGCTTTAGCTATTTGATTGTTAATATGATGGCTAAATTTCAACTTTGAGTCGAAAGTTACTCCCAAATATTGATCTTGGTCTACCTGAATAACCTGAAAATTGTTCCTGTCTTTGTTTGCTAAATAGTATTTGTTTACGTCATTGTTCCCAATATGTAACTGTTTACACATTGTTTTTTATTATTGTTTATTCCTAGTTGCCATTAGTCCATCCATGTGCACGTGTTATTTAGGCTTCGCTGAATAGTGGCTGATCCTTCAATACCATCTACTTTGCCATATAGTTTTGTGTCATCTGCAAACATTTTGATCATGAAATCAACTACATCTGGCAGATCGTTTACATAGATAAGCAATAGCACTGGGCCTAAAACACTTCATTGTGGTTATCCACTATGAATTTCTGTCCAATTTGACTTTTCTCCATTCACTAACACTATTTGCTCTCTATCTTTTAAGAAATTCCCTATCCAGCTGTACACGCTCCCATCTATACCATACGCTTATAACTTTGCTAAAAGCCTCTGATGCGGTACAGTATCAAATGCTTTCCTTAAATCAATATATGGTATATTCACTTCTTTTTTTCTCATCAATAGCTTCTGTCCAATATCCTAGTGCATCGAGTAGTTGTGTAGTGCAAGAATATCCCATTCTGAATCCATATTGGTGGATTGTAAAAAAATTATTGGTTTCTATGTGGTCCACAACAGCATTACTAATATTGTTTCCCATGCAGTGTTGTTTTACCACAATGTTTTATTTCAATTTCACCAAGCGTCTGTCTCAGATCAGCTTTTGTATAATGGCTAGTCTTATTTATTGATAACAACTGCTTTTGTCTGTGATGCAGAATAACACGGTTTTGTCGAACATGCATTGCAGGTCGTTGATACATGTCTTGCTATATCATATTGGCACCCGTTTTAGGAATGATGTCACGTTTTTCGGCACCGGTTCTGGAATTAGCTCCGTTCCAGGAGTGGCACCCGTTCTTTGACTGACCTCTGATCTGAGTCTTACATACTATTGCTTTGCTTTTAGGACAGCACACTTCTGGTCGTGGCGTGCATGTTTGTGCCACGTTGAATGATCTTCGACCACCGTTGTGCGTGTGTCATGTGATGTTATCATGATGTATTGCGTTAGTTTCTTTTTTCCGTGAGTTCGTGTATCTTCTTTGGGTATCTTGTTATCTATTTTGCTACATATACCATAAACCATAGTTCTAATCAAATCATCAAATTGTGTCAGCGGCTGACAAAAAGACAGCTATAGCAGTTTGTCAGCTTGAACATTGCCTCATTCTGACCGGGGACTATATGCTTTTAATTTAGCCACTGAACATAACTGTCAAATGTGTTGTATCCTAATCTGACTGTGAACATGCACTTGTTGCATATGCTGTAATATCCCTTTTGTCAACCGACAGGCTGCGTTAATATGCTTCATTGTGCAGCTATTAGATCCATTTAAGGGCCAGCCTTTAACAAATAGGGATATTTATAATGATAATAAAATCTGATCATCTTGTACTGCTGAGTCATAATAATATATTGCATATTTATTATTATGACCCAGTGTACTGTCAATCTGCCACGGTAGTCGAATAGGGTATATTCGTTTCACTGCCTACAGTAAATATATGTCAGTTTATGAATGGCAGAAAATGTATCAAAACATTAAACCTCTATAAACAGGGATATGCCCATACTAGCCGGAAGTAAAGTTGAAGGGATTGTCAATGTAAGCTACCATGTCAAAAATGTATATCGGGAGATATTCACACTTATCGATCTGGGCTATAGAAAATGAACTAGTATATTGTGTTTGATCACCCTTCATGTAGCGGTTACTGTCCTGTTTCTATCAATCAGGAGCTACACTTGACAATGGGGATTCTAAAAACAGCTAAAACTTTATAATTAGCTTAGACATATTACATGTAACCCTAAATCCTTGATGATTGCAAACACTCGCGAGAGCACTTACGCACATGATTTCGTTGGCATAGATGGAGGCGTAATTAAGGGTGATCCTTAATGTGGCAGGAAACTGGAGAACCCGTAGGAATACCGGTATTTTCCAGGTCTAGCGACCACCATACCATGTCCAATACTGCGCCGGTCAATGTTCGAACCTGGACTGCATTGGTGGAAAGCGCACTCGTTACCAATTGCGCAAACCGATGGCAAGTATTGTCATGATTCTAACAAACAGTATATATCCTTATTGTGTTGCATGAGTGTGCTAGCACATCAGAAGATAGACATGACACATATACATAATGTCACATAATGTCAAATTAGAAATATAACAAGAACGATTAACAAAATAAATGTATTGTTAAATGGGTTTACTGTGGAACCTCGCTAAAACGGGCACGATAGGAGCTCCCCAGTGTGTCTGTTTTAGAGGTACCGCATCATACTTTAAACCATGCATGTGACTACTACAAGACACATTTGTGCTTTGTGTCCATAAACATACTTTATCATTGCAGATAAATAACAATGAATCCACCAACGTTAAAGTGACTGTGTCTCAGATGATGCATCAGATATCCAATATGTGTGGTGTTGTTTTTTTTCGTTTCTTGCGCAGCATATGATCTATATCAATAAATCCCACCATTCTGTGTAATCGAATTCCCCAAAACATGCACTATACTAGTGTTCAAGTATATACTATCAGATACTGTGATAAACATGAGATATAATTCGGTTATCAGTAGCAGTACCCGTATCAGTATGTTCATCCGCACACACTGATCATGGTCTGCACGAAAGAAGTACACAACAGTCAAATCATCGTTGTCCCGGTGGTGAACTAGTTGAATGGTAAGACTATTCGGTTGTATCTAACTTTCCCAACATTTTGATTGTTTACCTGTCTAGACTGTCTCACTTTCCCAACATGAAATTTTCACGCCTTTGATTTACCTGTATTTGGGTATACAAATGGACAACTGCCCACCACACTTAATTAAACATTAGCACAGGTAAATATTGTTAAAGAGTAATAGTAATCACTTGAACATCAACTATGACACCTAATGTCAAAAAATTATAAAAATGAAGTCGTTTAAAAAATACATACGTTACAAAAATGATAATATCTCGAAAACTATACTTCGAAAGGAAATGAAATTCAACAGTACTACAACTATTGCTATTATAATTTCACATGATGTGGCGTACACCACGCCAACATTCAAAACTTTGATGTGTTTCTATTGAACATTGTACGACATATTACGATGTGGTGTAACATGAAGCTGCCATTATGGAAGCAAGTTATCCTATTTTCTATTATTCCTATTTTCAAAAACAGAGATATTTTACTGCATATCATACGAGTCACCGGCACAATATATTCGGGAAATAGATTTTAAATTATGTTAATAGTGTACACATTTGTGTGATAAATAAGAACAAATGTGCTTATTAATACTGAATTTGAACAACGTAAATGCATTTTAAGATATTCCTGTTCCATAAACATACTTGTCTGCGTAGCTCATAAAAGTAAAGTTATTGTATCTTTAGCTAATGAAAAATCCATTGGAACAGCGGTTTATTTAATTTTGATTATATTTGCAGTGCGAAACTTTCCCTGTGCATAATAGCAACTTTGAACAATTCGCACCAATTAAGTCCATTGTTAACCTAACAATACTGACTCACTTTCCCAACTTGCAAAAAACAGAAATTTTACCGGAAATATAAAATGTTGGGAAAATTTGAACACACGGACTATTCTCGACTCCGAAGAAGAATTCATAGAATGCATAACCAAAAAACTGCGTTTCGAACTACATAATGGCAGGGTTAAAGCAGGGACTATACATACATTTCATCATTAGTCCCAGGTTGAAGAAAATGAGTGGGGGGGGGGGGGGTAAATATTAATTTAGGTTACACAGACATAAACTATGTGCCGTTTACTAATACAAGTTTAATACATTTGTAATTATTCACATACGATATTGTGATTTTATGAGATGCTGTACAGTATATGTAGTTATAAATACCACAAGTATATTTTAAATCAATTTTCTATTTGGTCGTGCTCCCAGCCAACGAAGGGAAATGCTACATACAAACAGAATACAGAAACAAAATATGCGGAAGAATAAGGAAAATATATTTGTGTTGATCTTATCGTGTTCCAGTCTTAGAGTGGTACATCCGATAGCGTGTGTCGTGATCGCAGGAAGCGATTTACCATAACAATATATTTGGAAATCACATAAAGCATATTCGTCAATACATGCAAGTATTTTTTTTATATTTTACCACATCTATAGCACAGACATGTTCTAGTGGTTAAACAGTTGACATAACGGTCTACTTTGTAGAAGATTCTATTTTTGTTAGTATTCAATGTATTCCGGCATTTGCATTTTTGGATCATGATTTTTGTATTATTTCAGCATCGCAAGTGTAATATTACTACATGTAGTATAGAGTTGAAACTTTTAAATTTCAGATGTAATTGCATGAATTTATACTATGAAACCTTCTATTGAAACACTATACATAGTAAATGAGATGCATGTATGAGAATTTCATAGTTGGTCAACATTTTTATCCACCCGATATATATCTATGATCCGTAATGCTCAAACCGGACAGAGTAACCTGACCTGAATATAAAAAAAATAATCTAGAATTTCATTTTCTTGTGAACACTTCTGATTTTGAGAATTATTACTTCCGACCGAAAACAAAATGCAAAATTATTCATAATTCTCATTTTTTTATGCGAAAATCTCATATTCTATACACGAAGATTGTTTTAGCTGAATCTAAAAAATGTTGGGCATTTCATTTTCTTGTGAAAATTATTATGATTTGGGAATTATTATTTTATTTAAAACATACAAATGTAATGAAACTAAGCCGATTTTCTAATTGATTGATGCAAATGTAATATTTCTTTTCTTTTTGGAAGTGTGCCGTTTGCCAGATGTGTGTGCTTGTTGTATGCCGGAATATACCTTGGTGCCCCTGATTAGCCGCAATTCCCGAAACCATGTTGACTTTCGATTGATGTTAGCAGTCGGATACGCTTATAGCATATTTTATGAATTAATGATCGGCAAAAAAGTTCAATATTGCTAACATTTCTTTGTGGTATCAATACTTAGTTATATCTTCTTATTATTTCCCCCGTATAAACTCCCTCTCAATAGGCACACCAATGCGTTCACATTCGCCTTGTAGTCATCCATATGTTACATATATACACAAGGATTTTAACTGAAAACTTGAGTACTTGTATATCAGTTGTTACTGACATCCATCATATCCTTAGAAGTAACGATCTTTCAGGATGGAGTTTGTGAAGGAGTTATGTGGTCTATTCAGGTGGTGTAGGTGTAGATCAGTATGTTCTACTTGTATCCACCCGCTATCTAGTATAATACTAGTGAGTTTGTCTCTGCTATCGATGTTGACCTTCCTACGGTTAGAGTCCAAACAGTTTTGCAGCACAGCTTTGATATTGGGTAGGTATGAGGCCATCCATAATTATATCTCCGTTTCCTGTAACCCGACCGACCCGCTAAAAACGGTGCGACCCGATTTTTTGTATTGCAATTTCGTTTACAATTTTTTTATTTATTTTGTTTAATATTTTTTTTACAATTCTTTTTTTTTTTTTTTTTTTTTAATTTAGTGCTACAGTGGGTAGTGGGTTAATATAATCTCTGGCCCTAAATGGCATACATGTTCATACAACAACACATACAGCAATTGACATACTTTTATTGCAAGACTTGCAATATTGAATTTAAAAATTATTAATATTAAAAAGGTACAATATGTTAACACTTGCAATGCAAGTGTTAAAATATTGTACCTTTTGAATATTAATAATTTTTAAATTCAATATGTCATATGACAGAAAAAAAAAAGAAATTGCCTACCGACCGACCCACTTCTAAAATTCTGGGTCGGGTTACAAGAAACAAACAATTTTTTAAGGACGGCCTGATCTACGAATATTGTTTAGAGCTGGACATCTAGTAATTACGTGAACAATGTTTTCATCTTCAATGTGACATATTTGGCATGTGGGTTCTACTACACAGTTACTGAATCTATGTTTATTCGTTTGCAGGTAGTATGTCCCGGTCATAATTATTGATGTTTTGATGCCCTTTCTTACTTCTGACATTGACGACTCGAGACTGTCCCACCCGGTCTACGGCCAACCACCCATTCCAATATTCTAGACCATTGGCTTACTCGGATACATTTAAATTCTCCTTTTTTCCGAGAATCATACCACTTTGGAACTGTCTACCTCTCGATGCTGTTTCATCAGAAACAGTATCTGGGTTTAAATCCAAAATTTAAATTAACCCAGTCTGCTAATTGTGCTCATTTAGCAGACACCTACTTCTTGTAAATAGTTTTAAGTGGCAAAGTCTATCTTTGATTTTTTTCTTTGGATCATATATCTGTTGCAATTATTTTATATTTGTACTTGATCTAAGCAATTTGCCACCATTCACCTGTCATAATGCTCCGAACGGAGCGAGTACAGTATCAATAGATAGATAGATAGGTCGGATGCACCTTGCCAATTTCAAGCCAACGTTCACGTTTTTCACAGTGGATTTTGTTGCAAGATCTTCTCTATAAGATTGGGTCCAGAACGCTCCAATCGTGGAGTTGACTAGTTTATTTCCACACAGGTTTATTTGGCAGAGAAGCCTGTAGAGTTTGTATATTGTGCAACCCGTACGTTAAAAGCACCTCACCCACTCTCGATACTATATATCTCTATTCGCAAAATATCCCACTTTTCACTTTACGTGTTTTAGGTACACCGCCAATAAATGTTCTCTAAACCAAATTGCTATGTCAAATAATGTTGAATTATTCTGTTTGAAATACACTACAATACACACGTAGAGAAATGTGAACATTAATTACCATAAACTAATAACAAAATATTTTCTGTCAGTCTGCATGAACTAATTTTAATGAGGAATACATATTTTGTTTAGAGATTATAGCCAATAAAGATGGAGTCCAGGAAGTGATTTTCGCCGTTATTTCCAAGAATAATTACATTATTTGGTTAATTAATATGAATATATTCACTGCAAGTACGTTTGGTGAATATCCACAATTGGTCATGATGGTATTTAATCTTTGAATTTGGCTCATAGGCTTTCCAGAAGCTATACGTTTCGGACCAGGATCTGTATCATGTGGATGTTTCTGACCACGGCAGCAAAAATATAGATCTTACAATTAGTACTGACTTTGTCACAGTACGGATCTAGTAACTCAGTAGAGAAGATATGTGTCTATGCCGCTTTAGTGAAGTCTCGGCCCTAATACAAGTCGGCCCTACGACACCTCGGCCCTAAGACACCTCGGCCCTAAGACACATCGGCCCCAGACACTTCGGCCCCTGATACTTCTTCGGCCCTAACAGTGAGTTACTAAGACATGTCGGCCCCAATATTTTTTGCAAAAATACATACTTAATCGCCAATTAACTAATGAGCAACTTCGATTACTGCAATTACTGGTAACAACGTGTAAGGGCTTTACCAAAAGGATAAACTGCTAATTATATGTAAGTGTTTACTTTAATACACTTGGGTGTCGGAGGTTCCGTCAACTGGAGGTTTCGTCAACTGAGAGGTTTCGTCAACTATGCGTCCGGTTCGTCAATTAGGCAATTTAGAGTAAAACTCGCTAATGACCGGCACGTGCCATACAATTGATGGTCATTAAAGTGGATAATAATGACAGATATTTGTTGATATTTCAAAGTATGTTTAGTTATATATGGGCATTTAAAGGTAGATATTTTAATAACATTTTAAAGTATCTTTGTATATTTTGTGTATTTGTATATTTGTATATTAATTTGTATAATCACCCGCTTATGCAGCATTTGTAAGCCATCAACAGATACACAATCTGTTGAATAGAAGACATACGTTAGCATAATTTCGGCCTGTTGGGCCTGGAATTGGAAATAAAACTATGTAATAAGTTATAAAAACTATATTTTATTTATGGAAAGTCATACTATTTACGATCATGAAATACAGTTACACTATAATATTAATAAAATATAATGAAAACATACCAGTATCACATTTCCTATGTTGCCACCGACTGCAGCCGTCGCAGCATATAGCATGCATACGGGCTGTAACCACACCAGAACACAAGACGCAGTACGACTTATCATCCATGATGAATTGTAGTGAGGAAGTTACAAATTGCCCACCCATTTATATGTTTCAGCGCTTGTGCAGTTGACATGGATCAGGCAAAAAGCCGTCAATTGACAATTAGCTTGAGTGAATCATAAATAATCATCACGAATTAACTATTTGAATCATGATTAATCATCACGAATAACATTTGACGGTAATAATTACTAAACGCTAAAGGTCACAGGGCTGTACAAATTGGCACGCCCGACGCCCGGGACAAGTCGGTTTTAATCTCGGGCAAGTGCCTCTATGCTGGAATTTAGTCCCGGGCAAGTCACTATTTTCTGTTACAACGTCCCGCCACAAGCCCGTTTTTTGGAACCGGACTGTCATAAACTTAATCCCAAAACTGACCACATTATCGATCGATAACGCTGCGGGCGTCCTGGCGATTCGCAGCTACTGTGTTACACAGTACCTGTGTATCGCAATAAAGTGATATAGCAATCTACAGCGACCCTGATTATATTAATTTAATCAAATTTGAAAGTAATTAGCGAATTAGCGAAAATATTCTGCGGCGATCGATGGTTATTGATTTATTTTATGTATGTTAACGTTTTCGTCTCACTGCGTCGACAGGCCAAGAGACCTAACTTTAGAGAAATAAATGTATGTTCCTTCACGCTTCACGGGGTGGAAATGGAATTTAAGGTTCTAAATTTAAATTATCGTTTTCTACGCGGCATATAAACGAAAAAAAGTGAAATTGAATGGGATGGACATACTATGAAGGTACGTTTGATTCACAAGGCGATGTTTGAACCCACAACCTCCAGATTGGAAGTCGGTGTTCTAAGCCCTAGGTCACAACCCATACCTTATAAACGAAGGAAAGAAATGCTCCTAACGAGCGACCATACGTACTTAGATTAACAGCTGACGTAACGCGCGGTAAACTGAAATGGCCTACGTGACAATTGACATTTACGTTCCAACAAGATTTTCACGGTGTGTAATCGATCGTATTTCCTCGCCATCATATGAAACCCGACTCGAGAAACACAAATTAAGTTGTGGATTTCTGAATTTGTCAATTGTTTGTACGGTCTAAGAAATCAAACAAATGTGACAATTCTTTTTACAAAATATTAGAATCGTCTAAGGAGACAATTCCCATGTGTTGCCAAAACATGTTTTATTAAGACATAGGACAAATGTGAAAAGAAAACCCGAATACATTGATATTTCTTTACAAAAACATATTTTGACAACATTTGAGAATCGTCTTAGGAAACGATTTTCATGTGCTGCCAAATCTTGGTTTTATCAAAAAATCAAACAAATGTGAAATTCCACAAGCTAATGCGTAATTATCAATTCATCGGCTATGCGATGACGTGAGCGACTACATGCGCGTGGTTTTGGTATGTTTGTTTCCACAGAATTCTAAAGGTCAGTCAAACTTTGCATGTGAAACTGGATTAGCGACTGATGATTGTAAACACCATCAGGTGTGCAGCTAGACCGAAAATGATATGTCGCAAATGTGCTAATTGGGGATGGGTGGGTACGGCCATATTTCTTTTTTGTTACAATCTCGCGTTTTTGCGATCTCGATCTCGCCTTCCGCTTTTGGAAATACGATTTGCCCACGCATGTGTAGACAGCATGCGTGTTGGATTTGCGTTCTACATACGTACATGCATATAAAGCATGCTAGTTCGAATTGCATTCTACGTATGTACATGTAATGTATGCGCAAAACTCAATTTCAACACGCATGCATTCTACACACACATTACAGCCCCGTAGGAGACCTGTTTGAAGGGGGGGGGGGGGGGGGGTGGGGGGGGGTCGTTTCGAAGGCCCAAGTGGCCTGAGTATCTAGGGGGTCCGACGGCATGCCCCCAACCCCCCCCCCCCCCCCCCCCCCGCTCCCCCGGGTAAAATTTGAAATACAATTTCCTGCATTCTCCGCAACAGCCGAGCTTCTAACTGCGACCTTCCATACCCTCTCGATCCCCGCCCCCCACAGGCTACGGGCCTGCATAATGACTTGAACAAACGTATTTCCAAAAGCGGAAGGCGACATTGTGAAAAGTCCGAGGCGAAAACGCGACATCGCGGTCTCGAAAACGCGAGATAGCCAGGCGAAAACGCGAGAATGAATACAATAGAATCTCACGTTTTCGCCCTCGCGATTTGGTCTCGCGTTTTCACGATCTTGTGTATAGGTCGACGATGCGATGCAGTAGCCTAACCAATAACACGTATCGAAATATGTTGTTTTTTTGTTCAATAAACGTGTATTTGCAGCACAATAGAATCGTCTCCTACGACGAGTATCATTTTTTGTCAAATTATGTTTTTGTTGTCAAGAAATATAGATGTTTGTCCACATGTGTTCTATTTCTTAATAAAAACGTAAAAGTGTTTTTGCAGCACATGAGAATCGTCTCCTAAGACAATGTTTACGTGTCCTATTAGGGACATGTGGCAACCTCGCGTTTTCGAGCTTTGGAGACGAAAACGCGAAATTCTATCATATTCAAAACGCGAGGTTTTGCAAACACGCCGCACATGCACATGATGCATGAGCAAAACTAATCCGAATATTTCAAAAGCGAAAGGCGAGATCGCGAAAACGCGAGACGATTCTCATTATTTTAGGAAACAATTTTTATGTTTTATTATTGTCGATAAATGTGTTTTGAGTATGCACTTGTCGCAACGTTATGTCCGCGGTGGTACAGTGACAAAAGACCACAAGAATAAATATGTACTATACAATGTTTATTATTATAGATATTTAATATAATATGTATATGTGCCAAGTGCTCAATTGTATTATATTTAACAACTATGATAATAGTTTTTGTTTTGGGATAGTTTCGTATATAAGAAATCTTATGAGGACAAGTCACTTTTTCAAAATTACTTGCCCTGAAAATTATATTTCCGGGACAAGTCCGGGCAAGTCACTTTTGTCAAGTCACTTGTCCGGGACAAGTGGCTAAAAAATCAATTTGTACAGCCCTGGGTCAACTACTTGGTGAAAATGTGAAATTCAATTAGCCGAGGTGTGATCAATACCATTCAACTATAATCGCCTAATTGACGAACCGGTAACCAGTTGACGGAACCACTCGACTTTTCACTCTATTTTGCCTAATTGACGAAACCTCCAGTTGACGGAACCTCCTGAATTCAATACACTTCACTGGGATTATGAGCTGTATACAAACTGATGATTAACACCTTCATTAACATCAACGAAAATTCGGAATGTCTTTGATGTACATACACCATCTAAACTTGTACACCGACTACAGGACGAGAAAGGTGCCTTATATGTGACACCGCTTCTGTGGCGGAATTCTTGTAACTATTGCTCTTCAATCAGTTTTCAATATATCTATAATGATCATAGATATCTGGAATCTGTATTTATACTTAAATTGATGATGTCTCATATATTTGTTACCGTATCTTTCTGATATTTCTATGCATAATCTGTAATATTGTTGAATGTTTTGGTACATACTGTAACAGTGCATACTGTACTTATGCCATATCAATAGTTTACCCCTTAACCATTAAAGCGCTGAAAAAGAAAATTGCCGTCTGCTCATTTTGTATATTTTAATCTCTTTAAAAACCTGTTTTGGCAGCGCAGTAGAATCGTCTCCGTATGTTTTTGAGGGGAGAACATATAAACATATTTAAAACAGCAGACGACAATTGTCGCTTCCAGCACTTTAAGGGTTAATGAAACTGCAACACCAACAATCAATCTAGTTTAATCTTGTTGTACCCTATGTTCAGAAATTATGGCCGAAGTGTCGATGTCTTTTAGGGCCGAGGTGTCGCTTTACCTCTATGCCCAGTTAGCTCAGTCGGTAGATGGGTAGAGCGACCGCCTTGTAAGCGGGAGGTGATGGGTTCGAGTCCCGGGTAGAATGCATATTTTTCTCTTCCTTTTACATTTGGCGCACAACGTGGGAGCCGTGACTGATAACATTTACTTGTTTGTGTTTGGTACGCGATCTAGTAACTCATGGAGAGAAGATATCTGTTTTTCTGTGCCCGATTAATTAGCTCAGTCGGTATGGTAGCTACACGTTTTCCGCTATATATAGGCACAGGAGCACTATATTGCTACACAGTAAAAATGGGAAGCAGGTAAAAACGGCCCCCAGTCCAAAGCGCACCCATCTTTGGTCAATAACACCCCCATAATTTTATTTTTGTTAAAATAAGATTTTATTATTTTGTCATTATACCACTTTAGGGGAAAAACATGGGTATATTGTTTTCGTCAGGGTGTACGTCGTCCGTCCGTTTTCTTGATCTTGTAACTCGGAAAAAAATAACTTTTTCACCTTCATACCTTACGCGCCTGATATTTTGGTTTTGTAGCTTCGTTATCATGTGCAGATGCGCAAAGTGGTTTTCGATTTTGATCCGACCTCCATCATAGATTATCTCCCCTTCGACTCACAATTCCCATGTTTTTCCTTGTAACTCGAAAAACCTTTTCACCTTCATACCTAAGCGCTCTGTATTGGGTATGTAGTCGTTATCAAGTGCAAGATGCGCCCAAAGTGAATTCGGATTTTTGATCCGACCCTCCCATAATGGATTATCTCCCTTTCGGATCTCCACAATTCCCATTTTTTCCTTGTAACTCGAAAAACTTTTTCACCTTCAATACTACTCGCTGATATTTGGTATGTAGCTTCGTCATCATGTGCAGATGGCGCAAAGTGAATTCGGATTTAGATGCCGACCCTCTATCTATGGATTATCTCCCCCTTTCGGTACTCACAATTTCCCATTTTTTCCTTGTAACTCGAAAAAAACTTTGTCACCTCTTTACCTACGCGCTTCTTTTCTGATATTTTGGTTATGTAGCTTCGTTATCATGTGCGATGAGCCAACTGAATTCGGGATTTTTGATGCCGACCCTCCATCATGGATTATCTCCCCTTTGGACTCACAATTTCCCATTTTTTCCTTGTAACTCGAAAACTTTTTTCACCTTCATACCTACGCGCTGATATTGGTATGTAGCTTCGTTATCATAGTGCAGATGCGCAAAAGCGAATTAGGATGTTGATCGACCCTCATCATGGATTATCTCCCCCCCCCTTTTTTTTTTTTCGGATCACAATTTCCCATTTTTTCCTTGTAACTCGAAAATCTTTTTCACCTCTACCCTACCGTGCCTGATATTTGGTATGTAGCTTCGTTATGGATGTGCAGGATGCGCAAAAGTGATTTCGGATTTTTCATTCCGACCCTCCACATGGATTATCTCCCCCTTTCGGATCTCAATTTCCATTTTTTTCCTTGTAACTCACGAAAAACTTTTTCCCTTCATACCTACGCGCCTGATGTTTGGTATGTAGCTTCGTTATCATGTGAGAGCGCAAAAGTGAATTCGGATTTTGGATCGACCCTCCATCATGGATTATCTCCCCTTTCGGACTCACAATTTCCATTTTTCCTTGTACTCGAAAAACTATTTTACCTTCATACCTACGCGCCTGATTATTTGGTATTGTAGCTTCGTTTTCATGTGCAGTATGCGCCAAAGTGAATCTGATTTTTGATCCGACCCTCCATCCATGGATTATCTCCCTTTCGGACTCAGATTTTCCCTATTTTTCATTGTAAAGTCGAAAAACTTTCTCACCTTTATACCTACATTTCTGATATTTTGATTTGTAGCTTTCGTTATGATGTGCAAGTGAATTTCGATTTTTGATCGGACCTTCCATCATGTGATTATCTCCCCTTTTCGGACTTAGAATTTCTCTATTTTTCCTCGTATAGGTCGAAATACTTTTTCTCATTAATACCTACGCGTACTGATATTGGGAGGTTCGTAGCTTCGTTTTGATGTGCTGATGCGCCAAAGTTGATATTCAGATTTTTTATCGAACCTCCATCATGGATTACCTCCCACTTTCGGACTTAGCATTTGGGGAAAGTGGGTATATTGCGATGGCGCGCCATCGACTTTTTCTAGTTATTAATTATACCCACTTTTTTTAAAAAAATGGGTATATTGTTTTCGTCACGGGTGTCCCCGTCCGTCCGTACGTCCGTCACGTTTCTTGTAACTCAAAAAACTTTTTCACCTTCATACCTACGCGCCTGATATTTGGTATGTAGCTTCGTTATCATGTGCAGATGCGCAAAGTGAATTCGGATTTTTCATCCGACCCTCCATCATGGATTATCTCCCTCTTTCGGACTCAGAATTTCACATTTTTTCCTTGTAACTCGAAAAACATTTTCACCTTCATACCTACTGCGCCTCATATTTGCTATGTTGCTTCGTTATCATGTGCAAGGATGCGCAAAGTGGAATTCGGATTTTGGATATCGACCTCCATCCATGGGATTATGCTCCCCCTTTCGGCTCACCAATTTCCCATTTTTTCCTTGTAACTCGAAAAAACTTTTTCCCCTTCATACCTCGCGCCTGATATTTGGTATGTTAGCTACGTTATTCTGTGCAGTGCGCAAAGTGAACTTCGGATTTTTGATCGGACCCTACATCATGGATATTCTACCCCACTTTCGGATCAGAATTTCCCTATTTTTCATTGTAAGTTCGAAAAACTTTATCACCTTAATACCTACATTTCTGATATTTGATTGTAGCTTCGTTATGTTGTGCCAAAGTGAAATTCCGATTTTTGATCGGACTTCCATCATGGATTAATCCTCCCCCTTTCGATTAGATTTTAATATTTTTCCTAGTAGGTCGAAAAACTTTTTACCTTAATACCTACGCTTGTTCTGATATTTGGTTCGTAGCTTCGTTTTGATGTGCTTGATGCGCAAAGTGAATTCAGATTTTTTATACGACCCTCCATCATGGATTACCTCCCACTTTCGACTTAGCATTTGGGGAAAAGTCGGGTATATTGCGATGGCGCGCCATCGACCTTTTCTAGTAATAATTATACCACTTTTTTAAAATAAATGGGTTTATTGTTTTCGGTCACGGGTGTCCGTCCGTCCGTCCTGTTACGTACGTCCGTACTGTCCGTCCGTTTCTTGTAATCAAAAAGCTTTTCAACTTTCAATACCTACGCGATGATAGTTGGTATGTAGCTCGTTATAAATGATGCAGATGGGCAAAGTGAATTGGATTTTTCATACCGACCTCATCATGGATTATCTCCTCTTTCGGATCAGAATTTCACTTTTTTCCTTGTAACTCGAAAAACATTTTCACCTTCTACCTAAGCGCCTCATATTTGCTATGTAGCGTGTTTTCATGTGCAGATGCGCAAAGTGAATTGGATTTTCATCCGACCCTCCATCATGGAATATCTTCCCCCTTTCGGATCAGAATTTCCCATTTTTTTCCTTGTAACTCGAAAAAACTTTTTCACCTTCATACCTACGCGCCCTCATATTTGCTATGTAGCTATGTTATCATGTGCAGATGCGCAAAGGTGAATTCAGATTTTTCTTCCGTCCCCTCCATCATGGATTATCTCCCCCTTTCGGACCTCAGATTTCCTATTTTTATTGTAATCGAGAAATAACTTTTTCACCTTCATTCCTACGCGTCAATATTTGCTATGTAGCTTCATTATCATGTGCACATGCGCAAAGTGAATTCGGATTTTTCATTCGACCCTCCATCAATGGATTATCTCCCCCTTTCCGGACTCAGGAATTTCCCATTTTTTCCTTGTAACCTCGATAAAATTTTTCACCTTCATGCCTTCGCGCCTGATATTTGGTTTGTAGGCTTCGTTATCATGTGCACTTGCGCAAAAGTGAATTCGGATTTTTATCCGACCCTCCATCAGGGGGATTATCTCCCCCTTTCGGACTCACAATTTCCCATTTTTCCTTGTTAACTCGAAAAAACTTTTTCACCTTCATACCTACGCGCCTCATATTGCTACTTGTTGCTTCGTTTTATTGCAGATACGCAAAGTGAATTCGGAATTTTTATCCGACCCCCTCATGGATTATCTCCCCCCTTTCGGAATCAGTATTTCCCTATTTTTCTTTGTAAGTCGAAAAATTTCTCACCTTTAATTACTACATTTCAGATTTTTCATATGTTGCTTGTTTATGATGCGCAAGTGATTTCGAATTTTTGATCGAACTTCCATCTTGGATTATCTCCCCCTTTCGGACTTGATTTCACTATTTTTCCTCGTAGGTCAGCAAAATTTGATCGTCTGATATTTGGTTCGTTAGCTTAGTTTTGATGTGCTGATGCGCAAAGTGAATTCGGATTTTTTTATCCGACCTCCATCAGGATTTAACTCCCTTCAGGACATGGCCATTTGGGAAAGTGGGTATATTGCGTGGCGCGCCATCGACGTTTTCATGTTATACCCACTTTTTTTGTAAAAAAAATACGGGTATATTGTTGTCGTTCTACGGGTGTCTATAGTTAGTCCGTCACGTTTCTTGTAACTGAAAAACTTTTTCACCTTCATACCTACTGCGGCGCTGTATTTGGTATGTAGCTTCGTTTCTCTGTGCAGTTGCGCAAAGTGAATTTGGATTTTTGATCCGCCTTCCTCATGGATTATCTCCCCCTTTCGGGACTCACAATTTCCCTTTTTTTCCTTGTAACTCGAAAACTTTTTTCACCTTCATACCTTAGCGCTGATATTTGGTTGTAGCTGCGTCATCATGTGCAGATGCGCAAAAGTGAATTCGGATTTTTGATCCGGACCTCATCATGGATTATCTCCCCCCTTTCGGATCACAATTTCCCATTTTTTTCCTTGTATCTCGAAAAAACTTTTTCACCTTCATACCTACGCGCCTGATATTTGGTATGTAGCTTCGTGTATCTGTGCGATGAGCCAAGAATTGGATTTTGATTCCGACCCATCCATTCTATGGATTATCTCCCCCTTCTGGACTCACAATTTCCATTTTTTCCTTGTAACTCGAAAACTTTTTCACCTTCATACCTACGCGCTGATATTTGGTATGTAGTTCGTTATCATGTGCAGATGCGCAATATGAATTCGGATTTTGGATCCGACCCTCCATCTGTGGATTATCCTCCCCTTTACGGACTCACATTTCCCATTTTTTCCTTGTAACTCGAAAATACTTTTTCACCTTCATACCTAGTGCCTGATATTTGGTATGTAGCTTTGTTTAAGATGTGCAGATGCGCAAAGTGAATTCGGTTTTTCATCCGACCCTCCATCATGGATTATCTCCCCCTTTCGGACTCACTATTTCCCATTTTTTCATTGATAAGTCCGAAAAACTTTCTCACCTTAATACCTTCATTTCTGAAAATTTCATATGTAGCTTCGTTATGATGCGCATTGTGAATTCGTATTTTTGATCCGACCTTCCATCATGGATTATCTCCCCCTTTCGGACTTGGAATTTCACTATTTTTCCTCGTAGGTCGCAAAATTTGGTTCGTCTGATATTTGGTTCGTAGCTTCGTTTTGATGTGCTGATGCGCAAAGTGAATTCGGATTTTTTATCCGACCCTCCATCATGGATTAACTCCCCCTTTCGGACTTAGCATTTGGGGAAAGTGGGTATATTGCGATGGCGCGCCATCGACGTTTTCTAGTTATACCCACTTTTTTTGTAAAAAAAAACGGGTATATTGTTTTCGTCACGGGTGTCCGTCCGTACGTCCGTACGTCCGTACGTACGTCCGTCACGTTTCTTGTAACTCGGAAAAACCTTTTTCACCTTAATACCTACGCGCCTGATCTTGGTATGTTGCTTCGTAATGATGTGCAGATGCGGCAAAAGTGAATTTGGATTTTTGATTGACCCTCCATCTGGATTATCTCCCACTTTCGGATCTCACAATTTGCCCATTTTTTCCTTGTATCGAAAATACTTTTTCACCTTCATACTACGCGCCTGATATTTGGTATGTAGCTTCGGCTTCATGTGCTGATGCGCAAAGTGATTTTGGATTTTTGTTACGACCCTCCATCATGGATTATCTCCCCCTTTCGGACTCACAATTCCCATTTTTTCCTTGTAACTCGAAAAACTTTTTCACCTGTCATACCTACGCGCCTGATATTTGGTATGTAGCTTCGTTATCATGTTGCAGATGAGCCAACTGAATTCGGATTTTTGATCCGACCCTCCATCATTGGATTATCTCCCCCTTTCGGAGCTCACAATTTCCAATTTTTTCCTTGTAACTCGAAAAACTTTTTACCTTTAATTACCTCCGCGCCTGATATTTGGTTATTGTATAGCTTCGTTATCATGGTGCAGATGAGCAAAGTGGAATTCGGAGGATTTTGGATCCGTCCCTCCATCATGAGATTATCTCACCCTTTCGGAATACAATTTCCCATTTGTTCCTTGTATCTCGAAAAATTTTTTCACCTTCATACCTAAGGCCTGTATTTGTTGTAGCTTCGTTTGATTGTGCATAATGCGCAAGTGAATTCGGATTTTTCATCCGACCCTCCTCATGGATTATCTCCCCCTTTCGGACTACTATTTCCCATTTTTTCTTGTAACTCGAAAAACTTTTTCCCTTCATACTACGCGCCTGATATTTGGGTATGTTAGCTTCGTTATCATGTGCTGATGCGCAAAAGTGGAATTCGGATTTGGATCCGACCTCCATCCTGGATTATCTCCCCCTTTCTGGACTCCAATTTCCCCATTTTTTCCTTGTAACTCGAAAAACTTTTTCACCTTCATACCTCGCGCTTGATATTTGGTATGTAGCTTCGTTATCATGTGACAGATGCGCAAAGTGAATTCGGATGTTTTGTCCGACCTCCATCATGGATTATCTCCACCTTTCGGGACTCAGCAATTTCCCTATTTTTCATTGTAAGTCGAAAAACTTTCTCACTTAATACTACATTTCTGATATTTTGATATGTAGCTTCGTTATGATGTGCAAAGTGAATTCCGATTTTTGATCGGACCTTCCATCATGGATTATCTCCCCCTTTCGGACTTAGAATTTCACTATTTTTCCTCGTAGGTCGAAAAACTTTTTCACCTTAATACCTACGCGTCTGATATTTGGTTCGTAGCTTCGTTTTGATGTGCTGATGCGCAAAGTGAATTCAGATTTTTTATCCGACCCTCCATCATGGATTACCTCCCACTTTCGGACTTAGCATTTGGGGAAAGTGGGTATATTGCGATGGCGCGCCATCGACTTTTTCTAGTTATTAATTATACCCACTTTTTTAAAAAAAATGGGTATATTGTTTTCGTCACGGGTGTCCGTCCGTCCGTCCGTACGTCCGTTACGTTTCTTGTAACTCAAAAAACTTTTTCACCTTCATACTACGCGCCTGTATTTGGTATGTAGCTTCGTTATCATGTGCAGATGCGCAAAGTGAATTCGGATTTTTCATCCGACCCTCCATCATGGATTATCTCCCTCTTTCGGACTCAGAATTTCACATTTTTTCCTTGTAACTCGAAAAACATTTCACCTTCTACATACGCGCCTATATTTGCTCTGTAGCTTCGTATCATGTGCAGATGCGCAAAGTGAATTCGATTTCATCGACCCTCCATCATGGATTATCTCCCTTTCAGACTCACAATTACTTCCTTTTTTTCCTTGTAACTCGAAAAACTTTTTCACCTTCTTACCTACGCGCCTCATATTTGCTATGTAGCTTTGTTATCATGTGCAGATTGCGCAAAAAGTGAATTCAGATTTTTAATCGACCCTCCATCATGGATTATCTCCCCTTTCGGACTCAGATTTCCTTTTTTTCATTGTTAACTCGAAAACTTTGTTCACCTTCATACCTACGCGCCTCATATTTGATATGTAGTTTCATTATCATGTGCACTTGCGCAAAGTGAATTCGGATTTTTCATTCGACCTCCATCATGGTTATCTCCCCTTTCGGACTAAGAATTACCATTTTTTTCCTTGTAAAAAAAAAAATTTTTTTAAAAAATCTCGAAAAACTTTTTCACTCTGCTTACGCGCCTGATATTTGGTATGTAGCTTCGTTTATCATGTGCCACATGCGCAAAGTAATTCGATTTTTCAATCGACCCCTCCATCATGGATTATCTCCCCTTTCGGACTCACAAATACCCATTTTTTCGTGTAAAATCAAAAACATTTTCACCTTCATACCTAAGCGCCTTATATTTGCTTTGTAGCATCGTTATCATGGGCAGATACGCAAAGTGAATTCGGATTTTTCATCGATCCCTCCATCATGGATTATTCTCCCCTTTCGGAATCAGAATTTCCTATTTTTCATTGTAAGTCGAAAAACTTTCTCACCTTAAATTACATTTCTGATATTTCATATGTAGCTTCGTTATGATGCGCAAAGTGAATTCGAAATTTTTGATCCGACCTTCAATCATGGATTATCTCCCCCCTTTAGGATACTTAGGGAATTTCACTATTTTTCATCGTAGGGTCGCAAAATTTGGTTGTCTGATATTTGGTTCGTTTTTTAAAATGCTTGTTTTTGATGTTGCTGATGCGCAAAGAGAATTAGGAATATTTTTATCCGACCTCCACATGGATTAACTCCCCCTTTCGGACTTAGCATTTGGGAAGGGGTTATTGCGATGGCGCGCCATCGACGTTTCTATAGTTATCCCACTTTTTTTGTAAAAAAAAACGGGTATTTGTTTTCGTCAGGGTGTTTCCGTCCGTCCGTAAGTCCGTACGTACGTCCGTTTCAAGTTTCTTGTAAACTCGAAAATTTTTCGCCTTCATACCTACGCGCTGATATTTGGTATGTAGCTTTGTTATCATGTGCGAGATGCGCAAAGTGAATTTGGATTTTTGATCGACCCCCATCATGGATTATTACCCCTTTCGGACTAAGAATTTCCCATTTTTTCCTCGTAACTCGTAAAAACTTTTTCACCTAACATACTTCGCGCACCTGTTATTTTGTATGAGCTTCGTTATTTTATTCATGTGCAGATGGCAAAGTGAATTTGGATTTTTGATCGACCCTCCATCATGGATTATCTCCCTTTCGGACTCACAATTTCCCATTTTTTTCCTTGTAATCGTAAAACTTTTCACCTTCATATCTTCGGCCCTCATATTTGCTATGTAGCTTTGTTATTCATGTGCTGATGCGCAAAGTGATATTCTGGATTTTTTGATCCGACCCTCCATCTTGGATTATTCTCCCCTTTCGGACTCACAATTTCCATTTTGTAGCCGGTTTTTGAAAAAAAATCCAGGCTATTGGATTGGCGAAATCCGGCGGTTGGCGGGCGGCGGGCGGGCGGCGGGCGGCGTCCACCAATCATGTTAAGTTTTCGTGTTGAGTTTCCATTTCGTTGTTACGGTTACTTTTATACCAACTAGGACCACCAAAACTTTCACAGCTTCATAATCAAGGGTGTGCCCACCACATTTCACTATCCAACATGTTACTTTTTTTAATTTCACCCCATTTTTTCGCTTAGTGACTTAGCCATTTTCATTGTTAAGTTTTCGTCTGTTTTACAATGTTAAGTTTATTTTTTTTATTTTTTTTTTTTTTTTTTTTTTTGTTTGTTTAAGTCCATTTTCTTTGGTATTGTACCACTAGGAACCACCAAACTTTCACAGCTTAATAATCAAGGGGTACCCACACATATCACTATCCAACATGTTACTTTTTTTTTAAATTCACCCATTTTTCAGCCCGCAGTCGACTTAGCATTTTCAATGTTAAGTTTTCGCGTTTACGATGTTAAGTTTTCGTGTTTAAGTCCATTTCTTTGGTACTGTCACCACTAGGACCACCAACTTTCACAGCTTCATACCAAGGGGTGCTACCAACAGACAACTATCCAAATGTGACCATGTTTTTACCTTCACTATTATTTCTAGTAATTGACTTAGCCATTTTCAACGTTAAACTTTTTAACGTACGTCTGGTTAAGTTTTTTGTTAAAAATTTTTTGTTATACTGTATCTCTGCAACTGCTTCGCCTATGGCCTTGAAACTTAACCATGGGTGTTTATCATCATCCATATTTTCTTCAACCCCCAACCGTGCGGACCCTGAGCCCAATGTCAAGGTCAAAATTACTTTGAATTTTTTTGTTAAAGTTTTTCGTTGGGTGTACTATATCTCTCGCAACTTCTTACCTCCAATACCTGCATACTTCACATGGGTGTTTATCATCATTTCGCACCTGCTTGCGGAAAGCGCGATTCTGAGCCCAATGTCAAGGTCAATATTACTTTGATTTTTTTGTTAATGTATTTTCGTTGTACTATATCTCTGCAACTGCTTCACCCAATACCTTGATACTTCACATGGGGTGTTTATATCATTAGTCGCCACCTGGCTTGCGGAAAAGCGCGATCCTGTGCCCTATGTCAAGGTCAAATTACTTTGAATTTTTTTGTTAAAGTATTTTCGTGTACTATATCTCTGCAACTGCTTTCACCCAATACCTAGATACTTCACATGGGTGTTTATCATATTGTCGCACACTGCTTGCGGAAAGCGCGATCCTGTGCCCAATGTCAAGGTCAATTTACTTTGAATTTTTGTTAAAGTTTTTTCTGTTTTGTACTAAATCTCTGCAATGCTTCACCCCATACTTGATACTTCACATGGGTGTTGTATCATCATTGTCGGCACCCTGCTTGCGGAAAGAGCGATTGTGCCCAATGTCAAGGTCAAATTACTTTGAATTTTTTGTTAAAGGTTTTTTTTGGTACTATATTCTGAAACTGCTTCACCCATTACTTGATACTTACATGGGTGTTTAACATACTTGTTGCACCTGCTTGCGGAAAGCGCGATCCTGTGCCCAATGTCAAGGTCAAAATTACTTTGAATTTATTGTTTAAGTTTTTTCGTGTACAATATCTCTGGCAACTGCTTCACCCCATACCTTGATACTTCAACATGGGTGTTTCATCCATTGTCGCCACATTGGCTTGCGGAATCTGAGAAGGCGATCCTGTTTGCCCTATGTCAAGGTTCAATTTACTTTGAATTTTTTTGTTAAATTTGTTTTCGGTGTACTATATCTCTGCACTGCTTCCCCCACTACCTTGATACTCACATGGGTGTTTATCTCATTGCGCACCTGCTTCGGAAAGGCGTCTGTGCCATATGTCAAGTTTCAAAATTACTTTGAATTTTTTTGTTAAAGTTTTTTCGTGTATATATATCTGCAAATGCTTCACCCAAGTACCTGATACTTCACATGGGTGTTTATCATCATTGTAACACCTGCTTGCGGAATGCTGCGTTATCGTATCTTTTTATTTTTTTTATTTTTAACTTTTTATTCTTTTATTTTCCCCCCACCCCCCCCCCCCCACCTGCATTTTGGCGATACGTCCGTCCGTTCGTCGTGTGTGCCTGTTTTTAAAGTTTTTTGGTTAAAGTTTTCCATCTACTATATCTATTTTTTTAGGTGTCCTTGCCTCGCCCCAAGGCGCGACATGAGGCCACGGCATTAGTCTACAAGAAAGTGGGTTAAATTAGTTATTCCAAGTGTCTCTATGCTTTGGAAAAAACCTGGCTCGTCCTTCGTGGCTTTTATGCCTGTTTCTTGTTTCCTTGTAACTCGAAAAAACTTTTTCACCTTCATACCTCGCTCCTGATATTTGGTATGTAGTTCGTTATCATGTGCAGTGCGCAAAGTGAATTCGGATTTTGGAATCCGACATCCTTCATGGATGATCTCCCCCTTTCGGAATCACTTCTTCCAATTTTTTCCTTGAACTCGAAAAAAACTTTTCACCTTCATACCTACGCGTTCTGTTATTTGGTATGTAGCTTCGTTATCATGTGCAGATGCGCAAAGTGAATTTAGGATTTTGATCGACACTCCATCATGGGATTATCTCCCCCTTGTCGGACTCAGAATTTCCCTATTTTTTCATTGTAAGTCGAAATAACTTTCACACCTTAATACCTAATTTTGTTATTTTGATATGTAGCTTCGTTATGATGTGCAAAGGTGGAATTCCGATTTTTGATCGGACCTTCCATCATGGATTATCTCCCCCTTTCGGACTTAGAATTTCACGATTTTTTCTCGTAGGTCGAAAAACTTTTTCACACTAATACACTACGTCGTCTGATATTTGGTTCGTAGCTTCTGTTTGATGTGCTGATGCGCAATGTGAATTCGGATTTTTTATTCTGCCCTCCATCATGGATTACCTCCCCTTTCGGACTTAGCATTGGGGAAGTGGGGTATATTGCGGTTGGCGCGCCATCGACTTTTTCTAGTTGTTTTTGTAATTGTCAGTAATTCAGTGGACATGTATGAGCTTTTTTAACTTGTTTAACAATGTCCGTTTTTTTTTTCAATAAACATGACCTGTTTGATTGTGGTTTAGTCAAATTGGGGGCTGTTTTGACTAGGGGCGTTTGACTTTGGTGAATTGACAACAAAAATATTTGTTCTTAATCTGTATTTTTATTTCATTATATTCAATATATAATAATTTAATACATAATAATAAATGGTAAAAGTAAATGCTGGACGGTGGTGAATAAGGCCAGTGTGTGGTGAAATAGGGTACCATTTAAATTGAGTGATTAATTTTTGCAAAAAGTAATCATTAACCGTCTTACCAATCGTACCTATTTCCACCTCCAGTTGGTATTATGCCAACACCACCACCAAGCGCCAACACCACACGCACCGCACACATGTTATTGTTCTAGTTTTTAGCACAATAGTTACAGTAAATAATTAGTGTTCTAATAGCAATATTTTCATAAAAAGAAGATCGTCATAATGTAGTCAATTCTATTTTGTTTTTTCGTCATCTACAGGTGCTGCGAGTGACATCACCACGTTGTTGACTTTGGTGAATGACAACAAAACTAATTGGTTCTTCATGTTCTTTTTTATCATTATAATTAATTATATATATATTTAATACTTATAATACATGGTAAAAGTAATGCAGGACGGTTGGTGGAAATAAGGCCAGTGTGTGGTGGTTAAATAGGTCACCATATAAAAATGAGAGATTAATTTTGCAAAGTAATCAATTAACCGTCTTACCAATCGTACCTATTTCCACCTCTCAGTGGTATTATGCCAACACACCACCACGCGCCTAACACTCACACGCACCGGCACACTTGTTATAGTTCTAGTTTTAGCACAATAGTTTACAGAAATAAATTAAGTGTTTGTTAGCAATTTTTCATAAAGAAGATCGTCATAATTTAGTCAATTATATTTTGTTTTTTCAGTCATCACCATGTGCAGCAGTGACACGTTATTTTTTAAATTTTCTCATAATTCAATCAGACTAGACTTGCAAATCCCATGCCAACAAGTATATTACACTATCAATATATTTAATATGATTAAAATAATTGTGAATTAATGCACGTGTCGATAGTAATGGAATGGCATGACTGCGAATATATGTATAACGGGAATAAAAGTGGTTAATTAAGTGTGAACACAGGTGCCTGCTACGGGATAATACACGAACACGCACAAACACACACACGCCAATACATAATTACTCATTTAATTCATTTAATCATCTTTTAATCATGTAATAGAAATTACAATAACAAAATCAACTGATGTATTATGCAATAATTAACATTGAAACACTCAACAATACACTCAAAAATATACATACGCAAGAAAACACACAAATTTTACACATGAAGATTATAATTAGAAAATTTATACTATATTATCGTCGCCATAATTTTCTTCCCGTACAGACATTCTTCGTACACAACGCGTAACTGAAATGAAAATAGTATAGTTTAAAACACCCATTAAAAACCACCAGAATAAGTTAATTATTTGACAATAAACATTGAAGATGGGTTGCGTTTTGACCAAATAGGGGGTTGTGTGGTTGTTTTGACTAAAATGGAGGGTGTTTTGACTAATGGATGGGGGCGTTTTACTTGGGGGGCGTTTTGACTGTAAATCGTAAAAATAGTGCGTAATTGATTTACACTTTTGCACATTAAAATATAACTAGAAAAAGTCGATGGCGCGCCATGCAATATACCACGTTCCACCAAATGCTAAGTCGAAAGGGGGAGTAATCCATGATGGAGGGTGGATAAAAAATCGAATTCACTTTGCGCCATATGCACATGATAACGAAGCTACATAGCAATATGAGGCGCGGAGGGTATGAGGTGAAAAAGTTTTTTCGAGTTACAGGAAAAAATGGGAATTCTGAGCGGAAAGGGGGAGGTAATCGATGATGGCAGGTCGGATCAAAATCCGAATTCACTTTGCGCATCTGCAACATGATAACGAAGGTACATACTAAATATCAGGCGCATCGTATTGAGGTGAAAAAGTTTTTTCGATGTTGCTGCAAGAAAAAAATGGGAAATCTGAGGCCGAAAGGGGGAGATTAATCCATGATGGAGAGGTCGGATGAAAAATCCGAATTCACTTTGGCTATTGCATGATAACGAAGCTACATAGAAATATGAGGCGGCGTAGGGTGTGAAGGTGAAAAAGTTTTTTGATTACAAGGAAAAAATGGGAAATTCTTGAGTCGGGAAAGGGGGGAGGTAATCGATGATGGAGGGTCGGTCAAAAATTCCGAATTCACTTTGCGCATCTGCACTGATAACGAAAGGGGGTACATACTAAATTTCAGGCGCTTTGGTATGAAGGTGAAAAAAGTTTTTCGAGTAGATACAAGGAAAAAATGGGAAACTCTGGAGTCCGAAAGGGAGATATCCATGAGGGGGTCGGATGGAAAAATCCGAATTCACTTTGCGCATGTGCACATGATAACGTAGCTACATAGCAAATATGAGGCGCGT
Organism: Conchocele bisecta; assembly: GCA_029237695.1. Lineage (NCBI taxonomy): Eukaryota > Metazoa > Mollusca > Bivalvia > Lucinida > Thyasiridae > Conchocele > Conchocele bisecta. The sequence continues at coordinate 11,374,786 of CM055267.1, forward strand.
AGGTATGAAGGTGAAAAAGTTTTCGTGTTACAAGGAAAAAATGGGAAAATTCTGAGTCCCGAAAGGGGTGAGATAATCAATGATGGGAGGGTTCGGATGAAAATCGAATTCACTTTGCGCATGTGCACATGATAACGAAGCTACATAGCAAATATGAGGGCGTTAGGTATGAAGGTTGAAAAAAGTTTTTTGAGGTTACAAGGAAAAAAATGGGAAATACTTGAGTCGAAGGGGGAGGTAATCGATGATGGAGGGTCGGATCAAAAATCCGAATTCACTTTGCGGCATCTGCACTGTTAACGAATGTTACATACTAAATATCAGGAGCATAGGTATGAAGGTGAAAAAGTTTTTCGAGTAGTTACAAGGAAAAAATGGGAAATATCTGAGTCCGAAAGGGGAGATAATCCATGATGGAGGGTCGGATGAAAATAGAATTAACTTTGCGCATGTGAACATGTAACGAAGGCTACATAGCAAATATGAGGCGCGTAGGTATGAAGGTGAAAAAGTTTTTTTCGTGTTACAAGAAAAAAAATGGGAAATTCTGAGTCCGAAAGGGTGGAGAATAATCCATGATGGAGGTCGGATGAAAAATCCAAATTTCACTTTACGCATCTGCACATTGATAAACGAAGCTACATAGCAAATATGAGGGCGTTATGTATGAAGGTTTGAAAAATGTTTTTCGAGTTACTAGGAAAAATGGAAAATTCTGAGGTCCGAAAAGGGGGAGATTATTCCTTGAATGGAGGGTGGGTCGGATCAAAATCGAATTCACTTTGCGCTTCTGCACATGATAACGAAGCTAATACCAAATATCAGGCGCGTAGGTATGAAGGTGAAAAAAGTTTTTCAAGTTACATAGAAAACGTGACGGACTTACGGACGGCGGACACTCGTGTCGGAAAACAATTATACCCATTTTTCCCAAAAAAGGTGTGGTTTAATAAAATAACAGGTGCACTGACGCACACTTGCCAATGTATACCTTGTTCTGGTAGTCGTTGTTTCCCCAATTGTCTCGATCGCTTGATTGTGTTGTATTTTTAAAATCACTCAGCGAAGTTAAGTGCAGGTGGCCGGCTATATAAATTCTCCGGGTGCGTCCTTCCAGTGATGCTATTTAGTGGTCTTTGAGCACATTTTGACTATTTTTGTCAAGCCCGCTTGCGGAAAGCGAGACATAGTGATCACAATGACGTCCGGGTGTCCGTCCGTCCGAAATCTGCGTTAAATTTTTTAAATACCTTATATCTCTGCAGTCCTAAGTCACATCGACTCGAAACTTCATATGCTTATTAGTCATCATCCATATATTCATTCTGTATATATCCATATATATCCACTCATGCAGCCCCTGTGCCCAAGGTCAAATGACTTAGAAGTTTGCGTTAAATTTTTGTCAAAATTTGCGTGAAAGTTTTCACATACCTACTACATGTATCTCTGTAACCGTAAGTCAGATTTGCTTGAAACTTTGTATGCTTATTGGGCATCATCCATATAATCATTCTGTGTCCCACTCATGCGGCCCCTGTGCCCCAAGGTCAAGGCCAAATGACTTAGAAGTTTGTGCTATTATAAAATCTGCGTTAAAGTTTTTACATATCTTATATCTCCACAATTGTGACTCCAATTTACTTCCAACTTCTAATACTTTTCATCATCCATATTTTCATTCCATAGCCTGCCCATGTGGTCCACATGCTGAAGGTCAAGGTCAAATGACTTTGAAATTTGTGTTAAAGTTTTTACATACCTTATATCTCCACAACACTTACTCGAACATCCAATACTTCTTATTCATCATTCGTATTTTCATTCTATAGCCTGTCGTCCACATGCCCAAGGTCAAATGACTTTTGAAATTTGTGTTTAAGTTTTTACATACCTTATATCTTCCCAACACTTACTCTGATTTACTGCAAACCTTAAATAATTCTTTATTAGCATCCATATTTTCATTCTATAGCCCACCCATGCGGCCCACATGCCTAAGATCAAGGTCAAACAAGGTCAAATGTCAATACAGCACAGGCCGTGACACAACCGAACAGGCGCAATAAAACAGCAGTTGCAATGTATACTTGTTTCTGTTAGTCGTGTCCACAGAGTAGCATGGATCGCTTGACTATGTCTTGTAAACAAAATCACAACAGGTGCGGTTTCCATCTAATGATGTTGAGAGAGATATATTGTGCTTCTATCTATTGATGTTGAAAGATAGAGAGATAAATTATGGTTTCTATCTAATGATGTTGACAGAAGGTGGGGAGAAGGGGGATAGATATATTGTGGTTTCTAGGTAATGATAGAGAAAGAGAGAGGGAGAGATACAGGCAGAGAGAGAGAGAGACAGGCAGAGAGAGAGAGAGACAGACAGACAGACAGACAGACACACAGACACAACAGACAGACAGACAGACAGACAGACAGACGACGACAGACAGACAGAGACACAGACGAGACAGACAGACAGACAGACAGAGACACGACAGAGCAGACAGACAGACAGACAGACAGACGAGGACAGACTGAACAGACAGACATATGATATAGTTTGACAGACAGACAGAGACAGACATACAGACAGACAGACAGACAGACAGACAGACGACAGACAGACAGACAGACAGACAGACAGACAGACAGACAGACAGACAGACAGACAGACAGACAGACAGACAGACAGACAGACAGACAGACAGACAGACAGACAGAGACAGACAGACAGACAGACAGACAGACAGACAGACAGACAGACAGACAGACAGACAGACAGACAACAGACAGACAGACACAGACAGACAGACAGACAGACAGACAGACAGACAGACAGACAGACAGACAGACAGACAGACAGACAGACAGACAGACAGACAGACAGACAGACAGACAGACAGACAGACAGACAGACAGACAGACAGACAGACAGACAGACACACCGACCGAGAGACAGGGGGGTGGGGGGGGAGTTATATTATGGTTTCTAGTTAATGATAGAGAAAGACAGACAGAGAGAGAGAGACAGAAATATATATAGAGAGAGAATGACAGAACGAGAGAGACAGATAGGGATAGAGAAAGCGAGAGACAGGCATACAGAGAGAGCAATGTACTCAGATCATTTGAAACGCATATTTTAGATTTGCTATTTTGGAGTGTGGGAAGGTTGAATGAAATTGCTTTATGACACTATTTTAATGACTGAAAATGTTTGAACATTAGGTGGGCATCGAATTATGTCAAGTGGTTATCAAACTTTTACTTTATATATGTCTTCAAACTTTTCCACACAGTCAGAATTAAGTTGTTTGATTATATATTGAAGCATTCAAAACTTATTAAATAAAATTAAACCAGGTATAGCCTCTTGTCTTATGAATTAAGTAAACTCATTTAACACATATTCATGTTAAATCATCACTCATGTGATATCCTATATTTGTTATTTCCTTTCAGCATGAATGTTGTCCTTTAGCCCCTGCTGTGTGAGGTATGTGAGGCCGTGAGGGATGGTGCTGCTGCTGCTGGTAGGTGCGGCCGTACTCTGCTGCTCAGTGCTGCTCGTGTTCGGCTGTGTCTGCCACTGGTTCAAGAGGACAGATGGATTCTCTGTGAGTACTCACAGCCCCAGGAACCATGGCCTGTAGTTATTGCTGTGACTGGAGAAATGAGGATTGTGGAATTTGCGACTAGTGTAGCTCCTGATCAAATAACACACTTCTGTAGCCTGAAAATGATCTATATTGCTTGATAGACAGGTGTTTCATTGATGGAATGGTGAACAGTGCAAATCCTGCTTAGACTGCAAATGCACAGGCTAATCTGGATTTACACTGGTCACAATGCCCATAAACCCATTTCTCCAGTCCCAACCACAACTTGTTCATGTATTATTTGCACAAGTTGTAAACATTTGTCAATGAATGAAATGAAAAACTTTACTTGACTGAGCATGGACTAGAAATAAAATATTCAAAAGATGAAGTAAAAAACAAACAGTTTGTTTGGCTGAGCCTGAGCTTCAATTACATAAAGTCAGTTATCGTCTGTCACATTGGGGCTGATCGCATTTGTGGCCAATCTAGCATCCAATATGTTACAATTATATCCCTGGTCACTGGAATGTCACAATTATAAACCTGGTACTGGAATGTCACAATAATAACCCTGGTATTAGAATGTCACAATTATAACCCTGGTACTGGAATGTCACAATTATGTCCCTGGAATGTCACAATTATATCCCTGGTCCCTGGAATGTCACAATTATATCCCTGGTACTGGAATTTCACAATTATATCCCTGGTCCTGGAATGTCACAATAATAACCCTGGTCCCTGGAATGTCACAATAATAACCCTGGTACTGGAATGTCACAATTATATCCCTGGTCCCTGGAATGTCACAATTATATCCCTGGTACTGGAATGTCATAATTATATCCCTGGTCCCTGGAATGTCACAATTATATCCCTGGTCCCTGGAATGTCACAATTATATCCCTGGTACTGGAATGTCACAATAATAACCCTGGTACTGGAATGTCATAATTATATCCCTGGTACTGGAATGTCATAATTATATCCCTGGTACTGGAATGTCATAATGATATCCCTGGTCCCTGGAATGTCATAATTATATCCCTGGTCCCTGGAATGTCACAATTATATCCCTGGTACTGGAATGTCATAATTATATCCCTGGTCCCTGGAATGTCACAATTATATCCCTGGTACTGGAATGTCACAATTATATCCCTGGTCCCTGGAATGTCACAATTATATCCCTGGTCCCAGGAATGTCACAATAATAACCCTGGTACTGGAATGTCACAATTATATCCCTGGTCCCTGGAATGTCACAATTATATCCCTGGTACTGGAATGTCATAATTATATCCCTGATCCCTGGAATGTCACAATTATATCCCTGGTCCCTGGAATGTCACAATAATAACCCTGGTACTGGAATGCCCAGAGTTTCGAGGACGACGTGGAGTCGGGCCGGGGGGTGTCCATGTATCCCACCAATGAGAGTGCCGCCGACCTGTCTCCCGTCTCGTTTGAGCCGTTGCCCGACATCCTGGCGAAGACAATGGGCAGCCGCGCCCTGCGGCCCCGCATCACGTGTACTGACAAGGAGAAACAGACTGCAGCTGCCAAACTTGTCAGTAAGTCATTTGAGACAAGCCTTTAAGATGTATGAATTTTCCTAAGGAATATTTACATCGAAAGTGACATCGAAAGTTGGCAAAAATTTCATAGCATAGCAGTTGCTCTGAAAATGTTGTCGACTTCATCTACAGAAAAAAATCAAGCATTTTGTAAACAAACTTGATGAGATATTGTACTTCTTGATATTGCATACATACATTCCTCTGATGATCCTATATCATGTTGGCACAAATCTATGACACCCACTTATACCTACGTAAATGGTCAAGGTCAATGACTTTTAACTATTTTCACTGTACTCAAAATGAGATTGTTACATTTGTAACTCAGTAAAAAGTATATCCTAGAATGGAAGTTTCTGTCATTAGAAGCACATATCTATCTATCTTCATGATGATCATCCATTATTTGCTTGGAATTAAGTGACATCTATCATCTACATTTTATTTCAGCTCTGCACCGGCCATTTGCACGTAATCAACTGCTGTATGTGAAGGAAATAGGCCTCGGCTGGTTTGGACAGGTATGACATTGCTGCCTCTGTGCTGCTCTGAGAAAACACTGGACAAAACTGGACAGTTGCACAGAGCTCCAGATAAGTTTTGTATCTAAAGAGTATTATACGTCCATATTTCAAGTTCAATGCATATTTAATTTTACAAATGTATTATTGATTTTCTTCCTCATTAAATAGGGAACAAATAAAACAAATTTAAGAATTCACTTGTTTGAGCTGCAAAAAGCAAACACTGTTTGCTTTTTGCAGCTCAACTAAGTAAATTTTCAACTTTATTACAGTTTTCACTACTCAATTCATGTTTTCACTTCGCTGTGAATATTTTGTACTTCCACTTTTGATAATCAATGCGTATTCTGCTGAAATAAGTGCGTAAAATACGCCAAAACACACCTTATCTGGAGCTCTGGTTGCACCATTACTGGATTCACACTACAGTGTAACTCAGACCAAGCATTTCACATGTATTACACATAATTTCTCCTGTTGAGTGTGACATATTGTGGCTGTGACTGGAGAAATGGGACCTAATGCGACCAGTGTAAATCCAGATCAGCCTCTGCATCCGCACAGTCTGATCAGGATCTGCACTGTTTGCCATTCCATCAGTGAAATACCAGTCATGCTTCTAACAATCCCTATCAACCTACTGGAGCGTGCTATTTGATCAGGAGCTACACTGGTCACAAATGCCATAAGTCCCCAGCTCCAGATAAGGAATTAGTAATTGAGTATTGTCACTCTATCATTTCGGATGCAATTGGGTATTTCGATATTTTAATTGGGTAAAATAAAATCACACTACTGTTTACACATCAACAGACAGCAATTATTGAATAGTTTGCTTCGAAATGAAAACATGTCTTGGCATTTCATTAGAATTGTCTCCTTGGAGACAATTGTAATGAAATACCAAGATGTGTTTTCATGGAATAAGAAAAATATGCTATATTTGTGGTCTGTTTATTGTTTTCTGTAGCATGATACAGGTACCACAAATTTGTTATCGCTTTTTGATACTCGCTACTTCTGATTTCAATTGGATTTTTGGCAATTTTAATTGGGTATTTACGCAAATACGCAGCTTATCTGGAGCTCTGAGTCCCCATTTATCCAGTAACAGCCACTTTATAACAGTAAGTGCATCACTGGGATATATTTTCTGACAGGTGTGAGGGGCATGCATCATTGCTGCTGTTGGTTCCCATTATGTCACGTTGCATCACTGTTAACTATAATGTGTGGCTGTGACGGGTGAAATGGGGCTTATGAGATTTGTGACCAATGTAACGTCAGTAGCCGATTTCATCGAAATTGCAAAGTATACTTATCTAGCAAAATATACTTTGAGGGAGTAATCATTTATTTTTTCCAAAATGCATTATTTCATATAGAACTAACAACTGCACATACGTGATGATTAAAAGTATGCAGAATTATTATACTGAATTTCTTACATTATCACAGCCTGTCATGGCTGTGATAATGTAAGAAATTAAGTATAATAAAAATACAATTTATCCTTAAATTGAAAATTTCTCCCTCAAAGTATACTTTGCTAGATAAGCATACTTTGCAATGTTGGTGAAATAGGCTACTTTTAGAAGCATGACGGGTGTTTCATGGGTGTTTCATTGATGGCATTGCGAATTGTGCAGATGCAGACTGATCACAGATCGTAAGAAATTTAGTGAAACGGACCCCTGGGGTCTATTGAAGACCCTGGGAGAGCGTTACGGTTTTGTACCTGTATGTACCATGGTTATTGTAGGTGCTGCAGGGGGATGCAGACCAGATAGAGGATGATGCCCACCACACCAAGGTCGTCGTCAAGATCCTCAAGGATGACGCGAGTCTTGTCGAGAGACGACTTTTCCTGGAGGAGGTGGCCCCTTATAGGTGATGTACCGTCCCACACCCGCTCACTGCTGCCCCATCCCGCCCCTCCATCTCTGTCCCACCCAACCCCTGCCCTGCATCACACCCACCGGAATTGATTCCGCATTTGACAACTTACAGCGTCATTTGCGGAAAATATCTTTAAATTTTGTACATATTTTTCATATATCGCATCTTCTTAGGTACATGGCTTGTGGCATATGAAACACGCCATGTGATTTTATACCTTCGCACATCTGCATAATTTCATGAAATACATTTTACAAAATTTACAATATTTTCCGTAAATGGTGTCAAAAGTTGACAAATTTTCAGAGTACAATGTACATGCGGAACTTTTGTATTTTGTATTCCGCATGTACTCTGAAATTTTTGTCAGCTTTTTACTTTATTTCTGATAAATATTGTAAATTTTGTAAAACGTATTTAATGAAATTATGCAGATGTGCGAAGGTACAAAATCACATGGCGTGTCTCATATGATATTACATTGTGTGAGAGCCAGCCCCTGTAAGCGGCCATGTGTGTTGTAGGGAGCTGGATCACCCGAACGTTGTCAAGTTGCTGGGCCAGTGTACGGAGACCCTGCCGTTCCTCGCCATCGTGGAACTACCCCCGCTCGTGAGTTGTCCTGTAGCCGATTTCATCAAAATCGCTAAGCATACTTATCTAGCTAAGTATATTTTGAGGGAGAAATCATTTAATTTTACCGAAATGCATTATTTCATATAGAACTAACGACTCAAATATTTGATGACTAAAAGTATGTAGTTACATTATCACAGCCAAAATGGCTGTGATAATGTAATAAATTCAGTATCATAAAAATTGATAAATTTATACTTAAATTGAAAATGTCTCCCTCAAAGTGTACTTAGCATGATAAGTATACTTTGCAATTTTGGTGAAATAGGCTACTGGGCTAAACCAACAGTGCTAAGTGCACTAATCTACATACTGCTGTTCCATGTTTTCCTGCAGACCTACTTTTTGCCATTAAATCCCCCAAATTATCCATACTTACCAATAGATACTTTTTCGTAAATCTTAACAGTACACCCCCCAATTTCTTTGTTTGACAAAATTTCATAAAATATTGATTTTATAGGGAAAATACAATATGGGATATTAACATGGGGTCTAAAAATAGATTTTTTAAAAATAATTTTGGACTTTGTGGACCGCTTTTCAAAGTCTAACTTTTATTTCTTAGTTACTTCATTTTCAAGCCATCTAGCTCTGTTTCCGAGTCGCTTTCCATTTTTTTTTCAAACCCGTTCGTCACTCTCCAGCTCCTCTTTGTCCCATGTTTATTTGCCATAGGTTCTTCACAAATTTTACGGAATTTTGTCAAATACAAATGTCAGGGAGGATTACATTTTGTTACATTTAAATTTTTTTTTTGAATTAATGCATTTAATAGGCAAAAGTAGTTTGGCAGGGTGGAACAGACAGGAAGTACACTTTGAGGCTGTAACTTGTTACCTGTGCATTATTATACTGTACCGAAATGCATATATAGTGTTTACCATGTCCATCTGTCTGTCCGTCTGTCAGTAGTACAATTTTCCTTGTCCGGCAAATTACTTCTACAATTTTTGGCTGATTTTCTTCATATTCCGTTTTTTTTGACTGACGATATATATTTTTTCTTTTTTCGGTGCTTCTACATTCAAGTGCAGGAGCGCGTAACATAAAATTTTCCATGTCCCACCGATCCATCCCAGTTATGCCCCTTTTTCGACTCGGAAAATATTATTTTTTCCTTGTCCAGCTATCTACTTCTACAGTCCTACTGATACATCCAGAGTTATACCCCTTTTTCGACTCTGAAAATATTTTCTTGTCCGGCGAACTATTTCTACAGTTTTTGGCCGATTCTCTTCATGTTTCATATACAGCCCTACCATCAAGTACAGGATTATGTAATATAAAACGTTTTGCTCTCCCACCGATCCATATGCAGTTATGCCCCTTTTTCGACTCTGAAAAAATGTTATTTTTTCCCTGTCCGGCGAATGACTTCTACAGTTTTTGGCTTTTGGCCGATTCTCTTCATACTTGGTATACATCCCAACCATCAAGTGCAGGAGTGCATAGCATAAAAACTTTTGCTGTCCCTCCATTCCATTCGCAGTTATGCCTGTTTTTTTTTTGACTCACAATATATATTTTTTCCTTATCCGGTGAACTACTTCTACAGTTCTTGGCCGATTCTTTTCATACTCAGTATACATTCAAACCATCAAGTGCAGGAGTGCATAGCATAACATTTTCCCTGTCCCACCGATCCATCCACAGTAATGCCCCTTTTTTGACTCTGAAAATAATTTTTTCTCCAATCACTCACTCAATGATTGCTGTTGTATTCATGAATGCTCAACAGCGGTGGCATTTTGTTTTACAAACACTTTTCTAGCTTCGTATTAACAACGCCTGCTACTATTTGATGCTTAAAATTATTAATATAGTGTATTTATTGTATCCCCCGGACTCCGTCGGGGGATACTATGGATTTGACAGCGCGCCGCGTCCGCGTCCGCGTCCGCCGCAGACACTTCTTGTCCGGAGCATAACTCGAACACCCTTTGGAATATTTTCATGAAACTTCACACATGCATAGACCACGACCCGGAGGTGTGTCGCGCACAAGAATGACAACTCTTGCATAGCTAATTTTTTAGTTATCTCCCTTTTTTGTTTCTCGCACTGATTTCGTGTCCGGAGCATAACTCCACCACCCTTTGGAATATTTTCATGAAACTTTACACATGCATAGACCACAACCCGAAGGTGTGTCGCGCACAAGAATGACAACTCTTGCATAGCTAATTTTTTAGTTATCTCCCTTTTTTGTTTTGCGCACTGATTGACCATAACTCGACCACCCTTTGGAATATTTTTATGAAACTTAACACATTCAATTAGACCACAACCCGAAGGTGTGTCGCGTCACAAGAAATGACAACTCCATGCATAGCTAATTTGTTTTTAGTTATCTCCTTTTTTGTTTGCGCATGGATTGACCAAACTCGACCACCCTTGGAATAATTATAGAACTTAACACATTCAATTAGACCACGAACTGAAGGTGAGTCTTGCACAAGACTGACAACTCTTGCATAGCTAATTTTTGAGTTATCTCCCTTTTTTGTTTTCGCTCACTGATTTCCTGTCCGGAGCAATAACTCGACCACCCTTTGGAATATTTTCATGAAACTTCACACATGCATAGACCACGACCCGGAGGTGTGTCGCGCACAAGAATGACAACTCTTGCGTAGCTAATTTTTGAGTTATCTCCTTTTTTGTTTTGCGCACTCTACAAACTGGACAATAATGCATGAAGACCTGTTTTCTCGTCTGCTCTGTACACCTTTTCTTTTCTCGTGTGCTCTGTACACCTTACCTGTAGAGAGAACAATAGAAACTGGGAGAACCATGTGCTAGCATGGGCTAGCATGTGCAGATGTCCAGTGCTTGACCACTGCTGACCAGGTAATTTATACAGGTAAATCACTACATTGGGTACTGTGTTGAAAATATTGTGGCATTATGTGGACCTGTGCAGATTTTTGTAGATAAATATAGGACTATTAAAAAAAATTCTGGTCTCCAATAGCAAGCATTATTATTTTTAAACTTTTTTTTTTCATTTTTTTTTTTCATTTTTTCTTTCTTTTTTTTTTCTTTTTTTTTTCATTTTTTTTTCATTTTTTTTTTTCAAATTATTTTTCAATTTTTGTCTAGTAGCATAAGGTCGTAAGTGCTTTATACAGACTATTCACCTGTGCATGTGCTAGCAATGTGCAAACTGACCATGACCACTTAACAGGTAATTTATACAGGTAAATGATTATATTACATTTCCGTAAACTGTGTTGAAAATATTGTGGCATTATGTGGACCTGTGCAGATATATGTAGATAAATATAGGACTATTAAAAAAAAATTCTGTGCTCCAGTAGCAAGCATTATTATTTTTAAAATTTTTTTTTCTTATTTTTTTTTCATTTTTTTTTTTTCATTTTTTTTTTCAAATTATTTTTCAATTTTTGTCTAGTAGCATAAGGTGGTAAGTGCTATATACAGACTATTCACCTGTGCATGTGCTAGCATGTGCAACTGACCACTGACAACTTACAGGTAATTTATACAGGTAAATGATTATATTACATTTCCGTAAACTGTGTTGAAAATATTGTGGCAATATGTGGACCTGTGTATATATGATATGTAGATAAATATAGGACTATTAAAAAACATTCTGGGCTCCAGTAGGGAGCATTATTCTTTTTCTTTTTTTTAATTTAATTTTTTTTTTTACATTCTTTTTCAATTTTTTAACTGACCACTAACTTATTACAGGTAATTTATACAGGTACATTATTACATTTCCGTAAACTGTGTTGACAATATTGTGGCAGTATGTGGACCTGTGCAGATATATGTAGATAAATATAGGACTATTAACAAAAATTCTGGGCTCCATTAGCGAGCATTATTTTTTTAAAAAAAATGTGTATATTACATTTCCGTAAACTGTGTTGAAAATATTGTGGCATTATGTGGACCTGTGCAGATATAGTAGATAAATATGGACTATTAAAAAAAAATTCTGGGCTCCAGTAGAAGTATTATTATTTTTATTTTTTTCAACTTTTTTTTTTCAAATTTTTTTTAATTTTTTTTTTTACTTTTTTTTCAATTTTTTAACTGACCACTAACTTATTACAGGTAATTTATACAGCTAAATTATTACATTTACCTAAACTGTGTTGACAATATTGTGGCAGTATGTGGACCTGTGCAGATATATGTAGATAAATATAGGACTATTAAAAAAAAATTCTCGGCTCCAGTAGCGAGCATTATTTTTTTTATTTACATTCTATATTACATTTCCGTCAACTGTGTTGAAAATATTGTGGCATTATGTGCACCTGTGCAGATATATGTACATAAATATAGGACTATTAACAAATAATTCTGCGCTCCAGTAGCTTCACACATGCATAGACCCTAAAGGTGTGTCGCGCAAGAATGACAACTCTTGCATCACTAATTGTTTAGTTATCTCCCTTTGTCTGTCACCGATTTTGTCTCCGGAGCATAACTCGATCACCCTTTTTTCAAACTACTTGTGTATCTGGGGAGGGGGATACACATGCGCTTGTCGACAAGCGTCCATTTCTAGTTCTATAAACACAGCCATTGTTTTGCTTAAAATACGTTATGAATAAATTGAAAATCACTCCCTCAATGCAGTTAGCTGGATATATGCACTTTGGTGAAATCGGCTACTGAGCTGACCCCCGCAGACAACAGGCAACAGTGTAGATCTGGATCAAACGTGTAATTGCACAACCAAGAATTTATCAAAATTGTTATTCAGATGCATACACCCTGTTAAATTGGAAAAATAGAAACCACTGTAGGCCCTGACCAGACTCTGCAGATGCTGGGTCTACGCTGGTTTCTCTTCCATCGTAAGGCCCCTTTTCTCAGCTGGTATACGACTAGGCTGTTCGTAAGTTCAAATTTAGGATTGTCTGTAAATTTTAATTGATGGATTTACATTTATTGAGCATAGGCTGCATATGCAGCCTATGCTCAATAAATGTAAATCCAATAATTGTATACAAGAAAAAAGGGTTCATGTGAAATTTACAGACTATCATAATGTTGCACTTACAAACATTTTATTCGTATAAAGTTTAGTGAAACGGCCCCCTGATCTTGTTGCACAGTGAAACTGCCCGGTGATGATTTAGTGATGTAGCTTGCTGCAGTGAGGCTACTACAGTGACTGAATTATCAACTGTTCAGGCTCGATCAGACTGAGTGGTTCTTTTGTCAGCTGGGGATTCAAGTGTTCTCTTTACCATTCTCATTATGTTATTATGCACGATGCGAGTGTCGTTAAGACAGAAAACACAACTTTCTATTTTTTTATGTCCCACCACGATAGAGGAGGGGGCATTTAGTGTTACCCTTGTCCTTCCCGTTTGTCCGTCCGTCACCAACCTTGTAACTCGTAAAACTTTTAAACCGTACTAGCTACAGACCTGAAACTTGGTATGTATCTTCCTAATGATGAGTAGATGCACAAAGTTTATTTTGATTTTTTTATTCGACCCCCGGGTCATGGATCATCTTCCCTTTTTCGACTTAGAATTTCCTAATTTTGCCTTGTAAGTCGTAAATCTTTCAAACCGTACTAACTAGTGACCTGAAACTTGATATGTAGCTTCCTTATGATGAATAAATATGCTTATAAGTTTTTTTTTTTTTTTTTTTTTTTTTTTTTTTTTTTTTTTTTTTTTTTTATTTTTTTATTATTTTTTATTATTTTTAAATACAACATGTACATACAATACAACACATGTATTATTAACTAACACACTGTGACTAAAGTCGCTATGAAATGATTGCACATGCACTCATTGTACTTGAAAATAAGTTTTTAGAGAAAGAGAAGACAAAAAGAATATAGAAAAGCATAGATGGTAAAGTACAATCAGGAAGAAGGAAGAGTATCGAAAAGTATAAAATATGTCCCCTTTTGTTCACATCCGCTTGAATTGAGTTTTTTTTTTTTATATATATATTCGTTTACTTTTGTGTGGTTAGTGTGATTGAACCTTCACTACTATGCCCAAAAAAACATACCTATGTTTGAAAAACATCCCATTTAATGTTGTGTTGCTCAAGTTTGTCTTTTTTAGTAGCTATTAACTCTTCTAAATTTATCCTATATTTTAAGTAGTTTTATAAACGGTTCGAAAGCAATTTCCCGGTTTTCATATTTACATTTAACAATAAAGTATTTGGCTAATATGAGTATAAAATTAAATTGTTGTGCCTTGTGTGTACTTTCATCTATTCCTAAAGAAATACTTTGGAAATTTTACAGCGTAAGTAAAACCTTTTTCATTCAAATAGGTACGTAACTGTGACCACATATGTTGTACATGAGTACATTCCCAAAACAAATGTTTTATAGTTTTCTACATACATAGAGCAAAAATCGCATAAAACTACTATTAATTAGGTTACATCGAAAGAGTAATTTATTTGTTCCATTCATTCGCATAAGGTATTTATATTGAAAATTCCGCAATGTGGAATCTATAGTACAATTAAAGGTTGACATGTAAATATGTTTCCAGTTTAAGTTGGCTTCCGGAAATTCAGCTATCCATTTTTTTTCAGACTTTTTTTCTTCAGTGATTTTTCTCTGTTTGTATTGTATAAAGTAATTTATTAACGTATTTGCTTTTTTGTACCCTTGATTTCAGTGTTTCAGACAGTTGTATTATGTTTATTGTTCTGTTTTTTATTGTTTCTTTCCATATTGGATTTATACTATTTAATATACATTGATATTTCATAAAATCATCATTTCTTATGCTGAATAACTCTACAATATCACCGAATGTCAGAAAAGTTTTTGTTCTATAATCTGTATAATTGTTCGATGTACTTGATACCCTTATCAAACCAGTGTCTATGAAACAAAGTTTTATTTTGATGTTTTATATTAGAGTTGTTCCAAATTATTTCTTTTGATACTGTATCTGTTTGAGAAGAATAGTTTATACTTGCCCAAGATTTCAAAACATTGTTCAGGAATTTATTTTTCACTATGTTTTGTATGTCTTCCGGTTTCAAGTTACATTCGAAAATAAAAGTCCCGCCATATTTTTCAAGTATTTTTTCGTAAATTGCTTTCCATTTCCCTATGTTAGTAGTATCGCATATTCTTTTTGCCCATGAAGCTCTTATTGAAGTAATAAAACTATCGATGTCTAACATTTTTAGTCCCCCTTTTTCGTAAGCTTGAATAGTTGTATTTCTTTTTACTTTATCAGGCTTGTTATCCCATAAAAATTGAAATAACTTGGTTCTTACACGTTTTATCATATGTTCTGGTGGATCATGTAAAACTGTCAATGGGTATATTAATTTTGGGGCAGCAAATGTTTTTATTACCGTGATTTTTCCGAGTAAGCTGAGCTTTCTGTGTTTCCATTTGTCTAGGCATTTTTATTTTTTATTCGACCCCCAGATCATGGATTATCTCCCCCTCTTTGACTTAGCATTTCACCATTTTGTCATGTAACTTGTAAAACTTCTAAACCATAATAGCTGGAGGCTTGATGCTTGGTATGTAGCTTCTTTATGGTGTGTAAATGCACAAAGTGAATTTCTATTTTTGCTTTGACACTGAGCCATGGATTATCTCGCCCTTTTGGACTTAGAATTATGCCTCGTTTACTATCAAAGCAAAGAATGTGAAGTACTTACTTTGTATGCTTTCTATATATAGAGAGAATATAGAATATATTTTTATCCCGCTCATGTATTCGTTCGTTCAAATACACATGTATATACAAATCTAATAAATATTATATTTCTCTAGACATTATACATTTGATTATACTTTATGTTTACTTTAGTCTTTAGACCCATATCCAGTTACAGGTGTGTGCTGGATGAGCCTACACTGACTTAACAACAAATCCCTTTTATCATTGCGGACCTGGGGACTGTTTCACTAAACTTTGTACAACTAAAATGTTCGTAAGTGCAAATTTAGGATCGTCTGGGAAATTTCAATTGATGTTAGTAGCCTATGCTCAATAAATGTAAATCCAATAATAGTTATTAATGTCATAATTTTGCACTTCCGAACATTTTAGTCGTACAAAGTTTAGTGAAACGGCCCCCAGCACTGTGTATCATTCAGTTGATTAAACACCTTGTCATACATCTAAACAAACAATGTAGATCAACTTGCAGGACTGTGCTAGCAGATCACTAGTTAGACAAGCCACAGCTGCCAGCTGCCATCATAAGTCCATTCCTTCAGTTACAGCCACATATTAGACACGCCAGGTGATTTTTGTCTTGCCCGCGAAAGCGGAAAGCGAGACATAGGTTTTGCTTTTCCGGAGTCGTTGGCGGCGGCGGCGTCATCATTCAATGTTAAGTTTTCGTGTTACGGTCATTACTTCAACACCTTATCAGCTACAGTCATCAAACTTTATACATCCCTTTACTATGATATGTAGATGAATATAGGACTATTATTTTTTTTCTCGGTCCCCAGGGTCAAGGTCAAACTCTATGTTTTTAATACTTTCAATGTTCAGTTTTCGTGTTACGATCATTACTTCAACACCTTATCAGCTACAGTCATCAAACTTTATACATACCTTTACTATGATATGTAGATGAATATACGACTATTAAATTTGTTTTTCTTGGGCCCAGGGTCAAGGTCAAGGCAGAACAAGGCGAGACATTTGATTCCGCGGAATTCTTGTGTACCTTTGTGCAATTTTTCAAGAAATATATTTACAGAATCTGTGATATTTTCTGTAAGATCATTTACGGAAAATATTGTAAATTTTGTAAATATTTTTCATGAGACATTGCACATGTTCTTAGGTATAAAATCACATGGCGTGTCTCATATATCCACCTGATCACAAGCTATGCCACAAACGCCATCAGTCCCATTATCCAGCCACATATCTCCCTGCCACTGACCCATGAGACCTTAACTCCACAGGGCGACCTGAAGTCATACTTTCTGGGTCGGCAAAGCGGGCCTGTCATCCAGTTTGCCATCGACGCTGCCGTCGGCCTCGCTGCGCTACACAAGTCAGGCTATGTTCACCAGTAAGTAATTACACTCTTACAACCTGGCTGTTGCCATAACAGGTTAACGCTTTCACCCATAAATAGTTGACATAGACTGGTTCATGATAATGTTTGAACTAATTCATTAATCGTATGAGGACTATTTTTAGCTCACCTGAGTGAAGCTCATGTGAGCTATTGTTATCGCAATGTGTCCATCGTCCGTCGTCGTCCGTGAACATGTTCAAACGTCTTCTCCTCGGTAACCATTGGGCCTATAGTCACCAAACTTCATGGTCATGGTCCTTAGGTAGGGGGATTACAAAATTGTTAAAATGACGTCGGTACGTAATCCAAGATGGCCGCCGTCTAAAAATAGCAAAAATTCTTCAAAAATCTTCTTCTCAAGAACCTCCAACCGGATTTCGACAAAACTTGGTAGGAATGATCGATGTACAATGCTCTTTCAAAGTTGTTAAAATGGTGACCCCAGGGTCAAAAATGGGCATGGCCCGTGGGGTCAAATAGGGGTCAAATTTTATTTTTAACCGAATATGGTCATGTCATTTATCAAATTGAAGGTATCAATGAGGCGATCACTCTGGTGCATTTTTGTCGAAATCGGATTGTTATGTCATCCAAGATGGCCGCCGAAAGGTCAAAAGGTCGTTCTTTTATTAGAAATTTCAAAATTCTTCTTCATATGAACCGCTTGGCCCATGGTAGCCAAACTTAAAAGTTATGGTCCATGGGTGAAGCATTTTCAGATTTGTTAAAATGGAGGTCATCGCTAATCCAAGATGGCCGACGTCTAAAAATAGCATAAATTCTTAAAAAATCTGCTTCTCATGAACCGCTAGCCGGATTTCGACGAAACTTGGTAGATGATCGATGTACAAATAACTGCTCTTTCAAAAAGTTGTTAAAAATTTTTTGGTGACCCCGGGGTCAAAAATGGGCGTGGCGCGTGGGGTCAAATTGGGGTCAAATTTTATTTTTGACCGAATATGGTCATGTCATATATCAAATTGAAGGTATCAACGAGGCGATCACTCCGGTGCATTTTTGTCGAAATCGGATGGTTATGTCATCCAAGATGGCCGCCGGAAAGTCAAAAGGTCATTCTTTTTTTAGAAATTTCAAAATTCTTCTTCATATGAACCGCTTGGCCCATGGTAGCCAAACTTAAAAGTTATTGTCCATGGGTGAAGCCTTTTCAGATTTGTTAAAATGGAGGTCATCGCTAATCCAAGTTGGCCGACGTCTAAAAATAGCATAAATTCTTAAAAAATCTTCTCGTGAACCGCTAGCCGTATTTCGACGAAACTCGGTAGGAATGATCGATGTACAATGCTGTTTCAAAGTTGTTAAAATGGTGACCCCGGGGTCAAAAATGGGCGTGGCGCGTGGGGTCAAATTGGGGTCAAATTTTATTTTTGACCTTAATATGGTCATGTTATATATCAAATCGAAGCTATCAATGAGGCAATCACTCTGGTACATTTTTTGTCGAAATCGGATGGTTATGTCATCCAAGATGGCCGCCGAAATGTCAAAAGGTCGTTCTTTTATTAGAGATTTCAAAATTCTTCTTCACATGAACCGCTTGGCCCATAGTAGCCTAACTTAAAAGTTATGGACCATGGGTGAAGCCTTTTCAGATTTGTTAAAATGGAGGTCATCGCTAATCCAAGATGGCCGCCGTCTCAAAATAGCATAAATTCTTAAAAAATCTTCTTCTCATGAACCGCTGGCCGGATTTCGACTAAGCTTGGTAGGAATGATCGATTTACAATGCTCTTTCAAAGTTGTGAAAATGGTGACCCCGGGGTCAAAAATGGGCATGGCCCGTGGGGTCAAATTGGGGTCAAATTTTATTTTTGACCGAATTTGCTCATGTCATATATCAAATTGAAGGTATCGATGAGGCGATTGCTCTGGTGCAATATTTGTCGGAATCGGATGAT
Source organism: Conchocele bisecta (assembly GCA_029237695.1). Taxonomy (NCBI): domain Eukaryota; kingdom Metazoa; phylum Mollusca; class Bivalvia; order Lucinida; family Thyasiridae; genus Conchocele; species Conchocele bisecta. Next base: position 11,394,003 of record CM055267.1, read on the forward strand.
TATGTCATCCATGATGGCCACCAAAAGGTCCATTTATTCGAGATTTTGAACATCTTTTTCTCAGGAACCACATGGCCGATGCTGGCCAAACTTCATAGGAAGTTAAGATCCTTGGGTGAAGCATTTTCAGATTTTGTAAAATGAGAGTCATCGATTAATCCAAGATAACCACCATCTAAAAATAGCACAATTGTTTTAAAACACATGAACTCAATGTCACATTCTCCTCTGGTGTTCATGGAGTCAGGTGAGCGAATTAGGGCCATCGTGGCCCTCTTCTTTAAAAATCTGATAAATACTCGCAAATATTGTAGATCTAGATGAGACGGCTCGTTACGAGCCGGCTCATCTGGATCTACAGTGTTTGCAAATGTTGGCTAAAGGTCTGCAGGGTTGAACGGCTTGAGAGCTATCTATCCTGCTTCTTGGACGACAAAATTACATTGAGACGCGAACCGCATACAAGGTAAATACATGTACTGTCATTATGATGGTATTTATCCTCTACTCGGTTCATGTTACATTGACGTGATACATGGGACTTAAACTGATCATATCAAAAATGACATCACCATGTTTCAGACAGTTGTACATTTCCATACAAGAAAAGAAATGCATATTGCAGAATAGCTTTGTCCTTTACCCCAACTGCCAATTTCAGTTTCATAATACTGCGGTTCATCTTTACCGGAATGCTGACAGACATAGTTTGGCCATCATGTACATTTTTGGCCTTCTGATACTTGAGAGCTAAGTCCTGTTATGCCTCATTAAAAAGACATAATATTAGTGCTGATCATATTACTTTTGGGGTTGGAGCGGAATGGACCTGGCACCACGTCAGGATATTCAGGGAATTTGGGAATTTCCCTCATTATGGACAGGTTAAATATGGGATAGTCCAACCTGTTGGCCCGACCTTAACTGACCTTAGCTGCATTATGTTGGCATTAAATGTGTTACAGATCAATGAAAATAAAAGAAAGTATGTCAATGTGATAGTACATGTACATGTAAAATTAATGCTGAAAACCACATTTAAAAACACAACAAGCATTGCAGAGTTGCGACATGTATGAATATAATCCATGGTACGGATACATTCGCTACTAGTTGACTTCATTGTGATTGTGTTACAGTGACTTCGCTGCGCGCAACTGTTTGGTGACGTCAGACCTGCGACTGAAGATCGGGGACTACGGGATTGGAGAGGACATGTTCCGGGTAATCTCTCAATTCCTTTCCTTTTAGTGATTGTCGTTCTATATTTGTGACTTCAGAAATGAAGCATGTGATCATTGTAGCCATTCTGGTTCCTGATCTACTAGCACACTCCTACTATAATGACCATAAATATTTGGACACTATTTGTTTTTGGAAACCACTATTTTATTGTTTATAATTTGTTTTGTTGGTTATAAAGTATCATGTAGTAGTAGTAGTAGTAGTAAAATATTTTATTAACGTGTCACATCTCTTAAAACAAGGTTATAATACATGTGAGCGAAATTACATTTTTAAGAGATCCGGCCGACATCGGCCTATGAGACACAAATACATGGCAATGTGGGATTCGTGTAAAATTAATTGATTCTGATCTTGACATGCTGACAAACACTGCTGACCATGGCCAGTCGGCTATACATCGCCGGCTGGTCTGGGTCTACAGTGGTTGCAGTGGTGATATGTTCAATGCGAATGGATTTGCTATATTTAACAAGTGATTGTACAAGTTGGTTAAATCCGAAAGATGCGGAAAATGTAAAAATGCATACAAAAGTTGAAAAATTAATAAAAATTGATAAAATGGAATTGAATTTGTACAAGTAGTTTGCAATGAATTGTATTTGATAAGAAATTAAACAGTAGGGAGAAATTGTTTTCTTACTAAACTAAACATTAGTGATATAATTGATGCAAGTGTATGAGTCAAATTAACATTATTCATGAGAAAAATTAGCTTTTCATTCTCAGATAGTCTAGTGAAAAATAACAGTATTGCTAGATTCAGCTTTAAAAAACAATGTACGTCTTAAATCATTGTAAAAATCACAGGTGAGTAAAAAATGCATTTCATCTTCCACTTGGCGAGACTGGCAAAGTTTACAAAGTCTGTCTGTTAGTGGCACCCCACTGTAGCGACCAGTTTCCACAAAAAGTGGTAAACTACCGCTGCGGAATTTCGCTAGAATGCTTCGGTGGCAGCGCTGCATACTGATCGAGGCGTAATGTTCACTTTTCAACTCGTGTTTGTATAGTCTATATGTTCTCAGTTTGTTACCGTTGGGGTTATTTCTGTCATTATGTAGACCAGTTTTCCACGTGCTCGCGTCCAAGTTCATGAGCTTAGTTTTAACACATTTAATAACAGTTTTAGTGGTGAAGTCACAGTTTTCAAATGTCTGCCATATGTCTAGGCTATCGGCGAAAGTCTTCACTCTACGCTCCCAGCACTTGCCGTGCGTACTTGACCAATTAAACACCATTTTCACACGTCTAGTATTGTCCAGCCGCTTCAACTTGCAATAAAGCCTACTCACTTCAAGTTTCTGTTTGACAAAACAGCCAGACCAGCCCATGTGCGAAATGTAAGAAAATATTTATTTAACCAGGTAAGCTCATTATCTTGATTGGGTCCTACTACCTAACAAAGTTCCTTCACTATGTCTATTGCACGATAATCAACTCGCTTAGGTAAATAAACACCAATGAGCCAATTAATGAATGAATTAATGAACCAATCAATGAGCCAATGAATGGATGAATCAATTTAAATGAACCCATCAATGAATTCATCATTGGATAAATAAATCACAAGATATTAAATAATCAATCCTTGAACAAATCAGTGAGTCGATAATAATCAACAAACCAATCGATGAATTTCTCCTCCATATGGCATTGGACTTCAATACTGGAGGCTGTGAGTTCAGTCCTATTCGTGAAAAATACTTACATACTATTTCCATCCCACTGGTCCATCGGATGAGACTTTAAACCATGGTCCTGTCTCTATATGACCTTAGCTGTTGCGGGGACGTTAACCCCATTCACTTTCACTTTTCCTTGTTAGACGCATGATGGGTATTTCATTGGTGGAATGGCGAACAGTGCAGATCCTGATCAGACAGGCTGATCTGGATCTACACTGGTCGCAAAACCCAAAAGCCCCATTTCTCCTGTCACAGTGACATATGAAACAATTGTGACAGGTGTCATGTGTTCACCTTCCCATTTCCCGTCGCAGGAGGACTACTACGACACAGGGTGTGACCTGCTGCCTGTCCGCTGGATGTCGCCCGAGTCCCTCGAACTGAAGGACGGCGTCTGGCAGCTCACTGCCTTCACCTTCCACTCCAACGTCTGGTACGTACACAGGCAGTCTAGCAGACTCACGTAGAAACCAAGGCCCTGTCTCTATATGACCGTAGCTGTGGGACATTAACCCTTTTACATTTGTTTGTCATTTGGGATGACTCCAATCAGCTGCATGTTGATATCATTTTGATTTCCAGTTTATCACACTCGGCTCGACAAGCCTTGGAATTCTTGCACTTTTTCTAGCATCACCTGACAAACTTTAGACGTGGGCCTGTTATTGCGTACATATCACTGAGCATGTTGCTGTGAGAGAACAGCTCAGCCCGAAAACAGTGAGAATTCCTTGGCAAGCCTCATAATTTTTACCTGTTTTCTAGTCTCGTCCGACAAACTTGCTATGAAGACCCGAGTATTGTGTACATGCCGGTCATTGAGTGTTCTGCTGTGGGAGAACAGCTTGGCCCGAAAATGTTATTGCGTACATATCGAGCGTGTTGCTGTGAGAGAACGGCTCAGACCGAAAACAGTGAGAATTCCTCGGCAAGCCTCGAAATTCCTAGCTGTTTTCTAGCCTAACCCGAATATTGTGTACGTGCAGGTCATTGAGTGTTCTGCTGTGGGAGATCCTGGTGCGAGGACGGAAGCCGTACGGAGGCATGCGCGATGAGGACGTGTTACAGCGCGTGGTCCGTGATGGCTCCACCAAGTTACCGCCCCCTAGCTCCACCATTCCACTGCACGACCGATGGTAAGCTCTCTGTGTATTACTGTTTTATCCCCTTAATCCTCTTATATCTTATTACCAATTTATTAGTAACCAATTTGTTACTTAAGTCCATCTGTTATAATTATGACCATCTGTTGAACAGATGTAAAATGCCAATCAATCGATTAATTGTAATTTAAATATTATAAGTTCATAAATATTTAATTTTGTTTCAGGAATCCTACAACAGACATAGCCTGTTGCTGATTATGCTTAATCATGCTTAACTACGACCAACCATGGTAGGCTGGGAAGGAATATGGTCAATCTACCGTCCCATCCATCAGTCATAGATGCTGTAACTCATGAAATATATTTACAGAAACTTATATATTTTCTGTAAATGATGTCGAAATTTCATAGCCAATGCATTTGCTATGAAAGTTTTGTCAACACACATGGCATGTCTCATTTGATAGCGTATAAAACAGCTTTGATATATGACCATATAATATATGAAACATGCTATGTGATTTGGTACCTAAAAACTGGTGCGATATCTTATAGATGACGTCTAAATAATATTCCGCATTTGCTATGAAATTTCGACGTAATGTGCAGAAGGTACAAAATCACATAGCCTGTCTCGTATGAGATTTGAGTGCGGTGCTGCGTGTTGTAGGTATGAAGTGATGGAGATGTGCTGGCAGGAGGTGGACGACCGGCCGACAGCCGACGACATCCTGTCCTTCCTGCAGCAGATCCAGGAGGAGCTGCCACCCACTCGGTCCACTCCGACACCCGCCGCCGCCAGTCCAGGGCTGACCCCCGGGAAACCATCGGCCGACGTGGTCGCGCCCAGCCACACAGATATAGGCTCGCCACAGACCCGGGCCGCCGATGTAAAGACAGTGAACCAATCAAACCACCATGTGACGGAGGTACTTGTGCATCGCGTTGATGATGATAACAAAAACGCGTTTTACGATGATTTTTCTGAGCAAGTCAAAATAAAGAAAAACACAAACAGTGGGGGCTTTGAGGATGACTTTGTCCACGGTATGTCATCAGATGAAACTCTTGGTGCGGATTTATCACAGAATGATTCCATTTTGGCGTGTGGTGGCAGTGACCAGCATAACTTGTCACAGGGCCCGGGCCTGGTTGTGGAGCCCGTGCCTGTGGGCATGAGCACGCCCAGTAAGTTCACCCAACCTGCCCCAGCCCCCGTTACAGGTGACCAGTCGGACACGTACCACACGGCGCTGGACAACCAGTCCACCGATGACACCGCGCTAGCTTCTACAAATTCCAGTGACAATCCGTCCCAGCAGGGGATGACGTTCCAAAGTGATAGCACAGATAACCAAAACGCTGATGAAGGATATCGGACTGACACAACCAGTGCGCCGGATATTCTTGTGACATCAAACCGCAGTCAGTGTTTAGATAGTGGTAATGATGACTCGGTGTTTGAGAATGGTGTTGATAAATGCCAACGGACAGATTTGGACACGGAAATGGCCAAAGAAATCTATATGACAAAAGGTGCTGCGATCCCGCCGTCGAGTATCCACAAGTCGCGGTTGCTGGGCACGATCCCGGAGGACGGCATTCCCTCAGAGACGATGTCGCCTGCCGCCATCGACTTCGGCGAGCAGGTGAGCACATTCGAGTGGGACGACTATATCGGGGAGGAGTTGGTGGGCCGGGTGCGCTACATGTCGGACGAGTCGCCGCGCCAGGTCGAGGAATTCACCGAGTGGCCGTTCGACCAGGACTCCGCGAGCGAGTCGAGCCACTCGAAGTCCGGAAGTGTCGCGAGTGACGTGAGCGACGCCGAGGTAACGCGACACTCCGCCAGCAGCATAGACACCAGGGCTTACATCGCTAACATTCTTACTAACCGCCTTAACTCACTTGTCAACAAAACTAACACCTACTCTCGGCCAGACCAGAACCGTTTCTACTCTTTCTCTCAATACGATAATGATCTAGATTCTCTAGAGCATGCTTCTGGGGACCTGGATTTTAATGAGAATGCTTCTAATAGTGTAGATTATGTAGAGCATGCTCCTACTGACCTCGCTTCTCGCACCACACTGAGCATGCCCGGTGGAGTAGAGCTGTCACATGACAATGGCGGCAATGGTGGCTCCCCGACGCTGGATGGACACGACGTTGTGGAGCAGGTAAATTATTTACAGCAACCGTACAACTACTGACCCTGCTTGTATTGGCGCCACTCTCGGCACGGTGTCGCTGCCTCGGTCAGCTGTAGTCAGCCATTGCCTACATGTTCATAGAGAATATACCAGGCTTGTGTCTTTTGTCCTCAAATTTATTACCACACAACCGTCTGTATTAATCTTGCAAAGTACTCACCTATTGACAATCTCAACTCGCCATCAGGCACAGCTCAGGCTCAGTCAGTCAGGCTGCTTGATTTCCAGCATATTATTCCAAGTATTTTGAAATAGATAGATTGACACATATTGGCAAGATTAGCGTAGGCGGTAGTGCAGGCAAGGCTTAGAAACATGTAAGATTCCTACCGTTTCTGAGCCAAGCCTGATAAATTTGATATCAAATGAAACTACCATGGTATTCCATTTATCAGGTAACGTTTTATGCTACAGAATTGCCAAATAAGATGTGGTGTATTTTTAGCTCACCTGAGCGAAGCTCATGTGAGCTATTGTTACCGCAATGTGTCCGTCGTCTGTCGTCGTCCGTGAACATTTTCAAACGTCTTCTCCTCGGTAACCATTGGGCCTATAGTCACCAAACTTCATGGTCATAGTCCTTAGGTAGGGGGATTACAAAAATGTTAAAATGACGTCATTACGTAATCCAAGATAGCCGCCGTCTTAAAATAGCACAAATTCTTCAAAAATTTTCTTCTCAAGAACCGCCAACCGGATTTCGACAAAACTTGGTAGGAATGATCGATGTACAATGCTCTTTCAAAGTTGTTAAAATGGTGACCCCGGGGTCAAAAAATGGGCGTGGCCCGTGGCGTCAAATAGGGGTCAAATTTTATTTTTGACCGGATATGGTCATGTCATATATCAAATCGAAAGTATCAACGAGGCGATCACTCTGGTGCATTTTTTGTCGAAATCGGATGGTTATGTCATCCAAGATGGCCGCCAAAAGGTCGTTCTTTTATTAGAGATTTCAAAATTCTTCTTCACATGAACCGCTTGGCCCATGGTAGCCAAACTTGAAAGTTATGGTCCATGGGTGAAGCCTTTTCAGATTTGTTAAAATGGAGGTCATCGCTAATCCAAGATGGCCGCTGTCTAAAAATAGCATAAATTCTTAAAAAATCTTCTTCTCATGAACCGCTGGCCTGATTTCGACTAGACTTGGTAGGAATGATCGATGTAGAATGCTCTTTCAAAGGTGTTAAAATGGTGACCCCGAGGTCAAAAATGGGTGTGGCCCGTGGGGTCAAATTTTATTTTTGACCGAATATGCTCATGTCATATATAAAATCGAAGGTATCGATGAGGTGCAATATTTGTTGGAATCGGATGATTATGTCATCCATGATGGCCGTCAAAAGATCCATTTATTCAAGATGGCTGATGCTGGCCAAACTTCATAGTAAGTTAAGATCCTTGGGTGAAGCATTTCCAGATTAGTGTAAAGGTCACATACTTGGTCTCTTTACAATTAGTTTTTACACTGACGACATTCGGTAACATCTGGTGACGCAGAGAAATGAGTGAGTGCATAGCGAGTGACCTGATAAATCATTATATGTGGCTGTGACTGGAGAAATGGAACTTATGGGTTATGCGACCAATGTAGATCCAGATCAGCCTGTGAATCTGCACAGTCTGATCAGGATCTGCACTGTTCGCCACTCCATCCGTGAAACACCCATCAGGCTTCTAACAAGCAATATAGCTCGTTATCAGACTATAGCAGTGTGCTATTTGATCAGGAGCTACACAAATCCCATTTTCCCCATTTCTCCAGTTACAGCCACATCAGCTGCTTGCTGTAGGTGTAAAAGTTTTCATGGACTCGCGGGTTAATCTGGGTGTACTGACCAAGGCAGTTAGACTACTAGAGAGTGACATATATGTATATTAGTATCCAAACTATTTCCTGTATCTGTTTACTGTTTACGTGACATTTTGCATCATTAATATTGTGTGTAATTTCCATTTCTGCAACATGGTTTGCATGTGAAGTGTGCATGCATCTCATTAATTTTATAACATTTGCTGAAATTTTTATTTTTTTACAAATTCCGCGTTTTTTTTTGTCTTTCAGTAAATATAACAAGCCTGTGTTTTAAATTTTGTCGTCTGCTGGAAATGTTTTATTTTCAATATTTCTCGCCAAAAACCTGGTTTTGACAGCACATGAGAATCGTCTCCAGTGGAGACGATTCTCATGTGATGTCAAAACCAGTTTTTTGTTAAGAAATAAAGCAAAAATGAAAAACAGCAGACGGCAGTTTCCGTCAACAGCGTAGGAAGGGTTAATTCTCTGTTCTCGGTTAATTTTTTGCCTCTGATTTCAAATCAATGACAAAAACTGTGACAAATTGACCATTATATTTATTCAACAAGTTACACCTATTGCACATAAATTCCGTTGAAGTCTGGTTTTATCATGCTTTTGTTTGATAAGTCCCGGGGGCCGTTTCACTAAACTTCGTACGACTAAGATGTTCGTAAGTGCAAAATTATGATAGTCTGTAAATTTCACATTAACAATGTTTTCTTGTGAACAATTATTGGAGTTGCATTTATACGGGCTCCAGATGATTGTGTATTGTGACACAACTGAAATGTTTTGATGTATGAGGGGTGGTTACAATGTTTTGGCATTATTTAGTTTATTTTGCTGCACTACCATGTTGGATAGGTTATTTAGTGTTATATTAACCCTTTCACCCCTAAGTAACTGGAATGGATTTTGATATGTTAATTTTGCAACAAATCCAATCGTCACAAAATGATTTTCAGACTGTCAATTTATGAAAAGGGGGTGTTTTTTGTTTTAAAAAAATATTAAAATTACTTGCAAAAAGTGCAGATCTTGATGAGACGGCTCGTCACGAGACGGCTCATCTGGATCTACACTTTTTGCCGATACCATTATACAGGCCCGTGGTGTTGAAAGGGTTAAGAGACATATCAATGCAGTAAATAATATAAAATGTGTTATTTTACTGCCATTATAGAAACTATTCAGCTGGTCTACACTGGTGACAGTGGGCCAGGCTACTGGGCTGAATATAAACCAAGTTTGTTGTGCATTTAAACATTCGGGTCAGTTTTGGGTCTTATTCTATAGTCAATGTGTGTGATCACGTGTTTTCGAACAACGTAACGTCATGTTTTTTAGGTGTGTTTACAGTAGATTTCCTTTAATATCTTTCTGGAATGACATATTGTTATGAAATATACTGCAGCAAATGCGGTAAACGTTGCCCTTTATTGTATAGACGGCTTTAATCTCATAATTCTGTTGTTTTGACGAAAAATCGGTTACCGTAAATGTAAATAAAAAGTAGAGCATGTGAATGTAAGAAATAAACGGTACTCGATTCTTAGTGAAAGTTATGTTATTGTAAATAACTTTCAGAACACCCATAAAACACATATGTCATTATATTTGGTGCGCTACATATCATCAAAATCCGTCAGTTTGTTAGAAATATTTTAAAGAAAATCTACTGTAAAATTACGTCACAGATTACGTCACGTCGGAAAATCGGGTTTGAAAACCATGTGATCCGACACCTTGCTAGTGAAGTTATAAACTTCCTCAATCAGCCCTCATACAGTGTGTTGATATTGTATGTATGTGTAGTTGTAAAGCCTAATTAATGAATGTATCTGTTACTCTTTATTTCCATTGTATGTTGTGTATGTAAGTATTGCCCCATATGATTCATGTTCTCGCTCTCTAACACTGGCCTATTGTAGACACATGTATGCTACTACATCCTGGTGCCTCGTGTGCCCGTCTATAATTACTACTCGCCGGCTAACTAATATAGGTACCTGTACTGCCTGTGTATCAAGTATCAAGTAATAAATGAGGCAAGCCTTGTGATTTTGTATCTAAGGAGATGTGAGATAACGCATGAAAAAAGAGGCAACACTACAAGCCTGCACATTCATGCAGCCTCCTAGGCTGAATGAATGTACAGGCTTGTAGTGTACAGGCTTGTAGAGACCATAAATACCATTTCTCCAGTCATAGCCACATTCTTACAGTTCTAGTGGTTGCTGTATATCCAGTCAGTACAGGTTATGTTCAGGTAGCTTTCACTGGAGAAATCGGGCTTATGGGTGTTGTGACCAGTGTAAACCCAGGTCAGACTGCATCAGCTGCACAGTCTGATCAGGATCTGCACTGTTTGCAATTCCCATCTACACACCCATTTTCGGATGAATGGAATAGTCCAAGAACTTGAATAGAACAGTCCAAAGCAGGTATTTAGGGGTAAAGTGTCAAGTCCGATTAGGTTCACCAGGCACTGAAATACTGTTGCTTACATCAGCATACAGATTATATTGTAACCTGGCACAATCAGGATGTACAGTTGTTCCAAATATCATAAACACTCTAGTCAGCACCAAGAGCTGCTTGACCTTGGTTGTCATAATGCACGGATGATAGAACGCCTACATGTACATCACAACGATAGGACTGGTGCAGCAATGACCAGCAATCCCTGTATCAAGCTGCTGGTTTATAATCATTGTTTATTGGTCAGCTACTCACTGGCACCGCTGACTTAAACCCTTTCAACACCACAGGCCTCTATCCTCATATTTGCATAAAGTGTAGATCCAGATGAGCCGGCTTGTAACAAGCCGTCTCATCAGGATCTACTCTATTTGTGGATATTGTCTAACTTTTTATAAAATTTCCCCTTTTCTGATTAATGATATGGTCCGATGACCATGAAATCAACTTTTTATAAAAATTTCCCCTTTTCTGATTAATGATATGGTCCGAAAATGACAATGGAATGCTCTATTCTAGTTACTGCGGGGTGAAGGAGTTAATATGAAGGATTGAAGCATACATTTGTCTACATCTGTGTCTCTGACAGCTGAATTATCTTGCTTATCTCTTCTTCTGGCAACCATGGACACATTGACAATGCCTACCGAACTGATCGCATGCATGTATTTATGACGTTCCTTTTAGGCATCTCATATATTCTGGAAGTCGGCGTGACGTAAACAGGTCATTTGACACAAATTAGGCCATTGTAACTTGGGGGTAACGTGATACATTTTACCCTACGACAGAAAATAGTGTAATAGTGTAATAATATAAATACTAAGCAAACAATTGTTTATTTTTATACCCCCCGCAACGAGTTTTTGGAGGGTATACTGGAGTCAGGTTGTCCGTCTGTGCGTGCGTCCATCCGTCCGTCACTAAACTTAACATCAGATAAATATGTTATAGCTTCTATTTCCTTCATCTAAAATGCTTAATATTTCACACATGCATTCCTGTAAGGCTCTACTACCATGCCAAATCCACGACGTCCAGCCCCCGCTGATCCCAAGGTCAAGGTCACATACTTGGTCTCTTTACAAAACTTAACATCAGAGAAATATGTTATAACTTCTATTTCTTTCATCGAAATTTCTTAATATTTCATGCATGCATTCCTCTAAGGCTCTACTATCATGCTGTGACAAATCCCCGCTGATCTCGAGGTCAAGGTCCCATGCTTAGTCTCTTTACAAAACTTAACATCAGAGAAATCTGCTATTTACTTGCTCGGATCTGCTTCACATTTCACTCACGCATTGCTCCAATGGACTTCTACCACCCTGTGACAAATTGACATTTGTGCCGCCCCCGCTAAGCCCAGAGTCAAGGTGGCAAGCCCACACACTTGGAAAATTTTACATATTTAGGGGTACCTTTGCCCACGCAGGGGGCAATCCGTAAGCCTCGCTTACTGACCAATCTAGTTTATATATTATCCAACATTATAAATATCCATTGAAATTTTCTCATATGATCCAGAATGAGTTGTTATTAGCGTTTAAAGATTGGAAGACAGGTCAGATTTCCCCCTGCGCTCCTCGACAGGGGAGTTAATTATAACATGCGGGTGCGTGAAATTGACGAAGTCCGACTTCCAGAATGCCAGTTCTAGTTATTCGCAGCATTCTCCAATACATGTATTTAAAAACTGCACGTGAGCTAGTGTTACCATTGGCTGTGCTCGCCTTGACATATAATACAATATTTAACTTTCTGATGAGTGTAAATACTTCAGCTGTCATTTGTAATCTTCTGACATTCAATACATGTATGTGTATGCTAATCTTAAAGGTACATGCCCACTCAGTAAGCACAACATGTTGTTTATATGAATTAAATAAGTGTATAATTGTGTCACTATTCCACCAGTTCTAAAAATTACAAGTGCCCGGAAAACAGATATAATCATTTAGTAATGTTTATTTTACTGATAGTGACGCGCGTTGGTATAAGGCTATTTTCATATGCAAATGAGGCATTCTATTTTTTACTTATTTATACTAATGAAATGTGTCACCTGAACAAATAATATTTTCGACAGATTATAAAGTATGATTATTGCACATCAAAAAATAAATACAGAGATTTAATAGTAATGTCCGTTAAAATTTTAAGGAAACACGGTTATCGCCCCTGATATCAGTGTGAAAATGTGTGTCTAAAATAAAATGTATAATAATGCCAATCAATACGTGGGGTAATGGTGAATTAATGTTTATTTTGCCAGAAAATGTCATACGTACAGAATATACAAAAGTGTCTGTATCACTATATTATAACCTACTGCGTGGGCATGTACCTTTAATAACCCAGTTAATTAACCATTTAACATTTACTCACTCAATAATTATATATTGATTGTACAAGGGACTGAACAGAGGATGAGCAGTGTAGTTTGACTGTTTGTTTTCGATTGTTGAACTTCCAACACAATTATATTGTTGGTAATCTGGTATGCCCAAATCAGGAACTTGCAGACAGGTTCCTTCTCCATTGTGGTTTGTAGGCCCATATACACCACAAACAATTTATTAAATGTACACATGATAAAGGTGGATGGGTTTAAATACTGGCCACATAATTCATGGTGGGCATTTCAATTCCTGGCATGTTATGTCTGTCTACACTGCTGAGTGCTGAGCTATGTGTCACATTTGTGTGTGCTATTGGTGTACTGTAGTATGGATTCCATAGCTCTGTTTGCTAGCTAGTCTTCACCTGTATGCCTGTATCACACCTCTAAGCCAGATATGTCAGTTTGTGTATTACAGATTGTATAGCACTGTTGTCTGGTTAGTGACAGTAGAACACACGTAGACCCGAGAAGTCAGTTTGTGTATTACATATTGTATTGCACTGTTAGTCGGCTAGTGACAGTAGAACACATGTAGGCCAGAGATGTCAGTTTGTGTATTACAGATTGTATTGCACTGTTAGCCGTCTAGTGACAGTAGAACACATGTAGGCCAGATATGTCAGTTTGTGTATTACATATTGTATAGCACTGTTGGCTAGCTAGTGACAGTAGAACACATGTAGGCCAGAGATGTTAGTTTGTGTATTACAGATTGTATTGCACTGTTGGCTAGCTAGTGACAGTTAGCACATGTAGGCCAGAGATGTCAGTTTGTGTATTACAGATTGTATAGCACTGTTGGCTAGCTAGTGACAGTAGAACACATGTAGGCCAGAGATGTCAGTTTGTGTATTACAGATTGTATTGCACTGTTAGCCGGCTAGTGACAGTAGAACACATGTAGGCCAGAGATGTCAGTTTGTGTATTACAGATTGTATTGCACTGTTAGCCGGCTAGTGACCGTAGAACACATGTAGGCCAGATATGTCAGTTTGTGTATTACAGATTGTATTGCACTGTTAGCCGGCTAGTGACAGTAGAACACATGTAGGCCAGAGATGTCACTTTGTGTTTTGTGTATTACAGATTGTATAGCACCGTTGGCCGGCTAGTGGCAGTAGAACACATGTAGGCCAGCTATGTCAGTTTGTGGATTACAGATTGTATAACATTGTTGGCCGGCTAGTGACAGTAGAACACATGTAGGCCAGAGATGTCAGTTTGTGTATTACAGATTGTATATCACTGTTGGCTAGCTAGTGACAGTAGAACACATGTAGGCCAAAGATGTCATTTTGTGTATTTCAGATTGTATGCACGTTTGCTACTAATGTCTGTAGAACACATGTAGCCATCGATGTCATGTGTTATTACATGATAACACAGTTGACTAGCTAGTGTCTGTAGAACACAGTAGGACCCAGGCGATGTCAGTTTGTGATTACAGATTGTATACACCATTGGCTAGCTAGTGACAGTAGAACACATATAGGCCAGCGATATCAGTTTGTGTATTACGGATTGTATAGCACCGTTGGCTAGCTAGTGTCTATAGAACACATGTAGGCCAGATATATCAGTTTGTGTATTATTGTTTAAGCACCGTTGACTAGTATGTCTGTAAACACAAGTAAGTCAGCGATATCATTTGTGATATTACAGATGTAGTAGCACCATAGGCTTAGCTAGTGTCTGTAGAACACATGTAGGCCAGCGATGTCAGTTTGTGTATTACAGATTGTATAACACTGTTGGCCGGCTAGTGACAGTAGAACACATGTAGGCCAGATATGTCAGTTTGTGTATTACAGATTGTTTATCACTGTTGGCTAGCTAATGTTAGTAGAACACATGTAGGCCAGCTATGTCAGTTTGTGTATTACATATTGTATAACATTGTTGGCATGCTAGTGACAGTAGAACACATGTAGGCCAGCGATGTCAGTTTGTGTATTGCAGATTGTATAGCACTGTTGGCTAGCTAGTGTCTGTAGAACACATGTAGGCCAGCGATGTTAGTTTGTACATTACAGATTGTATAGCACTATTGGCTAGCTAGTGTCTGTAGAACACATGTAGGCCAGCGATATCAGTTTGTGTATTACAGATTGTATAGCACCGTTGGCTAGCTAGTGACAGTAGAACACATATAGGCCAGCGATATCAGTTTGTGTATTACAGATTGTATAACATTGTTGGCCGGCTAGTGACAGTAGAACACATGTAGGCCAGAGATGTCAGTTTGTGTATTACAGATTGTATATCACTGTTGGCTAGCTAGTGACAGTAGAACACATGTAGGCCAAAGATGTCATTTTGTGTATTTACAGATTGTATAGCACTGTTGGCTAGCTAATGTCAGTAGAACACATATAGGCCAGCTATGTCAGTTTGTGTATTACATATTGTATAACATTGTTGGCATGCTAGTGACAGTAGAACACATGTAGGCCAGCGATGTCAGTTTGTGAATTGCAGATTGTATAGCACTGTTGGCTAGCTAGTGTCTGTAGAATACATGTACGCCAGCGATGTTAGTTTGTACATTACAGATTGTATAGCACTATTGGCTAGCTAGTGTCTGTAGAACACATGTAGGCCAGCGATGTCAGTTTGTGTATTACAGATTGTATAACATTGTTGACTAGCTAGTGTCTGTAGAACACATGTAGGCCAGCGATATCAGTTTGTGTATTACAGATTGTATAGCACCGTTGGCTAGCTAGTGACAGTAGAACACATATAGGCCAGCGATATCAGTTTGTGTATTACGGATTGTATAGCACCGTTGGCTAGCTAGTGTCTATAGAACACATGTAGGCCAGATATATCAGTTTGTGTATTATAGATTGTTTAGCACCGTTGACTAGCTAGTGTCTGTAGAACACATGTAGGTCAGCGATATCAGTTTGTGTATTACAGATTGTATAGCACCATTGGCTAGCTAGTGTCTGTAGAACACATGTAGGCCAGATATGTCAGTTTGTGTATTACAGATTGTTTATCACTGTTGGCTAGCTAGTGTCTGTAGAACACATGAAGGCCTGCTATGTCAGTTTGTGTATTGCAGATTGTTTATCACCGTTGGCTAGCTAGTGTCGGTAGCACACATGCAGGCCAGAGATGCCAGTTTGTGCATTACAGATTGTATAGATTGTATATTGCTAGCTAGTGTCTGTAGAACACATGTAGGCTAGCGATGTCAGTTTGTGTATTACAGATTGTTTAGTACCATTGGCTAGCTAGTGTCTGTAGAACACATGTAGGCCAGAGATGTCAGTTTGTGTATTACAGATTGTATAGTGGGTGGTATTACATATTGTTTAGCACCATTGGCTAGCTAGTGTCTGTAGAACACATGTAGGCCAGAGATGTCAGTTTGTGTATTACAGATTGTATAGTGGGTGGTATTACAGATTGTTTAGCACCATTGGCTAGCTAGTGTCTGTAGAACACATGTAGGCTAGAGATGTCAGTTTGTGTATTACAGATTGTATAGTGGGTGGTTGGTCGGGAGCATGCAAAGGGTAAATTGACGTTACGGGTTCCTCCTTATAGGAATCACGATTTGCCTGGTTTGGCCCTCATGTACATTTTTATCTTTGGCTCTTTTGTTACCTGGGAGTTGAAAGGGTTATTACCAATTATAAAGTAGTAAGATTATTACTGATCCTTCTGCTTTTGGGAGGGGGCCAAGTGATTCTGGTGTGGCGAGGACCTGGCATCAGATCAGGATTATTCTTATTTCAGGGCTGAATATATAGTTTTTTGTCGAGCCCGCTTGTGGAAAGCGAGACATAGTGATCACAATGACGTCCGTCTGTCCGTCCGTCCGGGCACACATTAGGGTACTTATGTGGCTAGCCCCACAGGGTTATGGACTTAGTAAAGGATAGGGTTGGTTACAATTAGCCACCTAAAAAATCCTTTTATGTGGCTAATATTTAACATGTGATAAGCCACATAAGTATAGTACTGTAAGAACGTCCGTCCGTCCGTCCGTCCGTCCGTCCATCCGGGCACACATTAGGGTACGTATGTGGCTAGCCCCACAGGGTTATGGACTTAGTAAAGGATAGGGTTGGTTACAATTAGCCACCTAAAAAATCCTTTTATGTGGCTAAAAATCGTTTTATGTGGCTAATATTTAACATGTGATAAGCCACATAAGTATAGTACTGTAAGAACGTCCGTCCGTCCGTCCGTCCGTCCGGGCACACATTAGGGTACTTATGTGGCTAGCCCCACAGGGTTATGGACTTAGTAAAGGATAGGGTTGGTTACAATTAGCCACCTAAAAAATCCTTTTATGTGGCTAAAAATCGTTTTATGTGGCTAATATTTAACATGTGATAAGCCACATAAGTATAGTACTGTAAGAACGTTCGTCCGTCCGTCCGTCCGTCCGTCTGTCCTGGCAAACGAGAGGGCACTTGTTGGGTATAAAAGTACCCAACAAATGCTCTTCTGTGTGTTGGGCAAGCTTTTTAGGGATCTTCTTGGGTAGCGTTAGGGTTAGTGTTGGGTTCTTGTTATACAGTAAAAACCCAACAAAGATCCATCCGTGTGAACGTCTGCGTGCGTGGTGCGTGCGTGCGTGCGTGCGTGCGCCCTTCGTCCGAAATCTTTGTTAAAGTTTTTAAATACCTTATATCTGCAGTCCTAAGTCACATTGGCTTGAAACTTTATATGCTTATTAGTCATGATACATATATTCATGCTGTATCCCACTCATGCAGCCCCTGTGCCCAAGGTCAAGGTCAAATGACTTGAGAAGTTTGCATTCCGAAGTCTGCATTAAAGTTTTTAAATACCTTATATCTCTGCAGTCCTAAGTCACATTGACTTGAAACTTCATATGCTTATTAGTCATCATCCATGTATTCATTCTGTGTCCCACTCATGCGGCCCCTGTGCCCCTATGTCAAGGTCAAATGACTTAGAAGTTTGCGTTAAAGTTTCTGTCAAAATTTGCGTTAAAGTTTTCACATACCAACTATCTCTGTAACCGTAAGTCAGATTTGCTTGAAACTTTGTATGCTTATTGGGCATCAAACTTCAAATAAATACACTCTGAGACCATCAAATGCCTCGGTGGACTCGACATGCGGGCCACGGCCATCTGGTTTATTGTAAATATTCAGCTCTGATTTTGGGATTTTCCCCCCATTTGTACATGTACTTGAACATGTACTTGTACATGTATATATGGGATTTAGTACTAAACCCATTGACCCAGCCTTCAATTACCTCAGCTGTTGATAGGCCGTTAAACCCCAACAAACAAACAGACAAACAGATAGTATAACATTGTTGGCCTGCTAGTGACAGTAGAACACATGTAGGCCAGATATGTCAGTTTGTGTATTACAGATTGTATAGCAATGTTGGCTAGCTAGTGACAGTAGAACACATGTAGGCCAGAGATGTCAGTTTGTGTATTACAGATTGTATAGCACTATTGGCTGGCTAGTGACAGCAGAACACATGTAGGCCAGCGATGTCAGTTTGTGTATTACATATTGTATAGCACCGTTGGCCGGCTAGTGGCAGTAGAACACATGTAGGCCAGAGATGTCAGTTTGTGTATTACATATTGTATTGCACTGTTGGCTAGCTAGTGACAGTAGAACACATGTAGGCCAGTGATGTCAGTTTGTGTATTACAGATTGTATAGCACTATTGGCTGGCTAGTGACAGTAGAGCACATGTAGGCCAGATATGTCAGTTTGTGTATTACAGATTGTATAGCACTGTTGGCTAGCTAGTGTCGGTAGAACACATGTAGGCCAGCGATGTCAGTTTGTGTATTACAGATTGTATAGCACTGTTGGCCGGCTAGTGACAGTAGAACACATGTAGGCCAGATATGTCAGTTTGTGTATTACATATTGCATAGCACTGTTGGCTGGCTAGTGACAGTAGAAGACATGTAGGCCAGCGATGTCAGTTTGTGCATTACAGATTGTATAGCACCATTGGCTGGCTATTGAGAGTAGAACACATGTAGGCCAGATATGTCAGTTTGTGTATTACATATTGCATAGCACTGTTCGCTGGCTAGTGACAGTAGAACACATGTAGGCCAGCGATGTCAGTTTGTGCATTACAGATTGTATAGCACTGTTGGCCGGCTAGTGACAGTAGAACACATGTAGGCCAGATATGTCAGTTTGTGTATTACATATTGCATAGCACTGTTGGCTGGCTAGTGACAGTAGAACACCTGTAGGCCAGAGATGTCAGTTTGTGTATTACAGATTGTATATCACCGTTGGCCGGCTAGTGACAGTAGAACACATGTAGGCCAGCGATGTTAGTTTGTGCATTACAGATTGTATAGCACCATTGGCCGGCTATTGAGAGTAGAACACATGTAGGCCAGAGATGTCAGTTTGTGTATTACAGATTGTATAGCACCGTTGGCCGGCTAGTGACAGTAGAACACATGTAGGCCAGCGATGTCAGTTAGCAATTGTACTGTAATAAATAAAAACTTGTCCATCTTGCTGTGTGTATCACTATATCACAAGTTATATCAATGATAATCTGAGGTCTGATAGCAAATATTGTGTGACTATTGCATATTACATATGGGAGGTACCGTATTTTCCTTATCATCAAAGTCATTATACATGTATTCCATTGTATAGACCAGATCAGTATCTTGAAGTATTGTAATTTTGAAATGTGGTTTGCCAAAATGAATGATTATTTTTCATATTCCACTGCCTACCAAGTGATAGCTGTTGTGAGTTTACAGTGAGTTACATTGCAGCAATTTTAATGTAGACATTAATGTCACAAGTTGTCCTGAGGCTTTGTTACTGCTGGGTGATGATAGATGGGGCTCACTAGATGGTGGCGGTATATCCCAGTAACCCGGTCACATTACACCTGTCTGTATTCCATGCCCGTACGCAGGAATTTGTATACATGATGTAGGGTGTGTGTTATCGACGGAGCGAAAGGACGGAGTAACTGAAAGAAATGTTTTACACATCCGTGGCTAGACCTCGGCTGATTAAGGGGAGTGCGTATGCACCCGTTGCTCGCACCCTCCCCCTGCGGACGGGCCTGTATTCCCACCTTTTAAACATTTATGCTTTCTCTGTATATGTGGGTTTCTACCTGGAAACATGACACATGTTTGTGCAGCTGGTAGATGTAGCCACATATACGTGTATGTACACATGTAGCATTTAGTTGGTAATGGTGTATGTAGCCACATATAGCATGGGATTGGCAGTGGTGAATAACTAGGGGTCATGCCCTGGGTACATACCTGTATGTATTGTGTAGTCACAAATGGTGTAAAATATCATTGGCAAACATACCATGTAATGTAATGTACATTTCAATTAATGTAACCAGGGGCTGTGGTTACAAAAAAACCTTTATGATTTGTGGCTGTGACTGGAGAAATGGGGCTGATGGGTTTTGTGACCAGTGTAGATCCAGATCAGCTTGTGCATCCGCACAGTCTGATCAGGATCTGCACTCAATCAATGTAGATTATTATCAGGCTACAGGAGTGTGCTATTTGATCAGGAGCTACACTGGTCACAAATCCCATAAGCCCCATTTCTCCAGTCACAGCCACATTTCAAGCATGAGTTTGGAATAAGTGCAGAGAAAGTTTTATAATCACAAACCCAATTGATGCCTTAATCATCACTCCGCTTATGAACTCCCAGCATGTTTCCCAGTGGTACCAGCCGACTAATGCTCACATGGTGACACCTGCCATAATGAGTACAGCATCGCGTAGTGAATTGTTGATAGCTGCAGGTGTTAGGTTTTATCGCAACTAACATCTCGCCAGATGGAAAACATCCATTGGACTTTCTACATTGGTTACTGACTGACAAACAACCTTACATGTATAACATTTGTGACGTGTTCAAATCTTTATTGGTATTTGACTGTGAATTCATTGTAATGTATTGTGCATGGAAACTATAATGATTATACAATCAGAAATTCAACAGATTTTTATGTTTTACTAGTATATTCTTTCTCACAATTATGCTTTATAATAAGCAGCTTGTAAGCGTGATATTTGCTAGGACAGATATTTATTGGGGTTTTCTTGACTTTAGCTCATTTCCTGGCAGCCACAAGTCAATTGTTCTGAAACATTTTGTATACAGTGAAACCTCTCTAAACTGGACACCCTGGGAGGTCCCCATGTCTGGCTTAGAGAGGTTTCACTGTAAATCGGGCATTCGATCATTCTGAGTCATAGTTGTGTGCTATGCGATCACGTACAAACTTTATCACCTGAGATAAATGACCAAGAAACTCATCAAAAATACGATCACTTGTGTTTTTGTCGCGCCTGCTTTAGCAAAAGCGCGACTATAGTCGTCGTATTTTCCGTCGTCGTCCGCGTCGTCCGCGTCGTCCACGTCGTCCGCGTCGTCCGGTTTTTTTGTAAGGCAAATGCGTTAAAGTTATTATTTTTTCACAATATCTCTTTAACCCCTTGCCAGACATTGATAATATTTCACATCAATGTTTGTCTAGGGATGATACTTCATTACGCACACACCCACATCCAAATTATCAAGGTCATGGTCATTTATTTCCTTGTTATGTTCACCGGTTTTGTAACAGAAATGCGTTAAAGTTATTGTTTTTTCACAATATCTCTTTAACCCCTTGCCAGACATTGATAATATTTCACATCAATGTTTGTCTAGGGATGATGCTTCATTACGCACACCCCCACATCCAAAGTCTGAAGGTCAAGGTAATTTATTTCCTTGTAATGTTCACCGGTTTTGTAACAGAAATGCGTTAAAGTTATTGTTTTTTCACAATATCTCTTTAACCCATTGCTAGACTTTGATAATATTTCACATCAATGTTTGTCTAGGAATGATGCTTCATTACGCACACCCCCACATCCAAATTTTGAAGGTCAAGGTCATTTATTTACTTGTAATGTTCACCGGATTTGTAACAGAAATGCGTTAAAGTTATTGTTTTTTCACAATAAATTAACCCCTTGCCAGACACTGATAATATTTCATATCAATGTTTGTCTAGGGATGATGCTTCATTACGCACGCACATCCCCACATCCAAATTTTGAAGGTCAAGGTCATTTATTTCCTTGTAATGTTCACCGGTTTTGTAACAGAAATGCGTTAAAGTTATTGTTTTTTCACAATATCTCTTTAACCCCTTGCCAAACATTGATAATATTTCACATCAATGTTTGTCTAGGGATGATGCTTCAATACGCACACCCCCACATCCAAATTATCAAGGTCAAGGTCATTTATTTACTTGTAATGTTCACCGGTTTTGTAACAGAAATACGTTAGTTATTGTTTTTTCACAATATCTCTTTAACCCCTTGCCAGACTTTGATAATATTTCACATCAATGTTTGTCTAGGGATGATGCTTCATTACGCACACCCCCACATCCAAATTCTCAAGATCAAGGTCATTTATTTACTTATAATGTTCACCGGTTTTGTAACAGAAATGCGTTAAAGTTATTGTTTTTTCACAATATCTCTTTAACCCCTTGCCAGACTTTGATAATATTTCACATCAATGTTTGTCTAGGAATGATGCTTCATTACGCACACCCCCACATCCAAATTTGGAAGGTCAAGGTCATTTATTTACTGGTAATGTTCACCGGATTTGTAACAGAAATGCGTTAAAGTTATTGTTTTTTCACAATATCTCTTTAACCCCTTTCCAGACATTGATAATATTTCACATCAATGTTTGTCTACGGATGTTGCTTCATTACACACACCCCCACATCCAAATTATCAAGGTCAAGGTCATTTATTTACTTGTAATGTTCACCTGTTTTGTAACAGAAATACGTTAAAGTTATTGTTTTTTCACAATATCTCTTTAACCCCTTGCCAGACTTTGATAATATTTCACATCAATGTTTGTCTACAGATGATGCTTCATTACGCACACCCCCACATCCAAATTATCAAGGTCAAGGTCATTTATTTACTTGTAATGTTCACCGGTTTTGTAACAGAAATACGTTAAAGTTATTGTTTTTTCACAATAAATTAACCCCTTGCCAGACACTGATAATATTTCATATCAATGTTTGTCTAGGGATGATGCTTCATTACGCACATCCCCACATCCAAATTTTGAAGGTCAAGGTCATTTATTTCCTTGTAATGTTCACCGGTTTTGTAACAGAAATGCGTTAAAGTTATTGTTTTTTTCACAATATCTCTTTAACCCCTTGCCAGACATTGATAATATTTCACATCAATGTTTGTCTAGGGATGATGCTTCATTACGCACACCCCCACATCCAAAGTCTGAAGGTCAAGGTAATTTATTTCCTTGTAATGTTCACCGGTTTTGTAACAGAAATGCGTTAAAGTTATTGTTTTTTCACAATATCTCTTTAACCCATTGCCAGACTTTGATAATATTTCACATCAATGTTTGTCTAGGAATGATGCTTCATTATGCACACCCCCACATCCAAATTTTGAAGGTCAAGGTCATTTATTTACTTGTAATGTTCACCGGATTTGTAACAGAAATGCGTTAAAGTTATTGTTTTTTCACAATATCTCTTTAATCCCTTGCCAGACTTTGATAATATTTCACATCAATGTTTGTTTAGGGATGATGCTTCATTATGCACACCCCCACATCCAAATTATCAAGGTCAAGGTCATTTATTTACTTGTAATGTTCACCGGTTTTGTAACAGAAATACGTTAAAGTTATTGTTTTTTTCACAATATCTAACCCTCCCTTGCCAGACATTGATAATACTTCATATCAATGTTTGTCTATGGATGATGCTTCATTACGCACACCCCCATATCCAAAGTCTGAAGGTCAGGGTCATTTATTTGCTTGTAATGTTCACCTGTTTTGTAACAGAAATACGTTAATGTTATTGTTTTTTTTCAAATAAATTTTTCTTTTAACCCCTTGCCGGGTTTTTTTTTTACTTTGTTAATATTTCACATCAATGTTTTGTCTAAGGTTGGATGCTTTCATTAGCACACCCCCACATCCAAATTAATTCAAGGTCAAGGGCATTTATTTACTTGTAAATGTTTCCACGGGGTTTTGTAACAGAATTCGTTAAAGTTTTTTTGTTTTTTCACAATAAAGTAACCCTTTGGCCAGGGGACACCCTGAATTAATTTTTTCATTTCCAATGTTTGGTTTAAGGGTTGAAATTGGGCTTCATTTAAACCCCGCCACATTCCCCAATCCAAATTTTGAAGGGTGAAATGGTTACGGTGGTCATTCAATTTAATTTGCCTTGTTAATGTTCACCCGGTTTTGTAAAAGAAATGCGTTTAAAGTTATTGGTTTTTTTCACAATATCTCTTTAAAAACCCCCTTGCAGACTTGATAATATTTTCACATCAATGTTTGTCTAAGGGATGATGCTTCATTACGCACACATCCAAATTATCAAGGCAAGGTCATTTTTTAATTTGTAATGTTTCACCGGTTTGGTAAACAGAAATTGCGTTAAAGTTATTGTTTTTTCACAATAAAATTAACCCCTTGCCAGACACTGATAAATATTTAATATCAATGTTTTGCTAGGGAATGATCTTCATTACGCACAATCCCCCATCCAAATTTTGAAGGTCAAGGTCAATTTATTTCCTTTGTATGTTCACCGGTTTTTTGTAAACAAGAAATGCTTTTAAAGTTATGTTTTTTCTAACAATTAACTCTTTAACCCCTTGCCAGACATGGATAATATTTCACATCAATGTTTGTCTAGGGATGATGCTTCATTAAACCGCACACCCCCCACCAAAGGTCTGAAGGGTTTAAAGTAATTTTATTTCCTTGTAATGTTCACGGTTTTGTAACAGAAAATGTTTAAAGTTTATTGTTTTTTTAACATAGCTCTTTTAACCCATTGCCAGACTTTGATAATATTTCACATCAATGTTTGTCTAGGAATGATGGCTTCATTAACGCATAACCCCCACATCCGTTTAAATGAAGGTCCAAGGTATTTATTTATTGTAATGTTCACCGATTTGTAACAGAAATGCGTTAAAGTTTTGTTTTTTCACAATATCTCTTTAAACCCCTTGCCAGACATTGATAATATTTACATCAATGTTTTGTTTATAGGGATGATGCTTCATTACGCACACCCCCAACATCCAAATTATCAAGGTCAAGGTCATTTATTTTATTTAACATTTGTAATGTTCACGGTTTGTAACAGAAATACGTTAAAGTTATGTTTTTTTTCACATATCTGTCTTTTACCCCCTTGCCAGACTTTGATAATATTTCACATCAATGTTTGTCTAGGGATGCTGCTTCATTACGCACACCCCCACATCCAAATTCTCAAGATCAAAGTCATTTATTTACTTATAATGTTCACCGGTTTTGTAACAGAAATGCGTTAAAGTTATTGTTTTTTCACAATATCTCTTTAACCCCTTGCCAGACTTTGATAATATTTCACATCAATGTTTGTCTAGGAATGATGCTTCATTACGCACACCCCCACATCCAAATTTGGAAGGTCAAGGTCATTTATTTACTGGTAATGTTCACCGGATTTGTAACAGAAATGCGTTAAAGTTATTGTTTTTTCACAATATCTCTTTAACCCCTTTCCAGACATTGATAATATTTCACATCAATGTTTGTCTACGGATGATGCTTCATTACACACACCCCCACATCCAAATTCTGAAGGTCAAGGTAATTTATTTACTTTAATGTTCACGGTCAAATGCCTCGGTAGGCGCGACACCGCTTCCGTGGCGGAATTCTTGTATTAGTGTCCGGTCTAGAGAGGTTCCACTGTATGAAAATATGTGCTGGTGAATACACATTAGAACCATCTCAATAAAGCAGTTACAACATTACACACTTTCTGCATCAACAACAGGTCAGAAAAATATGAAGAAAAAAACACGGAAATATTGGCATCTGTGAATCTGTATGAAATGGGTGAAGTTAGTTTTCTGTTTTGCTTTGCTTTACATTCATTGATAGTTTAAGTCATGTACATGGAGCCAGTGTCAGTTATTATCATCAACAATACTGCAAAAACCAGAAACCCACTTTTCCAAGTGAAAAGTGTTCCTGGTTTTTGCAGAATTGTTGAAATTGGAAAAGTGGGTTCCTGGTTTTTGTAGAATTGTTGAACATATTGTATTATTGCAGAAAGATACTATAGTTATTATCATGACTGGCCACTGTCTACATGTATATTGATGCCACATCCACAGTCTCATCTCAGGTTACACAGGCGTTGACACGCATCTTTGATATTAGTAGACCTGATTCTATCTACACTGCTTGTCTTCATCACGTGATACCATTTTGTATTGAATGACTTCGTTCAGAAACTGCAATCTTTGTTGAATATGGATAATACTTTATACACTAAATTTACATGTTATTTATTGTTAAAAGGCTAGAAACAAAGGTTTTTGAAGAAAATAAAAATCAATACTTGTGGTCCATGTAGATCAGATTAACAAACAATATTTGAAGCATGAAAATATAGTAAGTATTAAATTTTGTAAGTCTTAAACAACGTATTATGTTTTATGGTCTTGTTTGTTATTTTGTAATAGTAAAAATGCTATTTAAGCAAATTTATCGCCTCTTCTTGATCTAACAAGACTTCATGTCTCATGTATGTTCAATATATATTCTACACTCGTTACCTCAAACTCTCTTAACCCTTTGAACCTGAAAGCCCGCTATAGCGGTTTTATGCAAACAGTGCAGATCCAGATGAGCCGGCTTGTAACGAGCCGTCTCATCAGGATCTGCACTGTTTGAAAGTAATTTTCATATTTTTGAGAACAACAAATACCCCCTTTTTATACCCCCCGCAACGAGTTGTGGGGGGGTATACTGGAGTCGGGTTGTCGTCCGTCCGTCCGTCCGTCCGTCCGGGCACACATTAGGGTACTTATGTGGCTAGCCCCACAGGGTTATGGAATTGGTAAAGGATAGGGTTGGTTACAATTAGCCACCTAAAAAATCCTTTTATGTGGCTAAAAATCGTTTTATGTGGCTAATATTTAACATGTGATAAGCCACATAATCCGTCCGTCCGTCCGTCCGTCCGTCCGTCCGTAAACTTAACATCAGAGAAATATTGTTATAACTTCTATTTCCTTCATCTAAAATGCTTAATATTTCACACATGCATTCCTGTAAGGCTCTACTACCATGCTGTGCCAAATCCACGACTGTCCAAACCCCGCTGATCCCATGGTCAAGGTCAGAGAAATATTGTTATAACTTCTATTTCCTTCATCTAAAATGCTTAATATTTCACACATGCATTCCTGTGAGGCTGTACTACCATGCTGTGCCAAATCCACGACCGTCCAACCCCCGCTGATCCCATGATCAAGGTCAAATACTTAGTCTCTTTACAAAACTTAACATCAGAGAAATATTGTTATAACTTCTATTTCCTTCATCAAAAATGCTTAATATTTCACACATGCATTCCTGTAAGGCTCTACTACCATGCTGTGCCAAATCCACGACCGTCCAACCCCCGCTGATTCCAAGGTCAAGGTCAAATACATGGTCTCTTTACAAAACTAGTAGTATATAAGAGTCGAAATGATACCACCCCCCAATTGTGGATGCAAATTTCACACACATCCTCTTTTGAGCCAACATACACGTGGAAAAGCAGGTGAATTTTTATCTCCAAAATATGAGAAAATATGACATACGCGAATGGAAAGGTCGAGACATCCACTATTGGGACGAAGACATCCATAATTGGGACGAGAGTTATCCACAATTGGGACGAGAGTATCCACAATTGGGGGGTGGTACAAAAGACGATGTTTTCGCACAATTGGGGGGGTTGGTAGTACAAAAGACGACGTTTGCGGCCGATTGTGGATACTCTCGTCCCAATTGTGGATAACTCTCGTCCCAATTATGGATTCTAGACGTCCCAATAGTGGATACATTGCAAAAATCGGCAAAAACATCCACAATTGTGACAAAAACATCCACAATTGTACTACTACCTATCACAAAATATGACAAAATATGACAAATGACAATGAGAATATCCACAATTGGGCGCAAACGTCGTCTTTTGTACTACCAACCCCCCCAATTGGGCGCAAACGTCGTCTTTTGTACTAGACGTCCCAATAGTGGATACATTGCAAAATTGCAAAACATCCACAATTGTGACGAAAACATCCACAATTGTACTACCAAAATTGAAAAAAAAAATCACCAAAATATGACAAAATATGACAAAATACAATTAGTAGGGGATCTGATATGCAATAAGTGGCCTAGAAACACATTTTTGTAGTCCCTCAGAGGGGGCCAAGGTTTTATGATATCGTTGGAAAGGGTATCATGTGAGCTTCCATTTAAAAGATGTTAGCAAGGAAAAAAAGTGTCCGTTGCTATGGAAACGCACATTAAAGACCACGCCCTAAAATTTTCCATATATCTACAAATTCGTCCCTGCAGTGCTCAGTTATCTTGTAATGTACATTAATGTGCATTATATAAGTACTGTTGTGGGTTATCAAGATCTGTATCACTGATTCATTACCATAGATAGTGAGAAAAGTGTAAAATTTCAGAGTTATTCCCCCTTTTTTGCTATTTTTTGTAATCAACAATAGCACGTTTTGAAATGTCAATATATCATCCATGTTGCTAGACAATCAGGTGTTAAACCTACCATATGAACTGGTACTGTACATATATATTACAGGATGTTAGCAAGGTCAATTAATGCTAG
Organism: Conchocele bisecta; assembly: GCA_029237695.1. NCBI lineage: Eukaryota > Metazoa > Mollusca > Bivalvia > Lucinida > Thyasiridae > Conchocele > Conchocele bisecta. Next base: position 11,422,723 of record CM055267.1, read on the forward strand.
TTTCCATAGAAACAGTACTTAAAAACACACTAATATACCGATAATTTGGACGATTTTGCTATTTTGCACATTTAGTTGCTAATGTATCACTCATATAATTAAACTTATATCTGGTGTAGCAACTACCATGGGATAGAGAAAGGTATACAAATATGTATTTAGTATGTTATTAATATCAAATAGATATTTGTTACCATAGAAACAGCCTTAACAACCTTACCCAGCTGTTTTGCAAATTATTGAACAATAATGCTCATTGTGCATGTGAATCACCCCAAATTAGTGGCTTTAAGCACAATTACTAAGTTGGTTACACCACAAAGGTTGAAGTTGAATATTCAAACTGGTTCATGTATTCTCATGAATGTATGGCATCTAATATCAACTGTTAATATATCTAGCAAGTGGTGAAAGTTATTCCCCTTAGTTGTAAATTTAGCCATTTGTCTAAATTTAAGTTCTGATGCCATTATTATTGATTGTTCCATAAAAAAACAAAACCAAAAACAATCCTATTCACATCTGAAACACTGAATCTAGTTGGATCCCCCACCAAAAAGTATCATGATTGATGTATATAATGGTATGGTATTACAAATGTATCATTTAAATGAAGGTGTCTGTTTTTAACATAAATGCATTGATCTAAATGCCATTCTCTGATGAAATTATTGGTTAGCAAATTATCATGAGTCAGTCCATGTCAGTTACTTGACGTTGACAATATTAAACGGTTTTAATTGTTTTAGCTTATATTTTACGGCAGCACTGGCTCAGTGACCAGAAAGAACGGAATAGGTGCCTTTCATACTGCTTGCACTTTTCTCTCAGTGTTGGGTCGACGCTTTGGTGATGCTGGACTGCGTGATATGCTGCTCGAGTCGGGGTTAGTTGGTTCGGGATCTGTTAGTGCCGTGTTGGAAGGCAGGCAGTACAATAGGGGGCTTCGAATGAACAAACTTGTATTTGAAGCAATGGAGCGACTCCGATGGTTTGCATTTGTACAGTCTTTGTCAGATCATGACAAGAATCGATTGCTAGGCAATGCTCTGACTTCTGAACATACAGCTCTGCGGGCAGCTGCAACTCCTGATGGTTTCAAGCAGTTTGTGGACTCGGCATCCTTTGATGAGCTTCATGTTGCATATCAGTCGTTTTGCCAGTCATTGACTAGACCAATGGCAATATTCTGGAATTCATATATACATATGGTAGGAACATTGCTTTGTCTCATTCGATCTACCAGGGAAGGGAACTGGGCCCTACACATGCAGTGCATACATCACACAATCCCATGGATGTTTGCATATGACCGGTTGAACTATGCGAAGTACTTACCCGTATATGAACACCAAATGTGTAGTTTACCAGTCACACATCCGGAGGCATATATTAGTATTTCGAATGATGAATTCGGACTCCAAAGAGGCTCCAAGGCATTTTTTTTCTCAAGTGCCTCGTGACCAGGCCATCGAACAGACCCTGAACAAAACCACAAAGACCCATGGTGGTATTATTGGGTTCAGTAGGAATGTCCAGGCTGTGCACCGGTGGACCATAACTGCCCATGAGCGTGCTTCACTTAGAGAACATTGCTTTTCAATGGCAGGCTTAAAGCCACATCATACTGAGGACCACCAGGAAAGTAGTTCAACAAGGTTGAAAAAAGATGAAGAAGAAGTCAGAAATGTTGTTGGTTTTGTTGAAAGTCTGGGCAACCCATTTACCAGTACATCAGATATCCATAGCATTGCCTCAGGTCTTGTTGCATCTGCAGAGGTATCCTCGGACCTTATGGCAGCTGGAACGAAAGGTAAACTCGCATTCGACAAATTTGTTCAAAACAGGCTTGTGAGTAATGATACATCATTCTACGATCCTTTGAAGAAAATTGGATTAAAGACATTTTATTTTCAAGTCTCAACAAAGCCAAATCTGTTAGAATTGGCACCAAAACAGAAGTGTTAAAGGCAGATAGAAACCTTTTCTGCAGAATGATTGTGGTTGCCCAAGCGAGAAGTCTAGATCTGCGCAATGTGTTGCAACATTGTCTCGGTCCAATACCATGGCCACTGGCTGAGGTTGACGGAACCTTTGCTAAAACATCCAAAGCAAAACTGGCAGAATTGATACAGTCTGATGTACCACCTTTTGATGAACAACCCATTGACGCAGTTTGGATTATTGACCTAATGGCACTGCTACAAAGTATGTTGGATGTACCAAGTACATTTTCAGAGCTTGCTGCTTCAGTTCTGAGATTGTCCATTGCACATACTAATGACGGTGCCATGGTTGACATTGTTGCTGACCAGTATCCTTCAATATCCATTAAAAATATTGAAAGGGAGCGAAGGGCTTGTGGTGGTACTTTGCATGTGAAGATCTCTTCTGGTCAGCAACAGGTTCCCAAACAATGGAAAAAGTTCCTTTCCTATGGTCCCAACAAGATTGCTCTAGTTGACTTCTTGTATGAAGAATGGGTAAAATCGACATATGCAGCAATTATCTCCACGAGATCAGTATTCCTTACCAACAAAGAGACCTGTCACAAATACCAGGTCCTTGATAGCTGTGTTGTTCGTGAGGAGATCTCTGAACTCTGCACACATCAAGAAGAAGCTGACTATCGAATGCTGTTGCATGTGAAACATGCCTCTGATGTGGGGTATCAAACAACGATTATTCGCAGTCCAGATACCGATGTGCAAGTGCTGGCATGCTACTTCCAGCCACAAATGCATAGCTGCCAGATACTTGTGCATTGTGGTACCAAAAACCGATCTCGATTTGTCGATATTATGTCAATATCAATGTCGCTTGGTCCATTCATTTGTGGTTCTTTGCCTGGTCTTCATGCTTTCACTGGCTCAGATTGCATTAGCGCATTTGCTGGCAAAGGCAAGAAAAAAGCATTTGAGCTGGTGAAAGCACGACCTGACTTGTGCCAAAGCATGCAATCTCTTGGCAACCACATTCCTATATCGGAGGAATGCTCGTCAGCTGTGGAGGTATTTGCATGTGTTCTGTATGGTGGCGATGGAGACAGTATCGATGAATTACGGTATAGGCACTTCTGCAGCAAAAACCCTCCCAGTAACCGCCTTCCTCCATGTAGGGATGCACTGCAGAAGCATGCTGCACGGGCCAACTACCAGGCATTCATTTGGAAATCAGCTCTGAACGCCACAGAGGAAATTCCCAGCCCTCATGGCAATGGTTGGCAGTTGGAGAACGGCATATTGTCCGTTGATTGGATGGACAAACTACCAGCACCAAGGGCGGTACTGGAACTCATTAAATGTTCATGTAGTGCACAATGTTCCAGTGCTAGATGCAGTTGCTACAAAAACAGAATGGCATGTAGTGAGTGTTGTGGCTGTTCTCAAAATTGTTTGAACAGTATGGGGTTTGATAGCAGTGATTCCGAATCAGATAATGACATATAGATATATGTGATGGCTAAAATATGTTTAGACATCGCAAACAAGCAGTTGTATACATGCAAGTATCATACACATTATATGTACATGTATGTATGTTGTAACACTAAATGTAGATGTGTACTGGATGTGTAGTACAATCATGTAGTAAGTAAAATAACTACAGTAATCATAATAAGATCACGATAGTTATTTATGTGTACATAGTGTTTAGTTGATCCGGTTGATAAAACCTTGTGAAGGGGGGGGGGGGGGGTTGTGTTACCATTGTCCATACGTCACGGTAGCTTAACGCGCAGGGAAATTTGTTATAATGTCTGTTTCCCTTGATGGAAGGATTTCCTATTTCACAGATGCATTTGTACTAGCCTCGTGCATCATTCTGCAACAAAATGCACTTATCTGGGTCAAAGCCATGGACTTAAAAAATGTGTTAATTATTATTCACTATCAAGGCTGCCAGTGGGGCATCCGTGATCCATGAACACAATAATTTTCTAGTTCCTTTCCATTCAATTTAATGTGTATATTTGTGCATACAGGTATTGATTTTCATGTAATAACATTTGTCCACCATTGTGAAATATGTCGGCCATCTTGAATTTGTCGGCCATTTTGGTATTCACTTAGCTTATTATTAAACCATGGAACAGAATATGGTAATAAAAAAACTAAATATCTGCTTCGAGTATGTTGGTCATTACTATGTAGCTACCATCATATTCATGCCAATAATAGCATACAATAGCAAAATCGTCCAAATTATCGGTATATTGGTGTGTTTTTAAGTACTGTTTCTATGGAAACTAACATTAATTGACCTTGCTAACATCTTGAATAATCATCTCTGTACAGTATCAGTTCATATGCTAGGTTTAACACCTAATTTTCTAGCAACATAGGTGATATATTGACATTTCAAAACGTGGTATTGCTGATAACAAAAAAATAGCAAAAAAGGAGGAATAACTCTGAAATTTTACACTTTTCTCACTATCTATGGTAATGAATCAGTGATACAGATCTTGATAACCCACAACAGTACTTATATAATACACATTAATGTACATTACAGGATAACTGAGCACTGCAGGGACGAATTTGTAGATATATGGAAAATTTTTAGGGCGTGGTCTTTAATGTGCGTTTCCATAGCAACGGACACTTTTTTTCCTTGCTAACATCTTTTAAATGGAAGCTCACATGATACCCTTTCCAACGATACCATAAAACCTTGGCCCCCTCTGGGGGACTACAAAAATGTTTTTTGAAGGTGTCAGATCCCCTACTAAATGAGAATATCCACAATTGGGACGAAGACATCCACAATTGGAACGAGAGTATCCACAATTGGTCACGATATACACACTTGGGATTGGTAGTACAAAAGACGATGTTTTCGCCCGATAGTGGATGGGGGTTCTAGTACATTCTGCACGAGCCACAATTTTTGGAGGATTCCCCCACCCAAATAATTTCTCGAATATTTTCCGGAGACAAATAGGTTTTTGGCATGTTTGCAAAATAGCTTTTCTATCTAGAGAGGGGGACATTTGTCCAACATGGAATTCCCAAATCGTTCGAAATGGTCGAAATGCTTGCTCGGGGTGCTCGGGGTGCTCGGGGTGCTCGGGTTCTCCTTTTCTAGCCAACAAGGATAGCAAAAATAGAAATCCTGGGAAGCAAACTGGGCACCCAGAGAACCCGAGCACCCCGAGCACCCCGAGCACCCCGAGCACCCCGAGCAAGCATTTCGACCATTTCGAACGATTTGGGAATTCCATGTTGGACAAATGTCCCCCTCTCTAGATAGAAAAGCTATTTTGCAAACATGCCAAAAACCTATTTGTCTCCGGAAAATATTCGAGAAATTATTTCCGCCAGTGGAAAGTCGACGGCCGACGAAACAAAAAAGAAGTACGGGATCGGCAGTGCCAGACTTCGAAAAATATGGGACGATGTCGATGCGGAACGTAGTACAAAACCCGAAGAAAGAAACCCCCGAAGAACAAGAAACCCCTACCCCCGTAGTACACAGGGTGTCCGCGCCTGGTTTTGCGGGCCCCACCGAGTTCCCCACGGATCTACTGCAAGATGTACGAAACGCCAGCTCGTTCGAAGAATCGACGCACCTGTCCGACATGGAGAGACGTTTGGGGAGAACCGGTTGGACGCGTTGGAACGTAGACTGTTGGACGCAATTTTCGACGATGCCGATTCCGAGTGTCCGAAGAAAGACGAGTGCCCGGAGGAAGAAGAGTGCCAGACGGAATCCGGGTGGGAGGTGCACGACGTCTGGAGAACCGTAGAGAATGCGAAGTGGTGGCTGGGTGTAGCGGTGGTGGCGTACGCGGTCTGCAGACCACTGTTCCCATTTGTGGGTCTAGAGGCCTGTAGACTCTGGAAGAGCAAAACAGACACCGACGCCCAGTTCGTGCACTCCGCAAAACAGTCCGGTACGCCGAAGGAAAAAACTAGCGACTCCGTACACCAGCACTCTGGTAGTAGCGACCCGTTCTACATGGAGTAGCCTTTTTTAGAAAAAAAGTTCTTTGTCTTTTTCGAATTGTCTTTTCGAGTTGTATTTCCGAGTTGTCTTTTCGAGTTGTCTTTCTACCTCCTTTGGGAGAGGTTTTCTGTTTTTCGGTGTGGTCTAGATTTTGTTTTGCTCTTGGGAGACGATTTTTCTTCGACTTTCCCAAAAGTCCAAATGTGGACAATTGGGTGGTATCATTTTTCTACCTCCTTTGGAGAGAGGTTTTCGATCTTTTCCAAAATATTTTTGCGCTCAATTAGACACAAAACACTATTGGGAAAATGGAGTGCGAAAAGTGTGGTAGAGTCTTTGCCAAAAAGTACAACTTGGCGCGACACGAGAAACAAAAAAATGGGTGTAGTCCGCCGCGCTTCTTGACCGATGGTTGCGGAAATACTTTTTCCCATGCACGGTCTCTAGCTAGGCACGGCCACACCTCGTGTCCGGATGGCCCACCAAGCGAAAACGCGCGGCTACAACTTCGGATTGCAGATCTAGAGCAAGCGCTGGCCGTAGAAACACGAAAACAAGAAATCGCCGAGTCCTGTGTTCGCGCTCTGCCTCTTTTTCCAACCCGTCTTTCCCAAATGTGTCCAAATACACAAATGGGTGGTATCATTTCTGTTTGCCTCTTGGTAGGCGAATTTTTTCTACACTTTTCCCAAATGTGTCCAAATACACAAATGGGTGGTATCATTTCTGTTTGCCTCTTGGGAGGCGAATTTTTTCTACACTTTTCCCAAATGTGTCCAAATACACAAATGGGTGGTATCATTTCTGTTTGCCTCTTGGGAGAGGTTTTCTGGTGTTTTGTTTGCCGTTGGGGGTCGAGATGGGGGCAAACTGGCTAGTGTAAAAATGTGCAAAAATGTGCAGAATCTCTCTACAGATCGAGATCTGCCCAATCGATCTCGTCGTCGACGTTCTCGTGTCTCGCTCCTTCGCGAGGTTTTCCATCCCGCAGTCTAGCTACCTCCTCCTCCAACTCTACCACCCTCCTCTCCAGTACCAGGACCCTCTTCCTGGTCGCAGCCTTCTTCTTGCTACCCTCCGTGGTTCTATCTTCTGCCCCCTCGGGACACCTGTTCGAGCGATGTTGCCAGAGAGTCTTGTAGGTGGCAAACTTCCCTCCACATCCGGGACACTCTCTCGTGGGAGGTCTGCACGGGTTCTTGCGACCCATGTGTCTTCGAAGATTTGCGGGCTTGTCGAAACCCTTGCCGCATGTTTCGCATTCCTTGTATGGCATTGTGTCTGTCTATTCCAATGGGAAACATATCTTCAATTGGGCGTTCGATTGTGGATGTGCCGAGGCGAAACGAGACGAGGTGGCGAGTTGGGTGGGGGAATCCTCCAAAAATTGTGGCTCGTGCAGAATGTACTAGAACCCCCATCCACTATCCGGCGAAAACATCGTCTTTTGTACTACCAATCCCAAGTGTGTATATCGTGACCAATTGTGGATACTCTCGTCCCAATTGTGGATGTCTTCGTCCCAATTGTGGATATTCTCATTGTATTTTGTCATATTTTGTCATATTTTGGTGATTTTTTTTTTCAATTTTGGTAGTACAATTGTGGATGTTTTCGTCACAATTGTGGATGTTTTGCAATTTTGCAATGTATCCACTATTGGGATGTCTAGTACAAAAGACGACGTTTGCGCCCAATTGGGGGGGTTGGTAGTACAAAAGACGACGTTTGCGCCCAATTGTGGATATTCTCATTGTCATTTGTCATATTTTGTCATATTTTGTCATATTTTGGTGATTTTTTTTTTTTTTTTATGGTAGTACAATTGTGGATGTTTTTGTCACAATTGTGGATGTTTTTGCCGATTTTTGCAATGTATCCACTATTGGGACGTCTAGAATCCATAATTGGGACGAGAGTTATCCATAATTGGGACGAGAGTATCCACAATCGGGCGCAAACGTCGTCTTTTGTACTACCAACCCCCCCAATTGGGCGAAAACATCGTCTTTTGTACCACCCCCCAATTGTGGATACTCTCGTCCCAATTGTGGATAACTCTCATCCCAATTATGGATGTCTTCGTCCCAATAGTGGATGTCTCGACCTTTCCATTCTCGTATGTCATATTTATGCCCCCGCCACCGAATGGTGAGGGGGGCATATAGTGTTACCGGCGTACGTCCCGAAACCTTAACGCTAGGTAAATGGCTTATAATTTCTGTTTCCTTGCTTGGATCTGCTTCACATTTTTTCACACAGCATTGCTCCAATGGTCCCTCTACCGCCGCCCTGTGACAAATCCACATTCGTCCCGCCCCCGCTAAGCCCAGGGTCAAGGTCACAGACTTGGTGCTTTCGAAACCTTAACGCTGGGTAAATGGCTTATAATTTCTGTTTCCTTGCTCGGATCTGCTTCACATTTCACACACGCATTGTTCCAATGGTCCTCTACCGCCCTGTGACAAATCCACATTCGTCCCGCCCCCGCTAAGCCCAGGGTCAAGGTCACAGACTTGGTGCGTTCGAAACCTTAACGCTGGGTAAATGGCTTATAATTTCTGGTTCCTTGCTCGGATCTGCTTCACATTTCACACACGCATTGCTCCAATGGTCCTCTACCGCCCTGTGACAAATCCACATTCGTCCCGCCCCCGCTAAGCCCAGGGTCAAGGTCACAGACTTGGTGCGTTCGAAACCTTAACGCTGTGTAAATGGCTTATAATTTCTGTTTCCTTCCTCGCATCTGCTTCACATTTCACACACGCATTGCTCCAATGGTCCTCTACCGCCCTGTGACAAATCCACATTCGTCCCGCCCCTGCTAAGCCCAGGGTCAAGGTCACAGACTTGGTGCGTTCGAAACCTTAATGCTCGGGTAAATGGCTTATAATTTCTGTTTCCTTGGTCCGATCTGCTTCACATTTCACACACGCATTGCTCCAATGGTCCTCTACCGCCCTGTGACAAATCCACATTTGTCCCACCCCCGCTAAGCCTTGGGTCAAGGTCACAGACTTGGTGCGTTCGAAACCTTAACGCTCGAGTAAATGGCTTATAATTTAAATATGCCTCATTTTCTTTGGCTGCCAGCAGGGGCATTCGTGTGCCGACAGGCCACATTTCTAGTTTCTCATATTTTGGAGATAAAAATTCACCTGCTTTTCCACGTGTATGTTGGCTCAAAAGAGGATGTGTGTGAAATTTGCATCCACAATTGGGGGGTGGTATCATTTCGACTCTTATATACTACTAAACTTAACATCAGAGAAATATGTTATAACTTCATCTAAAATTCTTAGTATTTCATGCATGCATTCCTCTAAGGCTCTACTATCATGCTGTGACATATCCCCGCTGATCCCAGGGTCAAGATCACGTACTTAGTCTCTTTACAAACCTTAACATCAGAGAAATCGGTTATAACTGCTATTTCCTTGCTCGGATCTGCTTCACTTTCACGTTCGTGCCGCCCCCGCTAAACCCAGAGTTAAGGTCACAAGCCCACACACTTGGAAAATTTTACATATTTATAGGTATCTGGGCCCACACGGGGAGTATTCCGTAAGCCTCGCTTACTGACCAATCTAGTTATAAATGGAATAGTCTGAAAATCATTTTGCGATGATTGGATTGGTTGCAAAATTAACATATCGCAGCCCATTCAGGTACTTAGGGGTCAAAGGGTTAAGTCAAACTACTGATAACTGAAAGTGAAATTCCTGTTCCCAAGTGCATGTTTTCCTGTATATTAACTCTTTGTTAACTCATTAATTTTCATTAACTCAAAGTACTTTCCTCAATCCCCTGGACTTTGAGTAAATGAGTGTAGACTATGTATCTGTGACTGTACACTGGGGCATATTGTCTTTGTGACCAGTGTAGACCCTGATCAGGCTCTGCACAGCCTGATCAAGGTCTGCACTGTTCCCATCAGACAGCACAACCATAATCTCCATATCCCTAGTCTCTTCTACGTGTATTGTAGGACGAACAGCTGATCACGGAAGTTTCGGTCGTGGAGACAGCAGACAGTGTTGATGGCGTGGACACGACTGCCAATATCCCAAACGTCATGGTGAATGAACCACATGAACACATGCTGCCAGCGGCAATGGACCACATAGTCGCATAGATGGACGGTCACTGCGGTCGTGATTTTGGCGCAGTCTGTCTCGACAAATCAAGATTCTTAAATTGATTTTGGCATGTGTACTTGACATACTAGGTCCTGATGTTCACCATTCCTCAACAAAAAGGCTGCGATGTGATGTCGCCATAGCACAGGCTGTCTGTCAGTGATGTCCTAGTAGCTAGCGCACTCATGTAACCCGATACAGCTGCTACAGTTGGTGTTGCCCACGCCTCACTGACACAGTGGCTGTGATGTGATGTCGCCATAGCACAGGCTGTCTGTCAGTGATGTCCTCGATTCACAGACACTGTTGGTCATGTCCTGTTCTGCCCATATTATCCACAACAACAAAACGGGTTCTGTTGAGTTTTCACCAGTGTAGTTGTGATTGGCTAGCACATTCATGTGATGATATAGATGTAATAATGGTGCTAACAGTATCGGGTTTCAAAACTCAATAATGAACCGTTTAGGTCCTGATCAGACTGTTCAGATTGATATGTGGCTACACTGGTTACAAAGCCCATTTTGTCATGGCAACTCACATATAATTATTATTGCATATGGAAATCGCTGGAAAATGATTTTAAAGTTGGCAATATTTTCTTTAAATGACATTGAAAATTGAACTTTTTCAAGATAAACACGTCCGCTAAAAATTTGCCTTTGCCATGGTGGAATATGTAGCTGATTTTCAAAATCAATTTGTTGAAATTGTCTCCTGCAATATTAGTGAATGAGCTCATGGACTGGCCCTATATGGGCCCACCATGCCTGTATAGTGGTAGTGGCAAAAAGTGTAGATCCAGATGAGCCGGCTCATGACGCGCCGTTACATCAGGATCTGCATTTTTTGCAAGTAATTTTCATATTTTTAAGAACAAAAACACCCCACCCCCCTTTTCATAAATGGACTAGTCTGAACATTATTTTGTGACAGTTGAATTGGTTGAAAAATTAACATATATCAATATCCATTCCAGTTACTTAGCGATGAAAGGGTTAAGAGGCTTCCATGCCATTTATGGCACATTTTGCAGACTTATACCGGTAAATCATTTTCTGGCAAGAAACTCACATGTTGTATTGACTACTGTAGAGTATTACGTTAAGAAGACGCATATATAATTAAGGTATGTGCAAAATGTATGGCTCATTGAATCATATGAACGATAGAAGTGTAACTGATAAACATTCTGCTGATAAAAGTACATCAATGAACTTTCAAATGATGACCATATACTTTTTGAACATCCCTCATGTACATGTAAGTCCTGTTGATAGAGAAGGAATAACATTTTCGTCTGCTGTTGTTTTATATTTTGTCTTTCTTTCTCGATAAAAACATGGTTTGACATCACTTTAGAATCATGTGGAAATGATTCTAAAGTTTCATCAAAGCATGTTTTTGATGAGAAAAATGGACAATAGAAAACAAACAGCGGACGACAAAACTTCTTAATACAACATTATACGGGTTACGGCTGTCTGGGAAATTAAATGAGCAAAGTTGTTTTATCCAAATTATCTCCAGTAGCTGTCTGCTATCCATGCTGGTGATCCCCTGTACATAACTTGGCTTTATGTTTCTTGCTCATTGTTATGCCCCACCACGATAGTGGAGGAGGCATTTAGTGTTACCCTTGTCCGTCGGTCCCGTCCGTCCTTCACCAACCTTGTAAGTCATACAACTTTTATTTTCGATTTTTGATTCGACCCTGGGGTCATGGATTTTCTCCCCCTTTTCAACTTAGAATTTGGAAATTTTGCCTTGTAAGTCGTAAAACTTTTAAATCTTACTAGCTACACACCTGAAACTTGGTATGTAGCTTCCTTATGATGAGTAGATGCGCAAAGTTTATTTTGATTTTTTATTCGACCCCCGGGTCATGGATATCTCCTTTTGGGCTTTTGCCTTGTTTATTATCAAAGCGGTATGTGGTACATCCGTGTTCTATGAACACATTTTCTAGTTTATGTAAAGAATGTTGAGGGCAAGTTGCAACATAATATTTCTACAAATCTAGTTTTGTTACCGTCACCATTGGACCTCATATGATGAAGTAGCAGCCCTGTGTGGATCACCCACTTATTCCCTCGTAACCAGTGTCTTATCTGTTTGCTAACAGCAATGAGGGATCATAGCTAGTTATCTCCCGTTGAATTTATTTATAGAAATCCGGTCCCAATTGTGTAGTTTAGGGCCTTATTGCTTGTACAAAGAGCGAATGTAGCATGATTTGTTGTGGAAAAGGAGTCAATATAGTGATTTCGACTAGTGTTGATCCAGGCCATGCTATATATCTGTACAATGTGACCCGGGGCTGCATTATTTGCCAGATTCATATTTTCACACTTATTAATTTTATTGCAAACAGTGTAGACTCCGATCAGACTGCACAGATTTGCAGTCTGATCTGGGTCTACTCTGTTTGCAAAACTCAATTTCTGTGCTATTCGGTAAGAAATAATACAGCATCGGACCGAATCTCTATAAATAGATTTGCAAAGGGTAGCTATGATCCCTCATTGTACTGCAGTGATTTAATGGTGGACAGTCACAGTGCAGCCCCAGATTAGACTGGCATCAGGACATCTGTGACTGCCATCTGGCACAGGTGGAATACTCGGACCTGTGACACAAAGAAAATGACCATTACAAAAAAATCCATTACCCCCAAGTGGGGAGTAATGGATTTTTTTGTAATGGTCATTTTCTTTGTGTCCCTGGGGGTAATTGATTTTTTTGTAATGGTCATTTTCTTTGTGTCACAGGTCCGAGTATTCCACCTGTGCCATCTGGTGGCTTCTACTGGGTGGATGTCATCTGTAGGAGATGTTGGCAGTAATCAGGTGGAAGACCTGGACCTGTGACACAAAAACTATTTTGTGAAGGGCTTTTTTTGTATGTCACAGGTCCGAGTCTTCCACCTGTGGCAGTAGTCCGTGTGACCCCCACCCGCCTCTCTGCTCCAGTACATGAGAAATAGCAGGATAATATTGCTATAGCTAACACTTAATAGGTCACAATGTGGGAACACAATATTGTCTTCTGCTTTCGTAATTTGTACCACATGAGAATTGCCTCCACTGGGGACAATGCCCATTCAAAACATCTGTACAGAAACTGACCTAATAAGACCTGGGTAAAAGGCCACATAGTCATCATTAACTGTTACAACATTGAATTAAATGTTTTGACAGTGCTTGTCGTGCACTACTGCCAAAATATGTTATTGCTATTAAGGAATAAGACAAATATGAAGAAAAAAACCAGCAGACAACAGTTTTTGGTTCCCACCTTTCAAGGATAATGGTTAAATTTTGGCGAATTTTGCCCCAAGTTAACCCTTTCAACACCACAGGACTGTATTTGCAAAAAGTGTAGATCCAGATGAGCTGGCTCATGATGAGCCGTCTCATCAGGATCTGCACATTTTGCAAGTAATTTTTTCATATTTTAAAGAACCAAAACTCCCCATTTTCATAAATGGACCAGTCTGAAAATCATTTTGTGATGGTTGAATTGGTTGCAAAATTAACATATCAGAATCCATTCCAGTTACTTAGAGGTGAAAGGGTAAAAGCTAAGGTTATTTGGAAAGGTTAAGCCTGTTGGGCTGTGGATATGCCAAGATTAACCCTGCTATTCCCGTAGATGGATGGAAATCACATCATATTTTTAGTCGAGTTAATGCAGCTTTATTTTGTTTGTCTATTTTCATGAATGTGTTACCAGTATATTACCAGTATATTCAATAAGTAGACTTAATTTGTTTTGTTATACATTTATAAATACACCAAACAAATGTCTCCATTCTATCTTTTAGTTGGAATGTTTGCATGCAGGCACTCTGTGTACATGTATGTGTATATCATTATGTAATACTGCTAGATGCTAAATATATGCCCTGCTAGAACAAGCCTCCTTGATTATCAATCAATCAATCTAATAACTGAACACAATTCTTCTACAGCACTTGGCCTCTCATACCAGTTGAGCTGAAATTATGCTTACATTTTGCACAGCTGTCGTTATATGTTACTGACAGTTGGTTTTAACCCTTAGAATGTGGGAACCGAAAATAGTCGTCTGCTGATAATTCACATTTTGTCTTTTCTCTCAGTAAAAACATGGTTTGGCAGCATTTTAGAATCATTTCCATTGGAAATGATTCTAAAGTGCTGCCAAACCAAGTTTTTGATGAGAAAAATGGAAAAATAAAAAATATTCAGCAGACGACACAAATTAATTCAGCATTGTAAGGGTTAACCCTTTCAACACCACAGACCTCTATAGAGACAATGTTTGCAAACAGTGCAGATCCAGATGAGCCGGCTCGTAACGAGCCATCTCATCAGGATCTCCACTGTTTGTTAATAATTTTAAACGTCGTACAGATTACCCTTTTAGAAGAATGGGATAATTTGAATGAACAAAATTAATGAAATAGCGTGAAACATTGGCATGGAACATCCTATTAAGTTACTTGGTGTTGAAAGGATTAATTGTGTTTGATAAGACTTTCATGATAACATTGGGAAGTAATACCGGTCATAATTATACTTGTTGGATGGACATCATAGCTTACCATTTTGAATATACAACATAATGCCAAGTGCCTGATTATGTAGATTTGTGTAGTGTATCCATTTGTAATATCACTGTTGATTGTACATGTCTCTGCTTGAACATAATTCTTTCGTTAGCTATTTCAACACAATGAAAACCTAGTATATGTACATATATCTTCATTTCCATTATAATATATTCATGGTATGGTATTGCAGTTATCAGAAAGAAAATATGTTTAAACTAGTGTTTTTAACATACGTTAAGTTTACTAACATTCCCTAAAAGTTGTAAACATATCTGGGAAAATATGTATATATTTGTTACTGTATGATGTCTGTTCATATGATTAGGCCATACCATATCTTTTCTATGTTAAGCGTCCACCCAGTTGACCAAAACCTACCTACATATCCGGTAAAAACAAACTAGACCTTGACAAATACGAAGATAAATTTATGTTTATAAATTAAGTTTTTAGCATAAATTTAAATTTCCGCCAGCAAACTTTAGAAAAAATAAGAAGAAAATACTCAAATTAAACTTATTATGTGTACATTCGTGAACGGATATAAAACGCGCCAAGTTCCCAATCAGTTTTCATATTACTTCACCATTAAATATCATAGCATACGTACCGTAGTTTGTTTGTTTTTTCACAGAACCACTTTCAAAACCTACTCGCACGTGGACGCTTAACAGAGAAAGAACTTGCCATGTCCTTACCTGTTATAGTTGGCATATAGCCATTCTAACTACACTATGTATGTCTGGTAACAATGTTTTCTACACATCATGCATCGCATTCAAGGAAATATTGTTGATTATGAACATACCGTAAGAATCCTAAACACAATTTATTCTGGGAAACACATATAAATATATGGTTTTCAACAACAGAGAGTGTCCCAATAGTTATGGGTAGTAGTATTGTACTGGTGTATCACAATAACAATGTACAATGTACTTGGATACAATTTGCTTTGGGTAACCCCTATTTTATATGAGTTTTCTCAAAACAAATGGTTTCCGAATGTTTAGTATTATTACGGTAGTATGCATCAATTTAATTGTTGTAACGTGGGTGGCAGGTGGGAGCACGCGATGGGTATTTTAACGATCGGGGTTCATCCTTACCGGAATCCCGACTGGAGACCTGGTTTGGCCCTCACATACGTCTTTGGCATTTTGTATCTGTAAGTTGAATCTGGTTATACCCCTTATAAGAGTAATCCTACCGGTATTACTTTTAAATAGGGGAAGGGGCCAAGTGACTTTGGTGCGGTATGGACCTGGCACCAGGTCAGGTTATTCTAATTTCAGGGCTGAATATGTTGTATCTCAATATAAATATTCCGTTCTGATTTTGGAATTTTCCCCCCAATGCAGCAGGTTAAAATGGGATCGAACCTGTTTGCCCGGCCTTACATGACCTTAGCTGTTGATAGGCCGTTAAACACCAATAAACAAACAAACAAATTAATTGTTGTAACAATATGCCCAAGAACTATGCCTTAGCGTTCAACAAAATTGGTTACTGACTGACATCAGGGACGTTACAAGATTGACCACAGTATCCCCTGCTCATCATGTGCATTCAATCATATCATTGCATTGTCAGTTCAGTAAATTAATCAGTAAGGTTAATAAAAGGTTTGTTTAACCCTTACACCGGTATCTTATTTTTTGGTCGTCTGCAGTTTATTTTCTATTTTCCATTTTTATCATCAAAAACATGCTTTGACAGCACTTTAGAATAATTTACAACATGCTTTGACAGCACTTCAGAATCATTTCCATTCGAAATGATTCTGAAGTGCTGTCAAACCATGTTTTCATTAGCCAGGTTTTTTGAAGGCGGCGGGCGGGCGGCGGGCGGCGGGCGGCGGGCGGCGGGCGGCGTCCACAATCAATGTTAAGTTTTCGTGTTTGAGTCCATTTCTTTGCTACTGTACCACCTAGGACCACCAAACTTTCACAGCTTGCATAATCAAGGGGTGCCCACCACATATCACTATCCAACATGTTACTTTTTTAGCCAGGTTTTTTTAAAAAATATCCAGGCCTTTGGATTGGCGAAAGCCGGGCGGGCGGCGGGCGGGCGGGCGGCGTCCACAATCAATGTTAAGTTTTCGTGTTTGAGTCCATTTCTTTGTTACTGTACCACCTAGGACCACCAAACTTTCACAGCTTCATAATCAAGGGGTGCCCACCACATATTACTATCCAACATGTTACTTGTTTTTTAACTTGACCCATTTTTTCCGCGCAGTCGACTTAGCCATTTTCAATGTTAAGTTTTCGCGTTTACAATGTTAAGTTTTCGTATTTGAGTCCATTTCTTTGTTACTGTACCACCTAGGACCACCAAACTTTCACAGCTTCATAATCAAGGGGTGCCCACCACATATTACTATCCAACATGTTACTTCTTTTTGAACTTGACACATTTTTTCCGCGCAGTCGACTTAGCCATTTTGAATGTTAAGTTTTCGCGTTTACAATGTTAAGTTTTCGTGTTTAAGTCAATTTCTTTGGTACTGTAACACCTAGGACCACCAAACCTTCACAGCTTCATAACCAAGGGGTGCCTACCACATAAAACTATCCAACATGTGACCATTTTTTTTACCTTCACCTATTATTTCTACGTAATTGACTTGGCCATTTTCAACGTTAACTTTTTAACGTACGTCTGGTTAAAGTTTTTTGGTTAAAAGTTTTTCGTTATACTATATCTCTGCAACTGCTTCCCCCATTACCTTGAAACTTCACATGGGTGTTTATCATCATCCATATTTTCATTCTACCCCCCAACCGTGCTGCCCCTGTGCCCAATGTCAAGGTCAAATTAATTTGATTTTTTTTGTTAAAGTTTTTTTGTGTACTATATCTCTGCAACTTCTTCACCCATTACCTTGATACTTCACATGGGTGTTTATCATCATTGTCGCACCCGATTGCCATAAAGCTCGATATCGTCGGCATTTTGGCATACGTCCGTCCGTACGTCCGTGTGTCTGGGTAAAGTTTTTTCGTTAAAGTTTTTCCATCTACTATATCTATTTTTCAGTGTCCATGCCTCGCCCCAAGGCGCGACATGCAGGCCACGGCCATCTAGTCTACAAAAAGTGTGTATAATTATGTTATCCAAGTGTCTATGCTTGGAAAAAACCTGGCCTTCGTGGCTTTGCCTCGTTTCTTGTTGAGAAATAAGGTAAGATGTAAAGGCAACAGCAGACAAGTGTTGTGTGTAGCGGTGTTGTGTGTAGCGGTGTTGTGTGTAGCGGTGTTGTGTGTAGCGGTGTTGTGTGTAGCGGTGTTGTGTGTAGCGGTGTTGTGTGTAGCGGTGTTGTGTGTAGCAGATGACAAGTGTTGTGTGTAGCAGATGACAAGTGTTGTGTGTAGCAGACGACAAGTGTTGTGTGTAGCAGATGACAAGTGTTGTGTGTAGCAGACGACAAGTGTTGTGTGTAGCGGTGTTGTGTGTAGCGGTGTTGTGTGTAGCGGTGTTGTGTGTAGCGTGTGTTGTGTAGCAAGTGTTGTGTGTAGCGTGTTGTGTGTAGCAGTGTTGTGTGTAGCAGATGACAGTGTGTGTGTAGCAGATGACATGTTGTTGTGTGTAGCAGACGACAAGTGATGTGTGTAGCAGACGACAAGTGTTGTGTCGTGTTGTGTGTAGCAGATGACAAGTGTTGTGTGTCGCGACAATGTGTGTGTGTAGCTAGAGACAAGTGTTGTGTGTAGCAGAGAGTGTGTGTAGCAGATGACAATGTGTGTGTAGCAGCAAGTGTTGTGTGTAGCAGTGTTGTGTGTCAGCAATGACAATGTGTGTTGTAGCAGATGTGTGTTGTAGCAAGGATGTGTGTGTAATGACAAGTGTTGTGTGTAGCAGTGTTGTTGTAGCGACAAGTGTTGTGTGTGTAGCGTGTGTTGTGTGTAGCGACATGAAATTGTGTGTGTAGCGGTGTTGTTGTGTAGCGTGTTGTGTAGCAAGTGTGTGTGTAGCAGTGACAAGTGTTGTGTGTAGCAGATGACAAGTGTTGTGTGTAGCAGTGACAAGTGTTGTGTGTAGCAGACGACAAGTGTTGTGTGTAGCAGATGACAAGTGTTGTGTGTAGCAGGATGACAAGTGTTGTGTGTAGCGGTGTTGTGTGTAGCGGTGTTGTGTGTAGCAGATGACAAGTGTTGTGTGTAGCGGTGTTGTGTGTAGCGGTGTTGTGTGTAGCGGTGTTGTGTGTAGCGGTGTTGGGGTTAAGATAAGCATACAGTCACTGTCTAACATTTTATTTTACATTTCTGCCAAAACAAATCTCAATTGTCATTTATTGAATGTGTTTAAATAAACCATATCAACACCCAAGTGACAAATAACACCATATGGAATAATAAAATGCATATTTATAAATTATACCAAATATCATGCATTATGCATTATATTTTGTGGAACAAAAATAAACAATTTAATCGGAATTGATTATAGAGAAAAATAATTACAAAATAAAATGAAAAATGTCCCTACCGTAACTACCCTAAAGAAGTGGATGGAAAATTGGACTTCAGTACCAAATGTTGAGAGTTCAATCCCCACCCTCGGCATGAAACAATACTTGCATTCCACTGGTCTTGGATGAGATCTGACACTGAGGTCTCTTTATAGCGTTTTCAACCTGTATGACCTGTTGCTGGGATGTTAAACTCTTTACTTTCACTTTTCATCTGATTGATTGATTGATGCAAATTTTGATGTTGGGATACTGTTCAGAGATGTTGAAAAGTCCCTTTGTTGAAAATAGCTTTATGTCCAAAATCGTGTAAACGGTCGAGTCTATTGTACATGTTCTACACGAGTATGGCATAGCCGACACTGTGTTATACAAACACTGTTATTTCTCTGCCTGATGCTTTGGGAATTATGCTTTTGTGCCATAGAGATATGAAATAATTTGTTTTTACTCCCATATAGTTCAAAGCACCAACATACATATTTATTTTATCTTCAAAGTTTGTGTGTACAACGAAAATGAGTGGGTGGTGGTCGAGCGAATGCGACGGCAGAAATTAATGGTAGGGGTTCCTCCTTATAGGAATCACGATTTGCCTGGTTTGGCCCTCAGGTACGTTTTTATCTTTTGGGAGGGGCCAAGTGATTCTGGTGTGGCGAGGACCTGGCATCAGATCAGGATTATTCTGATTTAAGGGCTAATATATAGTTTGTTATTGTAATTATTCAGTTCTGATTTTGGGATTTTCCCCCTTTTGTACATGTACTTGAACATGTACATGTACTTGTACAGGTAATATATGGGATTTAGTACTAAACCCATTGACCCGGCCTTAAATGACCTTAGCTGTTGATAGGCCATTAAACCCCAACAAACAAACAACGAAAATGAAATAAAATATCATAATTTGTAGATTTGGAGAATAGAAACTGTTGCTGTTTTAGACAATGCCATGGCATGTGTAGCCCGTCTAGTTCTAAGCCTGCAGAGGACATATTTTGTTTGTTAGAAGCATGAACGCTGTTTCACTGACTGACTGTCAAACAGTGTAGACCCAGACCAGACTGCGCAGATGTGCAGGCTGGTCTGGGTCTACACTGGTCGCATAAGCCACATTTCTGCAGTCGGTCCACATATATCTGGTGACTCCCACGAACCCGGTGGTACAGACCCGGAGTTGGCCGATAATGTTACGGTGCGTGTTTAGTGCAATCTGATCAATACAGACATTTCTAGTCATGAATGGTGTATGGTTCTTTCACTTGCATGTTGTCAACTTCTGTGTTTCTAGTTGTATGTGTGCCTCTATCGTTTTTGTGGTTCAGTCAAATCTCACATCGGGTGGGTGGCAGGTGGGAGCACGCGATGGGTATTTTAACGATCGGGGTTCATCCTTACCGGAATCCCGACTGGAGACCTGGTTTGGCCCTCACATACGTCTTTGGCATTTTGTATGTGACAGTTAGTTGAATCTGGTTATACCCCTTATGTGAGTATTACGATATTCGTAATCCTATTTTAGGGGAAGGGGCCAAGTGACTTTGGTATGGTATGGACCTGGCACCAGGTCAGGTTATTCTAATTTCAGGGCTGAATATATTTGTTCTCGATGTAAATATTCTGTTCTCATTTTGGGATTTTCCCCCCAATGCAGCAGGTTAAAATGGGATCGAACCCGTTTGCCCGGCCTTACATGACCGTGGCTGTTGATAGGCCGTTTAACACTAACTAACAATCAATCAAACAAACAAACAAACAAACAAACAAACAAACAAACAAACAAATCTCACATCGGAGAAGTCAGTCCCAGAATGAGTGCCAATCCCAAAAATGAGGCCGAAAAATGTCACGTCATTCCAACAGCGGCCAATGTGACAATAGCTGCAAAAGTCAGGAAAATTGCACACATTTTGCCAGATACGACTGTCATGGAAAGAAAGGTATATGAGGTTTGATTCACTGCTTCAATAATTCACGGTGGGTAATGTACACCAATATCACTTGCTATCTTCGATTTGGACACCGGTCTCCAGTTACCTCACTTACGAGTGGGTGGTGGTCGGGCGAACGATACGGCGTAAATTAACGGTATGGGTTCCTCCTTATAATCACGATTCACGATTTGCCTGGTTTAGCCCTTAGGTACGTTTTTATCTTTGGCTCTTTTGTTACCTGGGAGTTGAATTGCGTTACTGCCCATTATAAAATTAGTAAGATTTTTACTGATCTTACTACTTTTGGGAGGGACTAAGTGATTCTGGTGTGGCGAGGACCTGGCATCAGATCTGGATTATTCTGATTTTCTGGCTGAATATATAGTTTTGTTATTTTAAATATTCAGTTGGGATTTTGGGATTTTCCCCCAATTTGTACATGTACTTGAACATGTACTTGTACAGGTAATGTATGGGATTTAGTACTAAACCCATTGACCTGGCCTTAAATGACCTTAGCTGTTGATAGGCCGTTAAACCCCAACAAACAAACAAACAAACCTCACTTACGCTGATATCGGTCAAGTTTTATGTCAAACTGGCATATTCTGAGCGTTCTGGGGGAAATTTTGCCCTCCTGGGTTTTGGCCCCTGTTCCAGGACTAACCCCTGTTCTGGGACCGACACCTGATCCGAGTCTGACAAATATGTGTGTGTGTTTATTATCTATTCATTGGAAGCTACATTTTGCTGCCAATTATATTTTACATATTTCACCTATCATCACAAAAAGGGGCTTGTTGCCCTTGTGGCCAGTCTGGTCAGTCTGGCCTGATCAGTCAGAATGTCTGCAGTCTGATACAGGCTGTAGCGAGTATCAAAAGGCAATACAAATTTTATGGTACCTTTATCATGCTGCAGAAAACAATAATTAGACCACAAATATAGCATATTTTTCTTATTTTCCATAAAAACACATCTTGGTATTTCATTAGAATTGTCTCCAAGGAGACAATTCTAATGAAATGTCAAGACATGTTTTCATTTTGAATCAAACTATTCAATAATTGTTGTCTGTTGATGTGTAAACAGTAGTGTGGTTTTATTTTACCCAATTAAAATTTTGAAATACCCAATTGCTTCAGAAATGATATTAAAGTGACAATACTCAATTACTAATTCCTTATCTGGAGCCATGAAATTTTGTCATCTGCTGTTTATTGTTTATTATGTACCCACAAACATTTGTTTGGTTGGAGGGTACATATTATAGTTGACACCCTGTCCGTCCATCTGTTCATCTGTCTGTCTGAGATTTGTGTTAAAGGTTTTGGCTACATACTATCTCTGTTACCATAGTCATATTGGTTTGAAACTTCATATACTCATTTGTCATCATCCATATTTTCATTCTGTAGCTCATGCGTCCTCTGTGTTCGAAGTCGAGGTCATGACGTTTTGGAGGGCTACAAGCATATTGGTCAGACACAAGAAAAATGTAATTTGTGATTGTTTTTATCCACCCAATATGTGACCACTTAGAGTGCATACAGGCCACATTAATTTCTAGAATGCTTGTTGGCCTGGGTCACGTAATCTGGTGTTATTTGCCTGTTGAGCTGGTCTACAACGGACAGGAAGTGATCCCGATGCACAGCTGTACAGACACAACCATCAAAACACGACATTTATGTATGATTTTCACAGAAAATACCTCTGCAGGCCCGGACCTTAAATGACCTTAGCTCTTGATAGGCCAGTAAACACCAATCAACAAACAATGCAGGTATTGTAGACCCTGAGCAGACTATGCAGATGAAGATCTGAGCATTCAGATTAGGGTCTACACTGATGGCACAATCCATAATCTGCGGCCATCAAATACAATTGTGTTTGTGGCCTAAACCTACATACATGTACATTGTAGCTTTAACATGTCCTGTATACCATTACTATGAAATGTTTTCTATTTGCAATTGATCACTGGCATTTTTACTACTGTAGAGTATATATTCCTGTCTATATAGCGTGTACTAATGTTGACCCAACCATATTGATGTATACGACAATGGGAGACAGTCTGGCCATCTCCTGGCATTGGATCAAGTTCATGTTGAAAATACATGATATTTGTGGCTGTGACAGGAGAAATGGGGCTTATGGGTTTTGCGACCAGTGTAGATCCAGATCAGCTTGTGCATCCGCCGCACAGGCTGATCAGGATCTGCACTGTTCGCCATTTCATCAATGAAACACATGTCGTGCTTCTACCAAGAAATATAGATTGTTATCAGGCTATAGGAGCGTGCTATTTGATCAGGAGCTACACTGGTCACAAATCCCATGAGCCCCATTTCTCCAGTCACAGCCACACTTCACCCTTGGACAATGACAATAAAGTAAATACAGAAGAAAATGTGGGCAACATTTTTTACTTATAAAATTGCGACTTATAAGCGTTTTTAACAGTGTAGCTCCTGATCAAATAGCACGCCCCTGTAGCATGACAACGACCTCGTTTGCTTATTAGAAGCCCGACAGTGTTTCATTGATGGAATGTCGAACAGTGCAGATCCTGCTCAGAGTGTGCGGATGCACAGGTTGATCTGGATCTACACTGGTCACAAAACCCATAAACCCAATTTCTCCAGTAACATCCACATCTTCCCACCCTCGGTTGTAGAACTTGTCCATACTTGACTCAGTACGGTGCTCAACTCTGGGGGATCTATTTTGAAACACAACACTCGAATGATGGATGATGGGAGGGTAACTATATTCCATTTGGACTCCATCCTCAACAACATTTACACTGGGGGCCCGGCCCAGTGGCCGGTGTGTATTCCAATCCGTTTATGATATATAATATATAAAACAGTCGAGGCCCAGTCATAAAACCCGATTATGTTCTCCAAATTTGTACTCGGAATCGCACAGTTTGATTGGCCACAGTCTCGGCCAATCAAGTTTCCTGATTTTGAGCACGAGAAAGAAGCACATGCTCGTGAAGTTTTATAAGCATGGGCCGCATTTGAGAGTGACGCGACAGCGTTAAGCTTGGCTGTGCGTCAGTACAGACCGTTTTACAAACGTGGACCATGGTTCAGGGTTTAGGAAAGTTACTTTAAGTCGGGTGAGCTCTTCCTGTATATAGTTTGTTATACTGGCTCGCCATCCTTCCACAAAATATGGAAACATTGATCATGACGACAAAATAAATTTTATTTTTAAATTCCTGTGTTGTGTTTTATGACTAGATGTACCAGTACAGCTGCACCAACTGTCCGTGGGTGGTTGGTCGGGAGCAGGCGGAGGGGAATTCAACGATTGGGGTTCATCCTTGCCGGAATGCCGACTTGCATGGTTTGGCCCTTATGTACATTTTCGACCTTTTGATACTTGAGAGCTAAATCGCGTTATACCCCATTAAAAAGTAATAAGATTAGTGCTGCTCATATTACTTTTGGGGTTGGAGCTAAGTGACTCTGGTGTGGAATGGACTTGGCACCAGGTCAGGATATTCTAATTTCAGGGCTGCATATATATTCTTCTGTATATATTCAGTTCCCTCATGTTGGACAGGTTAAATATGGGATAGTCCAACCAGTTGGCCCGGCCTTAAATTACCTTAGCTGTTGATAGGCCGTTAAACACCAATCAATCAATGAATGCACCAACTGACCAATGGCATCAGGTTTGAGACGGCCAAGTCACAGATCATTATGTACTATCACACTATTTGACATAACTTATCTTTCTTTGTAAGATATGATTGTGGAAGTAGAAATGCTGGGTTTCAAGTCAAACCCCTTCATTTTCCTGCATGTGTGAATATGCATACATGCATTGGAGCTCTCGTATACCAAAATTAGTTTAAATTCTCTAAACCGGACACCCTGGGGACCTCACTGTAGTGACATTCACTATACGACTTGGGTCATTGGTCGGGAGCATGTGAAGGGTACATTTAATGGTGGGATTCATCCTTACTGGAATCCCGATATCCCTGGTTTCAGCCTAATTTTTAGCTCACCTGAGCGAAGCTCATGTGAGCTATTGTTACCGCAATGTGTCTGTCGTCCGTCGTCGTCCGTCATCCGTGAACATTTTCAAACGTCTTCTCCTCGGTAATCATTGGGCCTATAGTTACCAAACTTCACGGTCATGGTCCTTAGGTAGGGGGATTACAAAATTGTTAAAATGACGTCATTACGTAATCCAAGATGGCCGTCGTCTAAAAATAGCACAAATTCTTCAAAAATCTTCTTCTCATGAACCGCTAGCCGGATTTCGACTAAACTTGGTAGAAATGATCGATTTACAATGCTCTTTCAAAGTTGTGAAAATGGTGACCCCGGGGTCAAAAATGGGCGTGGCCCGTGGGGTCAAATTTTATTTTTGACCGAATATGCTCATGTCATATATCAAATTGAAGGTATCGATGAGGCGATTGCTCTGGTGCAATATTTGTCGGAATTGGATGATTATAACATCCATGATGGCCGCCAAAAGGTCCATTTATTCGAGATTTTGAACGTCTTTTTCTCAGGAATGGTTCGAACCACATGGCCGATGCTGGCCAAACTTCATAGGAAGTTAAGATCCTTGGGTGAAGCATTTTCAGATTTGGTAAAATGAGAGTCATCGCTTAATCCAAGATGACCACCATCTAAAAATAGCACAATTTTGTTTAAAACACATGAACTCAATGTCACATTCTCCTCTGGTGTTCTTGGAGTCAGGTGAGCGAATTAGGGCCATCATGGCCCTCTTGTTTGGCTTTCTGGTAGAGTTGAATCCGGTTATACCCATTATAAAACTAATAACTATTTCCAATCCAGTTACTTTGATGTGGTGAGGACCTGGCACCAGCTCGGGTTATTCTTATTTCAGGGATGCATATTTTATTTTTTTCTGCAAAAAATTGTAGCCCCCCCCCCACCCCCCCCCCACCCCCACCAAAAAATTGTAGCCCACCCCCCCCTATAACAGGTAACATAGGCCTAAAATGACCTTAGCTGTTGACAGGCCCTTACTTAAACACCATTATAAATCAAATCACAATACGGAATTAAAACCTTGTCTTAACAGGACATCTCCTATGTTCCTGCTGTTAATGATTTATTAGTCACATATCACCTGCATACAAACCCACATACATGCTGAATCAGTGTATTTGTGTCGCACGCCCACGATAATCACAATTCCGGGTCAACAATTTTGCATATCTCTTGAACCGTTCGTCGGATTTTCAAACTTCATCAATAGCTTCCTCACACGGATAGCTATCCATCCAGTATCATTTGGGTGACATTGACCTTCACCTTGGTGACTTGGACCTTTGTGTCGATAATTTTGGACATACGTCCAAATGTTGAATATCTCCTGATACCGTGATCATTACCAAACTTCATCAATAGCTTCATCATCATCAATAGCTTCCTCAGTGATGGCTATCCAACTAATGTTATTCGGGTGACCTTGACCTTGGTGTCAACAGTTTTGGACATATGTCAAACTTCACCAATAGCTTCCTTACATTCATCCCGTGTCATTTGTGTGACCAAGGCTTGACCTTTGTATCAATAATTTTGGACTTCCTCACATTGTGACCTTTACCTTGGTGACCTTGACCTTCGTGGATGAAACACTTTGTTCCCGTGATATGTATAGAATATACCACATCTTGTAAAGAAAATAGTGTGGCAATGGTCATAATATACGCCCATCGAACCAGTCATGAACAAAAGTAGAGCAAATCAATAAGGTTCTTTCTCTTGCCATGATAATTAGAGGATATCAAACGAGTTTCCATTTGCTATGAGATTTATGAAACGAGTCGCACACAATTTATGTATCGAGCCTCTGGCGAGGTGGATAAAATGGCTGAAGCGTTTCATAAATCTCATATCAAATGGAAACCTGTTTGAGATTCTGTTTATCACATGACTTTACACACAAAAGAGCTGAAAACTTATCAAATATGTTTCTGTGAACAGACGCCATTGACTAATTTCGCATCTATCGGTAATTGAAAATCTGACGTTGCGTTGGTGCATAATAGTAATACAAATACGTAATTAGGGTGATGCGGTCAACCAATCAAATTTTAGCTCCAGATGTTATTACACGTGTCATATCCCATTTATAAAATGGGTTACACCCCGGCATAACAATGTTTGCATGTGACAAACATGCACAGGTATACTGAATTTGGTTAAGGCCCATCGTTAGTCGTCGAGTGGGCAAGGCTACAGAAAGTGAAAATTAAAAATGACCGTCGCGTGGAGATGCCTCACCGGAAATCACAACAGAATATTTACTTAAAAAAAAGAACAATATATATTCAGCCCTTAAATTAGAATAACCTTATCTGGTGCCAGGTCCTCAACACACCAGTTAGCCCTACCAATCTGAAAGTAATGGGATCAGCATTGATCTTACTACTCTTGTATGTGTATAACACAATTGAACTCTTGTGTACAAAGCCAAAAATGTACCCGAGGGTAAAACGAGGGATATCAGGATTGCCTTAAGGATGATGAATCCCATTGTTAACTTACCCTGCACATGCTCCCAACCTGCCAACTATCTGCTAGTAACGACTGAGGAATTGACTGGAGATTTAAGAAGGTGCTATGCAGATGGGAACACCTGTACAGTGGAATGGGAAAAACTGAACCAGGTGGTTCAGCATTTAAACTGATGGACTGGATTTGGCAATAAGGGACGTGTACATACTTCATATGTAGCTGTGACTGGAGAAATGGGACTTACCGGTATATGCGATTTGTAGCCAGTGTTGTTCCTGATCAAATAGCACATTCCTGTAGAATGATAATGATTTATATTGCTTGTTAGAAGCATGGCGGGTCGAACAGTGCAGATCCTGATCAGATGCACAGGCTGTTCTGGATCTACACTGGTCGCAAAACCCATAAACCCCATTTCTCCAGTCACAGCCACATATAGGCATATGTTAGGTGAGAGGATGAACAAAACATTGTCTTCCCTACCTATTAAATCCAGACTGAAATCAGTGACAATGCACAGGTGGAAGACTGACCTAGGACCCAATACTTGGCTCATTTGGAAACCGTTACCCCACCCACCCATTTCCATACACTATGCCTTACAGGGGTAAAAGGCTGTAAGGTACAGTGTATGGAGATGGGTGGGTGGGGTAACGTTTTCCAAATGAGCCAAGTATTGG
This sequence comes from Conchocele bisecta, assembly GCA_029237695.1. Lineage (NCBI taxonomy): Eukaryota > Metazoa > Mollusca > Bivalvia > Lucinida > Thyasiridae > Conchocele > Conchocele bisecta. The sequence goes on from CM055267.1 coordinate 11,451,035, forward strand.
GTCCTAGGTCAGTCGTCCACTGTGTGACAATGTGGTACACTCTTACACAGTATGGTGATACGAGGAAACACAGTTGGGGTGTAAAGAAAACGGCAACAATGTATCAATACATGAATAAATGTTTTATACAATAAATATAATATTATGTGGCAATTTACAAAAATTAAAACATGTTAACATTAACGAGCAATCACCCAGTAAGGATGTACACAGATGGCGCTGACTATAGAATTAACCCTTTCAACACCACAGGCCTGTAAAAAGTAACGAATGGTCCCATGATACACGTTTAATTGCTATAATTACAAATATGGCATCAAGACACCGAGACATGTATCTCTGATAGATACTCCATTCTTGATACAATATTTATGAAGATACAAGTCTCGAAGCTATATTTACTCACATATTTCACAACACTAAGTAACAAGAAAATGTTCTACATTTGTGATCTTATCTTATAATTAATTCACTTGTGTCAAAAACGGACCACCATTTCGGAGAAGTTCTGTACAGACTGTGGCGATGCATGCTTATAGCTACAATACTACAGATCCAGCCGAGGAGCTATACTATTTGGGATGCCGACAGAGAGCGCTTTAACCCTCACTACGCTGGAGACGGAAATTGTCGTCTGCTGTTTTCATTTTTGCCTTAATTCTTAACAAAACATCTGTTTTGACAGCACATGAGAATCGTCTCCAATGGAGACGATTCTCATGCGCTGTCAAAACAGGTTTTTGTGGAGAAATATTGAAAATAAAATATTTACAGCAGACAGCAAAATTTAATTCAGCGTAGTAAGGGTTAAACATTGATAGTATCCACATGCTATCATTTATGCATAAATAGTGTAATATAATCTATATACATGTACAGGGCTGTTGGTGTCGATTACGAGACACTCCAGAATGAAGATTGCTTATTGGTGTTTAACAGCCTATCAACAGCTAAGGTCATTTAAGGCCGGGCCAACGGGTTGGACTATCCCGTATTTAACCTGTCCATAATGAAGGAAATTCCCAAAATCAGAACTGAATATTTACAGAAAAATATATATTCAGCCCTGAAATTGGGATATATCCTTACCTGGTGCCAGGTCCATTCCACACCAGAGGCACTTCGCTCCAACCCCAAAAGCAATATGATTAGCACTAATCTTATTACTATTTTAATGGGGTATAACAGGATTTAGCTCTCAAGTATCAGAAGGCCGAAAATGTACATGAGGGCCAAACCATGCAAGTCGGCATTCCGGTAAGGATGAAGCCCTATCGTTGAATTACCCGTTGCGTGCTCCTGACTAACCCAGAATGAAGAAGCCGTAATTCTTCAATGCATTAGTTACATTGCATTAGTTACAATGCATTGTAACTATTAGTTACAATGCATTAGTGATGGCACGGCTCATTGCCAATGAGGTCCGTTAAGTGACATATCCATAAGTGTCCATATCCTTGATATCCACTTCTCTGCCTTTCTGGTGAGGTTCAACATGTAATTGTCACAAACAAATCATAGAATGGATTCATATAATACCGTAATTCTCCTCATAAATGATAAATGCATAAATCATTGAAACTATTGTAATTACTACTAGTTATAGTACACATATGGAGTTTTTAATAAATTAATTTCGTAGCGAGCGCTAGCAAGCGAGAATTAATTTATTAAATATTCAATATATGAACTATAATATTGTTTACCAGCCCAATCGTGAAGCTCTGCCCCTAACAGTGATTTCAAATCGCTATACTAGTATGTGATTGGTGGTGTGACACGAAGTGAGTGCGTGTGTGGGCGGTAATATGCTTTGTGTCTCGTGAACCGAGGACAAGGCATAAAATCAGTTCTAAATATAGCACTGATTATTTAATGTGCTTTCCAAATTGATGTTTCCCTGATTGTGCGAGATGCGCCACGGGGGATGGGGGCTTATCGTGTGATGGAATAGTGTGGCTACAGTCTTCAGGTAGACTAATATATCCTATAGGCAATCTAGGTTGTAATTAACCCTTACAATACTGAATAAAATTTTGTCGTCTGCTGATTATTTTTTCATTTTCCATTTTCATCATCAAAAACATAGTTTGTCAGCACTTTAGAATCATTTCCATTGGAAATGATTCTAAGGTTCTGCCAAACTATGTTTTTATCGAGAAAAATGACAAAATTCGAAAAATCAGCAGACAACAAATTTCGTTTACCCACATTCTACGGGTTAAGAGGCAAACATAACATTTTCACAACTCCATAGGGAACAGTGTAGGCCCTGAGCAGGCTGTGTGGATGCATAGACGGATTAGGGATTAATGGGTTGCCAACTCAGTGGGCCTCACGATATGTGGCTTGAAGTTTCACACTACCGGTACACAGGTTGAAGTAACGGACCGAGGTATATAAATACATTAAATATTCCTAAAAGCATCAATAAATGAAGAAAAAAAATAAGCTAAAACATATTTTTTACTCCCTCCATATACTCCATCTATTGAAGGTTACAAAGTTTTTAATAGGCCGAACCCAGACGGCCTCGAGACAACGGACTCTCACGAACCGTCAACCGAGTTATATCATTGTCGCCTATTGCAGATATAGGATGGGAGCGTGCAGGTGCGCCAGTCAGAGGCTGTGATAGGAGATGCCGGACTTACTGAGGGAGACAGCCAGACGGAGGTTCTGCGACGACGGACACAATGCACGCGTGATGGGAGCGTGCAGGTGCGACCGACGTCGACCGAGGAGCAGCTGACATTGGCACTTCGTAAGATTGCTAGTCTTACCACCAGTTTGGAGTCCAGCGAAGCGGCCGAGGCCAGAGCAGTTCGTATCTCGAAGGAGTTACAGACGTGTCTGGTGAAGCAGGTGCAGAAGCGTGTGGCACTCGAACGACGAGTTCTGGAGCTGGAGGGTGCCCAGACTGCCGTGAACTCGACCACCGCGACTGCTGCGACGACAACCACCGCCACTGCTGTCACTGCGGACACCGGGACCGCGACCACCGCGTCTGATGCCACGACATCGACCGCCACTGCTGTCACCGAGATCACCGGGACTGCTGTCACCGGTGTCGGTGTTCAGATAGTGGCGGGGAGTGATGAGACAGTCGCGGCAGGGAAGAGGAAGCAGAGACAGTGTCCGATATGTGGCCGCATGACCGTACAGCTAACCCAACATGTGCGCTGGACCCACCGGAAGACCAAGAACGCAGAAGCCAGCACCAGCAGGACCTGATCGACTCTGCGGTGAAGCTGGCCGCTCGTGAGTTCTTCACGTCATGCGAGTACGTCAGGCAAGCGCTGGAGAGGTTGAAGCGGCTGCTACCGAGTGCCGACTTCTTGATGGAGTGTCGAGGTGTTCCGATCCTACTGATGTGCCTGTACACGGCGCAGCGCATCAGTTGTTTCAGTAACATGCTCACCAGCCAGGTGCGCAAGGCCGTACTCGAGCGGGCCTCCGACGGTGCTACGTTCAGATGTATCAGTGTGGCGAAGCACAATACCTCGAAGCGGTGGGGTGCGGTGCGGCGCGGTGCGGCAGTTCCGGTGATGCTGCACGTCTATGATGCTCTCATGACGTTCATCGACGCCACGTCCGAGGTGAACGAAGACATGTACGTGTTCAGGAACAAGGCTGGCTGCAGTTACGTCGACAACTCCTCTGGGGCCAGCCGGCTCATCCGGGAGACGTGGAGGAAGTGTGGCGCCGAGAAGAAGTTTGGCGCCTTCAACGCGACCCACAACCGGATGGGCATCGTCACTGACATCAGGGCAGAGGACAGCACCATTGCCGAGCCTCTGTCCAGGCTGATGAAGCACTCGCAGGCCACTGCCGACAAGTACTACGACTTGTCGGCAAAGTCCAGACAGACGGTGGAGACGTTCTCCCGCACCCTCGCCGCCCACCGCACCAGGCGCCTTCAGCCACATTGAGCAGAGCCGCGGAGACAACCTCCTCCGATGAGTTGTCGGCCGAAGAAGAAGTCCTGCACTCCAAAGCCTCAGCCAGCAATATTTCCATTGAGAAGGTACACGACCTGTGGGAGAAGGCGGATGATGATGAGGAAGCTGAAGAGGATGACTCTGAGATGTCTATAGATGTTGTAAATTCCATGGGATTGATGTTAGAGGAGAGCGCATTGAGACAGGAGGCTGAGGTTATGGCGTGCAGCGATTGGAGGAACACCGTGTAGAAGCGGAAATCGGAGGAGGTTGCCACGACTGTGTCGAAGGCGAAGAAGAGCAGACCAGCACCACCGGCAGCAACACCAGGATCACCGGCAGCAACACCAGGACCACCGGCAGCAACAGCAGCACCGAAGATCGGCGATGCTGAAGCACTCATTCGCGAGGTGTATTCCGCCGAGATCCGGAACTGCGCCGATGTTGAGAAGAAGGCTCGTCTGTCTGACATCAGGGCACACCTGCGACGTCACGAACTAGACCGATACACCGATCAGCAAGTGCGTGACAAGATCTGGACTATGTCCAAGATGCTCGAGAAGTGATCGCGGAGTGTGCGTTTTTTTTATTTAGAACTTATAGTGTTAAGCGATTTCGCACCTTTTATGCAGAACTTATAGTGATAAGCGATTGCACATTTTTTTTTATTTAGAACTTATAGTGTTAAGCGATTTCGCACCTTTTATCTAGAACTTATAGTGATAAGCGATTGAGCATTTTTTTTTATTTAGAACTTAGTAGTGTTAAGCGATTTCGCATTGAGTTAGGGGGCATGTTTTGGGTTGGGGTGAACCTTTTGTTTTTTTTGGGCTAGGGGGACCCTCCCACAGTCTGGCAGACTTGACGCGTCAGGGAGGGCAGTACTGGAATGCCCCCTAGGAAATATCAAAGGTACACGTACACGTACACAATTGGCCTTTACAGAAATTTGTGTAAATGTACTCTTCCAGAGGGTGTTCTTGCCAGTGCCAGACAAATTTTTTTCTCACAAATGTCTTGCTTATGGGTTAAGCGATCAGTGTAGATCCAGATCCGGAATACAAAAACCCTAGGGTCGTGCAGCATTTGGGTCGTTATCTGACGACACTTGCAGCAATGTGGTAGTGTCTATTGAAATATCTTGGAAAGTATGTCACTTAGACACAAAGGAAATAGATTTCCTCATCTATTTTTGGCCAAGGAATCGTTTGGAGTCATCCCCGTGAAGAACCCTCGCAGTGACCGAAACTTTGAAAAATTTCACCTGGGTATATATACCCCTTGGTGATTTTTTGCAATATTTCTGTCACCCTCGGGGTTATTGTCGGAAACACGTTTAACGGGTTCCTCGTTACAAATTATCGCAGGAAATCTATTCCGTGCCTTCCTAAGTGACCTACTATCCAAGATATAGAAAAACCCTAGGGCCGTGCAGCATTTGGGTCGTTATCTGACGACCCTTGCAGCAATGTGGTCATGTCTATTGAAATATCTTGGAAGGTATGTCACTTAGACAGAAAGGAAATAGATTTCTTTTGTCTATTTTTGGCCACGGAATCGTTTGGAGTCGTCCCCGTGAAGAACCCCCGTAGTGACCGAAACTTTGAAAATTTTCACCTGGGTATACATACCCCTTGGTGATTTTTTGCAATATTTCTGTCACCCTCGGGGTTATTGTCGGAAACACGTTTAACGAGTTCCTCGTTACAAATTATCGCAGGAAATCTATTCCGTGCCTTCCTAAGTGACCTACTATGGAAGATATAGAAACATGAGGGCCATGATGGCCCTAATTCGCTCACCTGACTCCATGAACACCAGAGGAGAATGTGACATTCAGTTCATGTGTTTAAAAAAAAATTGTGCTATTTTTAGATGGCGGTCATCTTGGATTAAGCGATGACTCATTTTACCAAATCTGAAAATGCTTCACCCAAGGATCTTAACTTCCTATGAAGTTTGGCCAGCATCGGCCATGTGGTTCCTGAGAAAAAGACGTTAAAAATCTTGAATAAATGGACCTTTTGGTGGCCATCATGGAAGACATAATCATCCGATTCCGACAAATATTGCACCAGAGCAATCGCCTCATCGATACCTTCAATTTGATATATGACATGAGCATATTCGGTCAAAAATAAAATTTGACCCCACGGGCCACGCCCATTTTTGACCCCGGGGTCACCATTTTAACAACTTTGAAAGAGGATTTTACATCGATCATTCCAACCAAGTTTCGTCGAAATCCGGCTAGCGGTTCATGAGAAGAAGATTTTTTTAAGAATTTATGCTATTTTTAGACGGCGGCCATCTTAGATTAGCGATGACCTCTATTTTAACAAATCTGAAAAGGCTTCACCCATGGACCATAACTTTTAAGTTTGGCTACCATGGGCCAAGCGGTTCATGTGAAGAAGAATTTTTAAATTTCTAATAAAAGAACAACCTTTTGACCTTTCGGCGGCCATCTTGGATGACATAACAATCCGATTTCGACAGAAAATGCACCAGAGTGATCGCCTCATTGATACCTTCAATTTGATATATGACATGACCATATTTGGTCAAAAATAAAATTTGACCCCAATTTGACCCCACGGGCCACGCCCATTTTTAACCCCGGGGTCACCATTTTAACAACTTTGAAAGAGCAATGTACATCGATCATTCCTACCAAGTTTTGTCGAAATCCGGTTGGCGGTTCTTGAGAAGAAGATTTTTTAAGAATTTGTGCTATTTTTAGACAGTGGCCATCTTGGATTACGTAATGACGTCATTTTAACAATTTTGTAATCCCCCTACCTAAGGACCATGACCATGAAGTTTGGTGACCATAGGCCCAATGGTTACCGAGGAGAAGACGTTTGAAAATGTTCACGGACGACGACGACGGACGACGACGGACACATTGCGGTAACAATAGCTCACATGAGCTTCGCTCAGGTGAGCTAAAAACCCTACTTGGGTTGCCGACCCAAATGTTGCGGTGCTGCCCGGGGTCGGCAAGCCGCTAGTTAGGGTTAGGGGTTAGGGTTAGGGTAGTATATGCTGAAAGTGGGTGACAATTTACAAGCGATATAGTCGGATAGACAGTGGACGGGAAGGCGCGAAGGCTAAGCCAGACATGGACGTTCAAAAGTGACGCCGAAGTAAAAGTCTGGGTTGACGGATCATTTGTGCGTGAATTGTCAGATGTGTTAACTCACTACCTGCACACTCCATAGTGTGATTAAACAGATGTAAATATGAGAAGACATAGAGATATATGGATCCCAATGATGCTGAACATGGAGCAGAAGGCCAGGCGAGTTACCAATTGTGGTTGAGTTGTAAGATAGTGGACAGGGGATATCTGTAATTCTTTCAAATCAAGTAGTTACAGTGGATAAATATATTATTAATTATCGTGGATGGGAGCTGTAATTCGTCCAATCTTGCCCCTTGTGATTTTTTTTTTTTAATCCCACACACGTAAAGCCGGATGAAGCGAACTCACTCAATAATGTTACTGCCAGTATGTTAGGTGCTATATGTCATGTACTATTTAGTCCCAGATATCCGTGCTTGTATTTACCCACCACTTTACATGCAATAAAGAGTTGTCGTTCCTACAACATGGTGTGGTGTTAACATGTAAACATAACATGGTGTCAGAAAATCGGACAGAATATGTTCTACAAGACCCATCGTCGCACAAAATACATGTGCATAGCAAGAATATATCAATCAATAATGTTACTGCCAGTATGTCAGGTACTATATGTCATGTACTATGCTTGTTATTTAGTCCCAGATATCCGTGCTTGTATTTACCCACCACTTTACATGCAATAAAGAGTTGTCGTTCCTACATGTTGTGGTGTTAACATGTAAACATAACATGGCGTCAGAAAATCGGACAGAATATGTTCTACAAGACCCATCGTCGCACAAAATACATGTGCATAGCAAGAATATATCACTCAATAATGTTACTGCCAGTATGTCAGGTGCTATATGTCATGTACTATGCTTGTTATTTAGTCCCAGATATCCGTGCTTGTATTTACCCACCACTTTACATGCAATAAAGAGTTGTCGTTCCTACAACATGTTGTGGTGTTAACATGTAAACATAACATGGCGTCAGAAAATCGGACAGAATATGTTCTACAAGACCCATCGTCGCACAAAATACATGTGCATAGCAAGAATATATCATTCAATAATGTTACTTCCAGTATGTCAGGTGCTATATGTCATGTACTATGCTTGATATTTAGTCCCAGATATCCGTGCTTGTATTTACCCACCACTTTACATGCAATAAAGAGTTGTCGTTCCTACAACATGGCGTGGTGTTAACATGTAAACATAACATGGTGTCGGACAGAATATGTTCTACAAGACCCATCGTCGCACAAAATACATGCGCATAGCAAGAATATATATTAATCTTGCAATACAAGTCCACCAAAATGGATGTAATTGCTGGTACCCCTCAGATGAACTGGGATTCAAACTGGGATTCAAACTGGGATCAAATTTATGTTCAAAGGGCCCCTGAAAGAACTAGATTGGTCAGTAAGCGAGGCTTACGGAATACCCCCCCTCCCGCGTGGGAGCGGCATGAACGTGAATTTGTCACAGGGTGGTAGCGGTCCATTGGAGCAATGAGTGTGTGAAATGTGAAGCAGATCCGAGCAAGGAAAGAGAAGTTATAACCGATTTCTCTGATGTTAAGTTTTGTAAAGAGACTACCGTATAACCTCGAATTAACGCCCTTATACCTCGAATTAACGCCCCCAGGCGCGTTACATTTTACAAAAGAGGGAAGTTTATTAGCCAATAAAAAAAAAAAAAAAAAAAAAAAAAAAAAAAAAAAAAAAAAAAAAAAAAAAAAAAAAAAAAATTACCTAGGACCGCCAATTTCAAACACAAACTAGAAATGTGGCCTGTCGGCACACGAATACCCCCACTGGCAGCCAAAGAAAATGAGGCATTTTTGATTATAAGCCATTTAGCCGAGCGTTAAGGTTTCAAACGCATCAAGTCTGTGACCTTGACCCTGGGCATAGTGTGATAATCCATGCATCGGTGTAGAAGATATAGAGCGGAAGGGAATTTCAATAGGTTTGACCTTTGACCTTCAACTATGACCTTGACCTTGGACGTAGGTGCGTGGTTATTGATCGCGACACACCTCATCCTGAGAAACATTTGTGCCAAGGCATTTGATAATCCATGCATCGGTGTAGAAGATATAGAGCGGAAGGGAATTTCAATAGGTTTGATCTTCGACCTTCAACTGTGACCTTGACCTTGGACGTAGGTGCGTGGTTATTGATTGCGACACACCTTCTCATCATGAGAAACATTTGTGCCAAGCCATTTGATAATCCATGCATCGGTGTAGAAGATATAGAGCGGAAGGGAATTTCAATAGGTTTGACCTTTGACCTTCAACTGTGACCTTGGACGTAGGTGCGTGGTTAGCAATTTGATAATCCATGCATCGGTGTAGAAGATATGGAGCGGAAGGGAATTTCAATAGGTTTGACCTTTGACCTTCAACTGTGGCCTTGACCTTGGACGTAGGTGCGTGGTTATTGATCGCAACACACCTTCTCATCATGAGAAACATTTGTGCCAAGCCATTTGACAATCCATGCATTGTTGTAGAAGATATAGAGCGGAAGGGAATTTCAATAGGTTTGACCTTTGACCTTCAACAGTGACCTTGACCTTGGACGTAGGTGCGTGGTTATTGATCGCGACACACCTTCTCATCATGAGAAACATTTGTGCCAAGCCATTTGGGAATTTCAATATTTTTTACCTTTGACCTTCAACTGTGACCTTGACCTTGGACGTAGGTGCGTGGTTATTGATCGCGACACACCTTCTCATCATGAGAAACATTTGTGCCAAGCCATTTGATAATCAATGCATCGGTGTAGAAGATAGAGAGCGGAAGGGAATTTCTGTAGCTTTGACCTTCAACTGTGACCTTGACCTTGGACGTAGGTGCGTGGTTATTGATCGCGACACACCTTCTCATCATGACAAACATTTGTGCCAAGCCATTTGACAATCCATACATCGGTGTAGAAGATATAGAGCGGAAGGGAATTTCCAACAGACCGACAGACCGACAGACCGACCGACAAGCTGACTCCTATGGCGTGTTTATTAGGAGGGGGGGGGCGTTAATTCAAGGTTATACGGCAAGTATGTGACGTTGACCTCGAGATCAGCGGGGATTTGTCACAGCATGTGAAATATTAAGAATTTTCAATGAAAGAAATAGAAGTTATAACATATTTCTCTGATGTTAAGTTTTGTAAAGAGACTAAGTATGTGACCTTGACCTTGGGATCAGCGGGGGTTGGACAGTCGTAGATTTGTCACAGCATGATAGTACAACCTTAGAGGAATGCACAAGTGAAATAATAAGAATTTTCAATGAAGGAAATAGAAGTTATAACTTATTTCTCTGATGTCAAGTTTTGTAAAGAGACTAAGTATTTGACCTTGACATAGGGATCAGCGGGGGTTGGACGGTCGTGGATTTGGCACAGCATGGTAGTAGAGCCTTACAGGAATGCATGTGTGAAATATTAAGCATTTTAGATGAAGGAAATAGAAGTTAGAACAATATTTCTCTGATGTTAAGTTTTGTAAAGAGACTAAGTATTTGAGCTTGACCTTGGGATCAGCGGGGGTTGGACGGTCGTGGATTTGGCACAGCATGGTAGTACAGCCTTACAGGAATGCATGTGTCAAATATTAAGCATTTTAGATGAAGGAAATAAAAGTTATAACAATATTTCTCTGATGTTAAGTTTTGTAAAGAGACTAAGTATTTGACCCTGACCTTGGGATCTGCGGGGGTTGGACGGTCGTGGATTTGGCACAGCATGGTAGTAGAGCCTTACAGGAATGCATGTGTGAAATATTAAGCATTTTAGATGAAGGAAATAGAAGTTATAACAATATTTCTGATGTTAAGTTTACGGACGCACGGACGCACAGACGCACGGACAACCTGACTCCAGTATACCCCCCCCCCACAACTTGTTGCGGGGGGTATAAAAATGAGAGGAAGAAAAATGTGCTTATGTTATGTTGTTGGTGGGTGAACAAGGTAGAAACCTGTATTCGACATGGACCTTGTCAAATGAGGATAGTAAATCCCTGACTGCCTACTACATTACATTTGAGGAATATGTAAAACCAAAATCGAACGCAGTATTCGAACGGTATAAATTCCATTCCAAAATACAGGGGGAGTGCGAAAGCAGTGACCAACTAGAGGATTGTTTTTCAGACAAAAACATATGTCTCCCCCAATACCACCACTGCATGTTATCAGGACTTGGAAAAGTAGAATTTAAGGCAGCAATAGCATATATGTAGCTACTTTGTATTTTCTGCATACTTTTGAAGATACGCGCGACACAAGTTGAATATCCCAACTTTTCACTAAGTCAAGGGCCATAACTCCGTAAATACAGGATGAATCCGCATCTAAAACCCCAGGTGCGCAACTTCACAGGATGACCAGTATTCCTGTAAAGTTTCGCGACTAACTGAAATACTTTTGGAGATACGCGCGACACAAGTTGAAAATCCCCACTTTTCACTAAGTCAAGGGCCATAACTCCGTGAATACTGGATGAATCCGCATCTAAAACCCCAGGTCGGCAACTTCACACGATGACCAGTATTCCTGTAAAGTTCACGCTTCTAATTGAAATAAATTTGGAGATACGCGCGACACAAGTTGAAAATCCCCAATTTTCGCTAAGTCAAGGGCCATAACTCCGTACATACAGGATGAATCCGCATTTAAAACCCCAGGTGCGCAACTTCACACGATGACCAGTATTCCTGTAAAGTTTCGCGACTCTAACAGAAATACTTTTAGAGATACGCGCGACACAAGTTGAAAATCCGCACTTTTCACTAAGTCAAGGGCCATAACTCTGTCAATACTGGATGAATCCGCATCTAAAACCCCAGGTGCGCAACTTCACATGATGACAAGTATTCCTGTAAAGTTTCACGACTGTAACTCAAAAACTTTTGGAGATATGCACGACACAAATTTTGTGACGGACGGACGGACGGACGGAGGACGGACGGACGGACAATCAAGCCAAAACCAATATGTCTCCCCATTCATGGGGAGACATAATTCATCACACAGGGCTGTGAAATCTCCGCGGAAATGCAGTTTTCCGTGTTTTTGTTGTTTTATTCTCGCGTTTCGGAGTTCAATTTCGCGTGGGGCATTCTGGAAAAAAAGAAAATTTCTCCCGACAAAATCCGCGTTTTTATATTCGCGTGTTCAGTCCGACTGTCCAGTCAGTATTTTGCAATATTCCGCATTCGTCTCACCTGATTATCATGCATGCGGATGCTGGATAACACGTGTGTACTGCGTGCGGTTCTAACCAATACACCTCGCTGGATTATAAATAGCACACAGCAGAAAGACACGTGTGTATTCCGAGGATTCCGATAGCAGTTCCACGCATTCAGAAACACCTCCAGCCAATCTCTACGACCTACATGTATATATATATAACGATACCGGTCGAAGATTCCGAATGGGTTACACAATAAAATGGCGTCACAACGAGGTGATGTTGTTGATAGAGTTTCGGGCGATTCGTCGAAATATTGACGGCGGAATTAAAAACCCGTGGAAATGGACATGGTTGGAGAAGAAAGTGCAAGATGTGCCATTGTCAGTAGTGATAAGAAAGCTACAAGGAAAGGGACTGGCATACTGCACAATTTGCAGGAAAGAAATTAATTATGCCAACCGTGGAGCAATTGCGCTTCAAGACCACGTCTCGTCAGCAAAACACCAGGCTGCCATCGAGGCTCGCAAGCAGAATACTTTGCTGTCAGGTAGATATTATACATTACAATCAGGGATTCCGCTGGGGAAAATAAAAAAATCGCCACTTCAAAAAAGAAAAAAGAAAAAGAATTTGATGTAATTTTTTATCGCCAACTGTTTATGGAATCCCTGACAATTTGTTATTTGTATCTTGTACGATAATGAATGAATGCTTTTTCTTTAATTTTGAAGGGGACTTTAAACTCTCATATACTTTCACTTTCAATTTTGAAGAGTTTACAATATATATTCAGCAGTTGGCATGGTTAGAGGCGATTTTTATGTACATTTTTGTGGAGCCCATTTTATGGCAGATAGGAAACAGGAACATTTCAGATAATTCAGGTTGCTCATATGAGCATTCTGAGCTGTTCTTAGTTTAATAACAAGAGGGCCATGATGGCCCTAATTCGCTCACCTGACTCCATGAACACCAGAGGAGAATGTGACATTGAGTTCATGTGTTTTAAAAAAATTGTGCTATTTTTAGATGGCGGTCATCTTGGATTAAGCGATGACTCTCATTTTACAAAATCTGAAAATGCTTCACCCAGCATCGGCCATGTGGTTCCTGAGAAAAATTTGTTAAAAATCTTGAATAAATGGACCTTTTGGTGGCCATCATGGAAGACATAATCATCCGATTCCGACAAATATTGCACCAGAGTGATCGCCTCATTGATACCTTCAATTTGATATATGACATGACCATATTCAGTCAAAAATAAAATTTGACCCCAATTTGACCCCACGGGCCACGCCCATTTTTGACCCCGGGGTCACCATTTTAACAACTTTCAAAGAGCAATGTACATCGATCATTCCTACCAAGTTTCGTCGAAATCCGGCTAGCGGTTCATGAGAAGATTTTTTAAGAATTTATGCTATTTTTAGACAGCGGCCATCTTGGATTAGCGATGACCTCCATTTTAACAAATCTGAAAAGGCTTCACCCATGGACCATAACTTTTAAGTTTGGCTACCATGGGCCAAGCGGTTCATGTGAAGAAGAATTTTGAAATCTCTAATAAAAGAACGACCTTTTGACATTTCGGCGGCCATCTTGGATGACATAACAATCCGATTTCGACAAAAAATGTACCAGAGTGATCGCCTCATTGATACCTTCGATTTGATATATAACATGACCATGTTCGGTCAAAAATAAAATTTGACCCCACGGGCCACGCCCATTTTTGACCCCGGGGTCACCATTTTAACAACTTTGAAAGAGCATTGTACATCGATCATTCCTACCAAGTTTCGTCGAAAATCTGGCTAGCGGTTAATGAGAAGAAGATTTTTTATTTTTTAATTTATGCTATTTTTAGACGGCGGCCATCTTGGATTAGCGATGACCTCCATTTTAACAAATCTGAAAAGGCTTCACACATGGACCATAACTTTTAAGTTTGGCTACCATGGGCCAAGCGGTTCATGTGAAGAAGAATTTTGAAATCTCTAATAAAAGAACGACCTTTTGACCTTTCGGCGGCCATCTTGGATGACATAACAATCCGATTTTGACAGAAAATACACCAGAGTGATCGCCTCATTGATACCTTCAATTTGATATATGACATGACCATATTCGGTCAAAAATAAACTTTGACCCCAATTTGACCCACGGGCCACGCCCATTTTTGACCCCGGGGTCACCATTTTAACAACTTTGAAAGAGCAATGTACATCGATCATTCCTACCAAGTTTCGTCGAAATCCGGCAAGCGGTTCATGAGAAGATTTTTTAAGAATTTATGCTATTTTTAGACGGCGGCCATCTTGGATTAGCGATGACCTCCATTTTAACAAATCTGAAAAGGCTTCACCCATGGACCTAACTTTTAACTTTTAAGTTTGGCTACCATGGGCCAAGCGGTTCTGTGAAGAAGAATTTTGAAATCTCTAATAAAAGAACGACCTTTTGACCTTTCGGCGGCCATCTTGGATGACATAACAATCCGATTTCGAAAACAAATGCACCAGAGTGATCGCCTCATTGATACCTTCAACTTGATATATGAAATGACCATATTCAGTCAAAAATAAAATTTGACCCACGGGCCACGCCCATTTTTGACCCAGGGTCACCATTTTTAACAACTTTGAAAGGCATTGTACATCGATCATTCCTACCAAGTTTTGTCGAAATCCGGTTGGCGGTTCTTGAGAAGAAGATTTTTTAAGAATTTGTGCTATTTTTAGACGGCGGCCATCTTGGATTACGTAATGACGTCATTTTAACAATTTTGTAATCCCCCTACCTAAGGACCATGACCATGAAGTTTGGTGACTATAGTATTGTCTCAATACACTATAATTTTTGTATAGCCAGTCAGACATGTATAGGACAAATTTGGATGGCATAATATTAGCCATAACACAAAATGTGGAGGATGCGGCACATCTATCTATTGCGCCTCATCTGCGTAATATACAGATAAGATGGTATAATTAGAGAGGAGGTCCATCTATCTATTGTGCCTCATCTGTGTAATATACAGATAAGATGGTATAATTAGAGATGAGGTCCATCTATCTATTGTGCCTCATCTGCCGTAATATACAGATAAGATGGTATAATTAGAGAGGAGGTCCATCTATCTATTGTGCCTCATCTGCGTAATATACAGATAATATGGTATAATTAGAGATGAGGTCCATCTATATATTGCGCCTCATCTGCGTAATATACAGATAAGATGGTATAATTAGAGATGAGGTCCATCTATATATTGCGCCTCATCTGCGTAATATACAGATAAGATGGTATAATTAGAGATGAGGTCCATCTATCTATTGGGCCTCATCTGCGTAATATACAGATAAGATGGTATAATTAGAGAGGAGGTCCATCTATCTATTGGGCCTCATCTGCGTAATATACAGATAAGATGGTATAATTAGAGAGGAGGTCCATCTATCTATTGGGCCTCATCTGCGTAATATACAGATAAGATGGTATAATTAGAGAGGAGGTCCATCTATCTATTGTGCCTCATCTGCGTAATATACAGATAAGATGGTATAATTAGAGAGGAGGTCCATCTATCTATTGTGCCTCATCTGCTGCGTAATATACAGATAAGATGATATAATTAGAGAGGAGGTCCATCTATTCTATTGTGCCTCATCTGCGTAATATACAGATAAGATGGTATAATTAGAGAGGAGGTCCATCTATCTATTGTGCCTCATCTGCGTAATATACAGATAAGATGGTATAATTAGAGAGGAGGTCCATCTATCTATTGCGCCTCATCTGCGTAATATACAGATAAGATGGTATAATTAGAGAGGAGGTCCATCTATCTATTGCGCCTCATCTGCGTAATATACAGATAAGATGGTATAATTAGAGAGGAGGTCCATCTATCTATTGTGCCTCATCTGCGTAATATACAGATAAGATGGGTATAATTAGAGAGGAGGTCCATCTATCTATTGTGCCTCACTCATCTGCGTAATATACAGATAAGATGGTATAATTAGAGAGGAGGTCCATCTATCTATTGCGCCTCATCTGCGTAATATACATATAAGATGGTATAATTAGAGAGGAGGTCCATCTATCTATTGCGCCTCATCTGCGTAATATACAGATAAGATGGTATAATTAGAGAGGAGGTCCATCTATCTATTGCGCTCATCTGCGTAATATACATATAAGATGGTATAATTAGAGAGGAGGTCCATCTATCTATTGCGCCTCATCTGCGTAATATACAGATAAGATGGTATAATTAGAGAGGAGGTCCATCTATCTATTGCGCCTCATCTGTGTAATATACAGATAAGATGGTATAATTAGAGAGGAGGTCCATCTATCTATTGTGCCTCATCTGCGTAATATACAGATAAGATGGTATAATTAGAGAGGAGGTCCATCTATCTATTGTGCCTCGGTCCATCTATCTATTGCGCCTCATCTGTGTAATATACAGATAAGATGGTATAATTAGAGAGGAGGTCCATCTATCTATTGGGCCGCGTAGTCTCTATTTCCTTAAACTTTATTTTAATAAAAGTGTGTTAGAAGGAAGGATTGGTGCATCTATCCATTGTGCATCAGCCGTGTACTCTTCTAACTTTTGGAAACTTTAATCGATGAATATGCTCCATTTTGATTTATGTTTAATACCGTACATGGCCAAGAGCCAAATATATTAGTAGTGTTTGTGTTGCCGTGTGTCCAGTACAAATTGACCGTCGTTAAATAACAATCATTGTCCATGAATACTCAATACTCAGACATGTGTCACCACTACATGTTGTGGAAATGGCTTACCAATGCTGGACGTGCGGGATGAACAATGTAAACAAGAAGGCCCTGATGGCCCACGCGAGCCGGGAACACCAATCATTATCTGTAATATGCCCCTACTGCGTCCCCTGGGAGTGACTTATTAGTGAAGTGGCCAAAGTGGTCGTTGTTGACAGGTGGTCGTTGTTCGAAGGGTCGAACAGTAGGGCTATAGTTCCAGGGCGACCATTCTGCAGGAGGCTTATAAATTTAATATGTAGCCTTAGTAAACCACACCACCATATGCGAATTAACGGTGGCATTCGCCAAGACCTTAGAATGTGGCTGGCATTTTTTGACCAATTTAATGGTATTTCAGTTTTCCATGACCGTTTTTGGGTATCAAGTGTTGACCTGCAATTGTACACGGACAGCGCGGCTGCATATGGTCTGGGCTTTGGGGCTTACTTTCATGGCAAATGGATATCTGCAGCCTGGCCTGACGAGTGGTTCATAGATGGAATCACTGATGACATTACAGTCCTGGAATTGTTTCCATTATTGGTAGCGTTACACATTTGGGGCAAGGAATTACAAAACAAAAAGGTCCTGTTTATGTGCGACAATATGTCAGTAGTATACATCATAAATACAATGTCTTCTAAGGCCGACAATGTGATGGTGATTCTCAGAGCATTCACATTAAAATGTTTCAAAAAATGCGAATGTAACATCCCCTGAGGTCACTAGACGTCATCTGAGATCACAGAACCAAATGTATCACCGGTGATACATGGTACTTTCTATATGAAACTAGTCACCTGAGGTCACCAGGATCACCTGAGGCCACAATGACATCTGCCCATGCTTTACAATGCTCGCGAATCTCTAATTAAAAACATCAGTAAGTACGTCCCTGGACATTGCCAATTCGTCATAGGCTGCTTAAATATTCGGGCTTGACGCACTCAGGGGCCCTATATCAGAAACTCTTACAAAAACGTTTTTAAAAAACCCAGACAAACGGACGTATGATCAGTAGCGAGGGTAATTGTATTAATGTGGAAGGGTGTATCATTACTAAGTAATGCATGAGTACAATGTGAAAATATTAGCTGAAGGCAAATTAAAGGTGATTTGAGAAACTTACAAAAACTTTTAAAAAATGAACAGACAGAAGGACGGACGTACGATCAGTAGCGAAGGTAATTATATTAATGTGCAAGGATGTATCGTGTATTGAGTAATGCATGTGTGCAATATGAAGATATTAGCTGAAGGCAAACAGACATTATAGGTGATTTGACTCTTACAAAATATTTTTTTTAAATAAATAAACAGACAGACAGACGGACGTATGATCAGTAGCGAGGGTAATTGTATTACTGTGGAAGGATGTATCGTTACTAAGTAATGCATTCTCAGCGGGGCCCTAACCCTTACACTGCTATCATAATTGTTTTGTCGTCTGCTGTTTATTTTCTATTTTCAACATTTACCATCAAAAACATACTTTGGCAGCACTTTAGAATAATTTTCAACATGCTTTGACAGCACTTCAGAATAATTTACAACATGCTTTGACAGCACTTCAGAATCAATGATTCTGAAGTGCTGTCAAACCATGTTTTTATTGAGAAATAAGGCAAGATTTAAAAGCAACATCAGGCGAGAATTGTTGTGAGTAGCAGTCTAAGGGCTAATTATACATTATGTGTAAATGTAATACAGAATTTGGATGAATTTCAGTGAATGCAGCAGCCTCTTGGTTCTTTGTCTGTATGTGTGATGTGGCGACACTTATTAGCGCCACCTTTTACCATATGTGTTGTAAGGTACATAGTTATCACTGCAAACCCAGTGGGATGCATGTAGTAGGATTACACTTCAATGAATTTGTTTTTGTTTATGAAATTATGTATGTGATTTGTTTAGTTATATTATACATGTGTAACTGTATGGCATTTTTGCCTATTCCCCCACCCCTTGTTTGTTAGTATTTCATTTTAAATTTTATGTTACACACTCCTGCACTTGAGGGTTAGGATGTATACCGAGCATGAAGAGAATCGGCCAAAAACTGTAGAAGTAGGTTGATGGACAAGGAAAAATAATAATTTCAGAGTCGAAAAAGGGATATACATGTATATATACATGTATATACGTGATGGGTGTTCTAGACCACATACACTGACCACCAAATTTGGTGTTCTAGACCTGACCACCTAATTCCCCAAATTAGTGCTTATTTTCACAAAAATTATCTAGCTACGGACATGGTTTTTGCTATTTCATAATATCCATGGCTTAATCTCTTTTCCACAGTTTATCAAGGCCAGTTTTAATATGGTATTTACTATACATAGATAACACATACAATGGTTACAAACATCCATATCAGACGAATGAACATGTACTATGTCAAATTGTAATTATCATAGGACTTATATGGACTTTTGAACACAATAATATGTGCCCATCTTGTTGTAGGATTTTCTTTTACTTTAGAAGTGTGTGACGCCTCTTATATTCAATAAAAACACAAATATGTAAGTATATAAATTAATTACATATGTATTTAGCTTTCTCTTGTAGAAAGTTTAACTTCATTTCAGAGTACAAGTATTCCTTTTTATATTTGTTATACTCTGAATGGCCTCCTTGTTTAATAGTCTGTCATCCTGTATATTTTTTATACAGCAGTCGCCATTATACAAATGCTATAGTATTTTTGTGGTGTTCCGTAATGTGCTTTACTAATTTAGCATTTTGGACAAATCTGTGTGCGCTCATATATTCCTCATTTTAAGTCGTGCGAGCCGATAAGTCAGCGGCTGACATTTTGACTAGAAATTATCTGTATTACCTCCCCTGAAACGTTTTAATCGCCATTTGTATCTTCCACGAGAGGCCACAAAATCGTCCGTGGTTTCAATCACTAAATTTAGCCGTCCCACATCACTTATGGCCCCAAAGTGTTAGTTTACATGTTCACTATTCTTACTTTTCTTAAATACATGTATTATTCATGCTAACTTCATCATTTCTGCTGTAAACCATTTGGTCAGTATTTGCACCCTGTCTCTTTCGTACCTGCTCACATTCGTACCGTGTCTGGCCTGCTTAGGCATATTATTTATTTGTAACATTTAAATTCAATTGTATCTTTATAAGTCATTATGACTATTTTCCTAACATGACAGCTGTATACTCCATGTTACAATACTTCATTTCTTGAAAACTGATCTTTGTTTTACAATGTTTCAGTTATTCACCAGTTCACACTTCGGTTATTAGATGAACAATACAGTAAAAAACTACCTATTCTTCTTTTGATGATCCGATCCTGGTTACACTCCTGCTAGAGCCCCGGCTTGAGGCAGCTCAAGTAAGATCACTTGACTTTTATCCTGTGTGTTTTTCAGGGAAAAAGACACTTTTGCGGATTTCAACAACGACTTTTGTGAATTCAGGAAATGGCTGATAGAAAAATATCCAAAGGATGTGGAGCTGTATCAGAAGTTAGAATTGTTTTTATCTAAATATTGGCATCTTCCAATGAATGTGCGACAATTCGATAAAGAACCGAAGAGAAGTAACAGCAAACTTTCTACGAAGGACAACATGAAGAAAGCATTGATTTTCAGAATAATAACTGGGGATTATAATGTGGATACTGCACATGAAGAAGCTTGTGCCAAATTGTTCAAGGAACTACAACAACTAATAGAATCAGACAAACAAAATATACTTCTCAATTCGCCTAAACAGGTACTCAAGCATCTAAAAAGTAGCAGCAAAAAGCGAGCATCTTTCATAAAATGTATTGAAGGGCAAAATATTACAGTTTTGTTATCACATTGTAATTTTTTAATTTCATTTTACGAACTTGCTATAAAGCATCCAAACATTCTCTAGTGCTCTTTGGGTTTTAGGTTTTTTAAATTAAAGATGAAACTCATAAAAGAAGCTATCAGTGACCTACCGTGGTAAGCTTATCAAATTGTCAACTTGATAACACAAAATCTATTATTAGATAATGCAGTGAAGTATATACCCACACCGTGGGATCACGCATGGAAGCACACTGAAATTGTAATGTAGTTTGTTTTATGCCAGTGTAATATTGAAATGTGTTATGAGAAAACACTTTATACCTCATGATTCTGTGACCGTTTATTATTTCATCATATGACCATTTATATGCTTTCGTATTCAATAAATGATAGCAATTTCAATGACTATGTACCACCTTCCCTGTCTGGCCCCACTCGCTCGGTGATGCCCACTGGTCACGTCCCATACTGGTTCTACTCCGGGGGCTCAGAACTCCCGCACAACAAGTATTATAATTAAGACAAGTAGAGTAATAATGGGCATTCTGGGACATAAATTTATCAATTTCAAACAAGAGATAATTCCCCAAATTATGTCCTAATTTCAATTGGAATACAGTGTAATCGCCAATAAAAAATAGGGGAGACAAGCATGTAAAGCATGTAAAAATAACAATCCTGACAGAGTAGGATTAGGCCGTCATTTTAATGAAATAATAATGACTAGAAATTACACCCCAATCATGCTGTAAATGCTGACTACATAATTATATAAAACAAGAGGGCCATGATGGCCCTACTTCGCTCACCTGACTCCATGAACACCAGAGGAGAATGTGACATTGAGTTCATGTGTTTTAAAAACATTGTGCTATTTTTAGATGGCGGTCATCTTGGATTAAGCGATGACTCTCATTTTACCGAATCTGAAAATGCTTCACCCAAGGATCTTAACTTACTATGAAGTTTGGCCAGCATCGGCCATGTGGTTCCTGAGAAAAAGACGTTCAAAATCTTGAATAAATGGACTTTTTGGCGGCCATCATGGATGACATAATCATCCGATTCCGACAAATATTGCACCAGAGCAATCGCCTCATCGATACCTTCAATTTGATATATGACATGAGCATATTCGGTCAAAAATAAAATTTGACCCCAATTTGACCCGACGGGCCACGCCCATTTTTGACCCTGGGGTCACCATTTTCACAACTTTGAAAGAGCATTGTACATCGATCATTCCTACCTAGTTTCGTCGAAATCCGGCCAGCGGTTCATGTGAAGAAGAATTTTGAAATCTCTAATAAAAGAACGACCTTTTGACCTTTCGGCGGCCATCTTGGATGACATAACCATCCGATTTCAACAAAAAATGAACCAGAGTGATCGCCTCATTGATACCTTCGATTTGATATATAAGGACCATATTCGGTCAAAAATAAAATTTGACCCCAATTTGACACCACGGGCCATGCCCCTTTTTGACCCCGGGGTCACCATTTTAACAACTTTGAAAGAGCATTGTACATCAATCATTCCTACCAAGTTTCATCGAAATCCGGCTAGTGGTTCATGAGAAGAAGAGTTTTTAAGAATTTATGCTATTTTTAGACGGCGGCCATCTTGGATTACCGATGACCTCCATTTTAACAAATCTGAAAAGGCTTCACCCATGGACCATAACTTTTAAGTTTCGCTACCATGGGCTAAGCGGTTCATGTGAAGAAGAATTTTGAAGTCTGTAATAAAAGGAAGACCTTTTGACCTTTCGTCGGCCATCTTGGATGACATAACCATCCGATTTCGACAAAAAATGCACCAGAGTGATCGCCTCCGCGTTGATACCTTCAATTTGATATATGACATGACCATATTCGATCAAAAATAAAATTTGACCCCATGGGCCACGCCGATTTTTGACCACGGGATCACCATTTTAACAACTTTGAAAGAGCATTGTACATTGATCATTCCTACCAAGTTTTGTCGAAATCCGGTTGGCGGTTCTTGAGAAGAAGATTTTTGAAGAATTTGTGATATTTTTAGACGGCAGCCATCTTGGATTACGTAACGACGTCATTTTAACAATTTTGTAATCCCCCTACCTAAGGACCATGACCATCAAGTTTGGTGACTATAGGCCCAATGGTTACCGAGGAGAAGACGTTTGAAAATGTTCACGGACGACGACGGACGACGACGACGGACGACGGACACATTGCAGTAACAATAGCTCACATGAGCTTCGCTCAGGTGAGCTAAAAACGATAAAAGTAAAATAAGAGAATGCCTACATTGTGGTGGCATCATAACTATTAAATATCAAATATGTGGCTCCTGTGGAGCGTTAGTTAATTTAAAACGTAAAGATATAAAAGTTATAAAACCTTTCTTGGATGAAAATACAAGATTAAGAAGAATACTATGAATTTATTTATTATAATTTATATAGTTGTATGTTTTTGATCAGTTGAGTTATGATCTTAGTCATATAATTAATAAACAGCCAATTTTCAATCAACTTATGCACAGTATTGATTTATTGCCATTATACAGCAAACAAAGCAATACTCCTTGGAATGTGTGTGATGTCTGCACAAAGAAATTTGCCATTTTGACTTCCAGACAATTCTGGGATTGTCAAATATTTAGTGTGGCATGTTTACAGAAATAAAAGTAACTAGAAATGTGGCCTGTCGGCACACAAATGCCCCCGCTAGCAGCTAAATACAAGAATTCTGCCATGGAAGTGGTGTCGCGCATGCCGAGGCATTTAACCGTAACGGTAACATGATCATTGCAAGTATTTTTCAAGCCTAGGGTGAGGCTTGAACTCACAACCTCCAGTATTGAAATTCAATGCTTTAACCCCTAGGACACTTACAGAAATAAATAACCCCTTATAGAAATAAATTGTGGGCAACATACCACAAAAGAAAGTAGCGTTGACAGCACCTAGAGGTGATCGACCGATTGAACAAGGATATTATGAAAGACATTAGCGCCGATGAATCCGTGTTTGACTTGTTAACCCTTACTACGTTGAATTAAATGTTGTCGTCTGCTGGAAATGTTTTATTTTCAATATTTCTCGACAAAAACCTGGTTTTGACAGCACATGAGAATCGTCTAGTTTTTTGTTAAGAATTAAAGCAAAAATGAAAAACAGCAGACGGCAATTTCCGTCAACAGCATAGGAAGGGTTAAAACAGCGCGTGAAAATAGCAATTCCGTCTTCAGTACCGACCAGCACGACGCGCGGCGTTTGATTATTCTGCATGAGCTGTACTGTACGGAACCTCATGAGCAACACAATATGCACCCCTTGCTATCGCATAGGGAGCATAAAAAATATCACAATCAATCAAACAATTTGCCTAGCTAGAAGTGAAACTATGTAATCATTGACAAGTATACTTTGCAATACACTCTATTTCAGAAGAGTAAATATGTTTTCTTAACTTTTTGTTCAAATTATAACACACGATACTTCGCAATATTCGACTACATCCATGTCTTTTTGACAGCGATCTGTGTCGCGTTTTCGACATATGCAAGAAATAAACTGGCTCGTCAAGAAGAGTTGATGAAGTGGAAACAAAAAATGCGTCTGTCGAACGCGGATGTCACCTGCAGCATATTTGAGAAACTGTGACAAAGTGGTTAACCGAAAAGTGTGACGGACGGACAGACGGAGGACAGACGGACAGACGGACAGACGGACGTTCCAACATTTTGGGTTTATGGGGTATTTCCATTGTTTGAAGAACAATGAAAAAGCCCCTAAACAACAATAGAGTTTATGAGGTTACGGAATATTACAAAGGAATCTTTTGTTCCCAACCACGCCCCTAAGCTCTCAAACCCCCGGACGTTGGCCTGGACGGACAGACGGACGGACGGTCCAAACACTATATGCCACCCGTTTCTTCGAAACCCGGTGGCATAAAAAGTAAAAAAATATAAATTTCTCAGAGAAGCCGAGCAGTGGTGATACAAATACGGTAGTGCCAAGATGTGACTGAACTCGTGATGTCTGGGGCAAATGGTAACTTGAGGATGTCACCATTTTATGTCACCATTTTATACACCAGTGTTGTATGCAGTTATCAGTCATTGTCACTCACGGCTACATGTCTACTATAGATGAGAATAAACACAGTTTACCGTGTGTCTTGAAGTTCACTTTGTGCAAATTGTGCAACAGTGGGTTGGTTCTGGCGACTGATAAAAGCAGAAAGTTGGGACCAAGTTTCATTAACTTGCAAGAAAATTGAGAAAATGGTCAACTAGGATTTAAAACCATACATTTTTTAAATCATTGAGGAAATATATATTTTTGCTCAATATTTGTTTGACATGTAATATATCCTGTACAAGAGATATTGATTGATAAGGGTTTTACCTCCATTCAACAGCAAGGTCATATAGAGAATAAGGGGGAGAGCGTAGCTACTGAAGTACTACCGATTCAACTATGAATAACAGTCTTCGGGCCACGCGCGTGCCGACAGCATGTGTCCTTGACGAGTCGTGCAGTGCTGTACCGTGTCTAGTTTTAACATGGGGAAACAAGAGTGCCGGAGGTCACAGAATGGACAGGAGAGTTAATTTGATTTGTTTAACGGCCTATCAACAGCTGACCAGGAGAAAGTAATAGGATATTACTCACAAATTAAATTTAAAGCATTTGCCTTACAAACAAGGTGAACATAAGCCCTCAGTGACCTTGGGCGGTCGGACGTGGGTTATATTCAAAACAAAGCACCCTAAACACATCGTGGCCAAATATTATCAAAATCGATGAAGCGGTTCATAAGTTATTGAAAAATGAAAGGTGTTAATAACGTATGTACACACGAACGTACGCACATACGTACATGGACTAACGCTATTATATCCCCTCTTGCATATCCGCGAGGGGATAAAAAACTGTACTGTGTGACTAGGAAAGAGTTACTCTCCATATTAAGTGCTATTTTGTGTATGGGATCAGGTTCAGGTAGAGAACTGATGTGAGTCTCTGTTACTTACTGAATTTCAAAAACTGTTAAACTATGTCAGCATATCACTTCACAATCATGACCGGGGACGGTGCATTCCAACTGTGATACCCTGTCCCGGAGGCCATGTTTAAAATGATCAAAATTGCAATTATTGTTATTAGGCAGAGCAAAAGTATGAACTGAAAGTTAAACCAGACAACTCATTATTCCATGAGCCAGAGTGGTTAATGACAAACAGCATTGAATGTGTACTTTTTATATATCATTACTCTAAACTGGTCAGAATTAAGGACCCACTGTGAAATACACTGAAACATATGCATATGTATGATCCAATCAAACACGTACACACAGACTTAAGTAATGTACAGTCGAGCACCAGTACCTCGAACGTCAGTATCTCAATGGTATCCCCTATCTCGATGATTCGCTAAAGTCCATAATTATATCCTTATTTGTTTAATGTAAATTTCCTCGGCTATCTCGAACATGCACTATCTCGAACATGTGCTCTATCTCGACTGTTCATTCTGTCCCCTTTGTATAAAAATACGTTAAATATCACTTCGCTATCTCGATCACATAAACGCTTTGGTAAATCACCTAAGCGCCTGGCTGCCAAGATCAATTTGGTTAGCACTAATTTTCAAAACCTATTATCAAAGAAACAAAATAAATTCACACCTGCCTCAGGTTGTTTGCTTAATTGGTCCACCTTGATTTGTTTGAGTGTTTGACACGATTCATTAAGCATATCATGCTGGTCATTTAAGCAATTCACTGAGAGTTGTGACGCCACCTGTAATGTTGGGTAGTTTACTACCTTTGGTCATTAGTTAATTGGTGATTAAAATTCGGTAAATTAATTAATACTTTTTTTCTTGAATTAAATTCAGCGTGTATTAATTATTCAATCTGATGGTGATTAATAATAAAAGCAACACATGTTTTGTTTCATTATTCCTTTATTGTTTACTCGTGATGTGATGGGTAACATGATATTTTTTTGCGAAAATATTTGACCATGTCACTTCCTCGGTATCTCGAACCTAGTCCTATCTCGACTAAAATACGATCTCCCTTCGACTTCGAGATACTGGTGCTCGACTGCATTTATATATTTCCAGGCCTCGGCGTACCAATGCCTGATATGTCTACAGGGAGTGGGCTATAAAGATATGGAACGCCAAATCTACATAAACTCAAATAATAATTGCTAGCTCTAAATAAGAGAGCTCTTCAAATGATTTGGAGCTTGCTCTAAATAGTTATTAATGCTAGATCTAATTATTTAGAGCTAGCATTAATTATTTGAGTTAATGTAGATTTGGCGTTCCATATAAAGAGGAACTGTCAAGAGCCCCATGCAGGACTGCAGTACAGGTGTACGCTGTATGAATGGACCTTAATGCAGAATGAGTGGAAACACAGGTGCCCTAGCACCAAAGCCGATTATTATCGATACAATACCAGGACAGGGGAGAAATGAGAGGCGACAGAGGAGTTTAAGAACCTACATTGACAAGAGGCAGCCGGACCACTACAGACGGTTGTGAGGCACAAAAATACTACGGAAACGCAAACATAACAACACACCTGGTGAATTCAGAGAAACTGACCCCCTTCGTCCGCCCTTATCAATGCCGGTGTCCGAGGAAATCCACCTGCAAGCTCCCGCTGCACAGCCAGTAGCCGATTTCACCAACATTGCAAAGTATACTTTGAGGGAGAAATTTTCAATTTTAGGATAAATTTAATAATTTTTATTATACTGAATTTATTACATTATCACAGCCAATTTGGCTGTGATAATGTAATGAATTCAGTATAATATTTCTGCATACTTTTAATCATGAAATATATGCATTTCTTAGTTCTATATGAAATAATGTATTTCAGTAAAAAATAATGACTACTCCCTCAAAGTATACTTTGGTAGAAAAGTATACTTTGCAATGTTGGTGAAATCGGCTACTGAACAAGTACCATCCAACTTGCCTGTACGAACAGTACATCAGAAGCGTGGCATATCTCCTGTGGCAGCGGTCAGCGGCACATGTACACCAGTGAAGAAACCAAAGACGGTTGATAAAACACCATCTGCCCAAGAGGTGGTCACCCTTAGCATCGGCGGAACCAAGTTCCAGCGGCGCAGGGAAACGTTACTGAAGGCTGGCAGAGAATCTGTATTTCATAAGATTGGTAGGGACACTGAGAAATCGGTCTTTATCGACAGGGACCACACCCACTATTTACGACAACTAGGGAGAGTGTGCAACAAGGACACCTTTCATATTGCGCGGTCGTTTATGATGTTCCAATTCCGATGTATCCAATCACGTCTGCCTTCCTCGTGTTTATTGTCAGATTGCTTTACGGTAAATATCTGAAGAAATTTGAGTGTTTTATGAAAAAATACAGTTTTATTATATCAATTTTCATACAAATTTAAAGTGACTTTTCTCCAACAAGATGCATTCCAGGAAACAAATTTCAAATCTATCTGTTAGCGAAGTTTTGGACCGTATAATGCACAATTCGGACACAAGACAGGGCCGATGTTGATAATTCGTTGTCGCCGAGTTATACTGGTACATCAGTTGACACACCTGCATTAGGGCGATTCCAAAATTAAACGTGGGGGAGGGGTGGGCGGCACCCGAATTATTTATTGATGGGTGGTGGGGTCTGCATGAAATTTAAATGTATGGGTGGTTGGGTCCACAGGACATTCTAATTGATGCATGGTGGGGGCCAGTGAATAACAGTAATTATTTAATTATGGGCTCCAGTGAAAACTGGCAATTATTTAATTATGGGATCGAGTGAAACACGGCAATTATTTAATTGTGGGTTCGCAGTGTAAAACTGCAAAACATTAATGGTGGTATCGGTAATTACCATACGTCTCGTCAGAGACATAGAATACAGAGATTGGCAGGTTCCTATTAATGCTATTTATTGTACTAAATTTCGGGTGACACCTTTAAACAAGAGGGCCATGATGGCCCTAATTCGCTCACCTGACTCCATGAACACCAGAGGAGAATGTGACATTGAGTTCATGTGTTTTAAAAAAATTGTGCTATTTTTAGATGGCGGTCATCTTGGATTAAGCGATGACTCATTTTACAAAATCTGAAAATGCTTCACCCAAGGATCTTAACTTCCTATGAAGTTTGGCCAGCATCGGCCATGTGGTTCCTGAGAAAAAGACGTTCAAAATCTTGAATAAATGGACCTTTTGGTGGCCATCATGGATGACATAATCATCCGATTCCGACAAATATTGCACCAGAGCAATCGCTTCATCGATACCTTCAATTTGATATATGGCATGAGCATATTCGGTCAAAAATAAAATTTGACCCCAATTTGACCCCACGGGCCATGCCCATTTTTGACCCCGGGGTCACCATTTTCACAACATTGAAAGAGCATTGTAAATCGATCATTCCTACCAAGTTTAGTCGAAATCCGGCCAGCAGTTCATGAGAAGAAGATTTTTTAAGAATTTATGCTATTTTTAGACGGTGGCCATCTTGGATTAGCGATGACCTCCATTTTAACAAATCTGAAAAGGCTTCACCCATGGACCATAACTTTTAAGTTTGGCTACCATGGGCCAAGCGGTTCATGTGAAGAAGAATTTTGAAATCTCTAATAAAAGAACCTTTTGACCTTTCGGCGGCCATCTTGGATGACATAACCATCCGATTTCGACAAAAAATGCACCAGAGTGATCGCCTCATTGATACCTTCAATTTGATATATGACATGACCATATTCAGCAAAAAATAAAATTTGACCATAATTTGATCCCACGGGCTACGCCCATTTTTGACCCCGGGGTCACCATTTTAACAACTTTGAAAGAGCAATGTACATCGATCATTCCTACCAAGTTTTGTCGAAATCCGGTTGGCGGTTCTTGAGAAGAAGATTTTTTAAGAATTTGTGCTATTTTTAGACGGCGGCCATCTTGGATTACGCAATGACGTCATTTTAACAATTTTGTAATCCCCCTACCTAAGGACCATGATCATGAAGTTTGGTGACTATAGACCCAATGGTTACCGAGGAGAAGACATTTGAAAATGTTCACGGACGACGGACGACGACGACGGACGACGACGGACACATTGCGGTAACAATGCGCGCAGGTAAATCGTCCAACAACAAGGCCAGGTCTAAATGGCGGTTTAGAAAACGCGAGGGGCCCGCGGTTTGGAAAGCGCGGCGGTAGGTATTCGCCAGCTATGTAAGTTTAATAGCGACTTGGCGGGGGTCCGCCGAGGTTTCCAAAGCGCGGGGGTTACGACAGGTAATAATAGGGGTATTCGCAAGATTAGCCTGACATGTAGTGTATTGTATTGTTGACATATATAAAGCGTGAAAGCTTTTCTTTTTGTCTGACAACTGAGAGAGATAATTGGTTAGTTTGATCATCACTAACATATTTAAATTGATTAGTTTGTTTGTGAGACGAGTAGCTCATCTCAAATGTGTCACTTATCCCCGTTATAAAATATGATGCTCGAAGAGTGTCAGCAATTCCCGACGTTAAATACAAAAGAAAGAAAGAAAAAAGAAAGTGTCAGCAATCAGTCATTCACAATGGATACGTTTCCGTGTATCTTTTGCGAGAAAAAGGTGTTTGCACACCACATGGCTAGTGACTGCGACTCGTGTGGTAGATGGCAACATCGTGGACTGTGGTAACACAGGTTTTTTTAAGGAACACGATATTTTTTTTTGATATTTTTATATTATAATTATGTAGATAATCATTTCCATATTTCCTAAAAAATGTTAGTTCAAATTAAATTTGGCGATCTTTTTCGTGAAATTTCTAAGCAAAAGCGGAATATATTCCACATTTTCCCTGGATGCCATTTGCTTAAGCCATTGGTCCAAATTAAAATCGGCGATTTTTTTTTCTTTTATATAATTTTTCGGGGTTGAATAAAAAAAAAGATTGGTGAAAATTTCCAAGCAAATGGGAATTATATATTCCATATTCGTTCTGGACAGTTCGCCAACTTTTGACGCAATCTGAACAAGGTATGACATTTTTCTTCTATACTATGTATGTCTATTGTTTGTCTTGTTTCATTATAACTTTTATTATTAAAGCGTCAGATATTTCAACCAGCGTTTGATTAATAATTCTTCATGGGCCATATGCATGATATAAATCAACAGAACACATTAAACATACATGGACATGAACTGCCGCGATATTCTCCAGATGTATTACCGGAGTAGGCTAAAACATATTTAAAACATACAATTAACAACAATCACATATATTATCTCTTAGAACATCAGGCGAGATGTACCGCCGCTGTAAATCAATCTAAGAGGTATACATGGCGGGGGTACTCGTATCAGATGAATATAATGGAAATATAACGCAAAAACATAATCTGACGCAGAAATGTACTGCTGCGGTATACCCGAGATGTATGAACGGCGGGGGTGGGACTACACAGCTTTAAACTACATATAATTAACAAAAAATACATATATTTTAACTTCAAATATCATTTATCATTATATTAATTAAATACTGACAAAAAAATATTCAACAAAAAACACCATATTCCACACATACCCCCCGCGGATCTCGCGTGGGGCTCGGCGGGCCGCCAGCCATTTATACCTGACCCAACAACAACAACACCCAAAATGTCGTCAGTGTCGTACATACAGGCCGCGTGTTGGACAGGAAGAGAAGTGGGCCGCTGGCTGGGGTCAGCGGGGTTCTCCGAAGCAACAATCGAACAGTTTAGAGGTGAGTTAGGATGCTGAGGACGTGTTCGCTGTTCTTGATCCGATCGTATGACGACGAAACACACAGTGTCATTGGTTTTCGGATGATGTTTGCGGATATTTTCTGCAATAGCCCATTATAGCAATATCCTGTAAGTCAGTAATTTTTATTGATGGGTGGTGGCATTGACTTATTTTTTTTTATGGATGGGTGGTGGAACAGGCTTTTTTTTTATTATTGACAGGGGGGTGGGGTTTTTTTCTTTCTAAATGATGGGTGGTGGGTGTAACATTATCTACTTTACGTATTCTATAATGTACACTTGTCGTATCTTAACTTTGTAAAAGTACATGCTTCCGGTTAATAACAACAACAATGTCAATAGATTAAATTCACTCGCACTGATCCAGAATATTGGTTTACCTCTCGCCCCAGCAGGAACCTACCAACTTTACAGTGGGGTTCGGTAATATTTTAAATTGATGGTTGCTGGGGGTCAACGAAAATTGTTATTGATGGGTGGTGGGGTTTGAAAAAAAGTGCAAAGTGCAAGTCGCCAGCGCGCATATACCGGGAACAAGATAAGACAAGAAACGAGGCAAAGCCACGAAGGCCAGGTTTTTTCCAAGCATAGACACTTGGATAACATAATTATATGCACTTTTTGTAGACTAGATGGCCGTGGCCTGCATGTCGCGCCTTGGGGCGAGGCATGGACACTAAAAAAATAGATATAGTAGATGGAAAAACTTTAACGAAAAAACTTTAACCGGACACACGGACGTACGGATGGACGTATGCCAAAATGCCGACGATATCGCGCTTTCCGCAAGCGGGTGCGACAATGATGATAAACACCCATGTGAAGTATCAAGGTATTGGGTGAAGCAGTTGCAGAGATATAGTACACGAAAAAACTTTAACAAAATAATTCAAAGTAATTTGACCTTGACATTGGGCACAGGGGCAGCACGTTTGGGGGGTAGAACGAAAATATGGATGATGATAAACACCCATGTGAAGTTTCAAGGTAATGGGCGAAGCAGTTGCAGAGATATAGTATAACAAAAAAGTTTTAAGCAAAAAGTTAAAAAATGGCTAAGTCAATTACGTAGAAATAATAGGTGAAGGTAAAAAAATGGTCACATATTGGATAGTTGTATGTGGTAGGCACCCCTTGTTTGGTGGTCCTAGGTGGTACAGTACCAAAGAAATGGATTTAAACACGAAAACTTAACATTGTAAACGCGAAAACTTAACATTGAAAATGGCCCAAGTCGACTGCGCGGAAAAAATGAGTCAAGTTAAAAAAAAAGGTAACATGTTGGATAGTGATATGTGGTGGGCACCCCTTGATTATGAAGCTGTGAAAGTTTGGTGGTCCTAGGTGGTACAGTAACAAAGAAATGAACTCAAACACGAAAACTTAACATTGATTGTGGACGCCACCCACCGCCCGCCCGCCACCCGGCTTTCGCCAATCCAATAGCCTGGATTTTTTTTCAAAAAAACCTGGCTAAAAACCAACCAAAAAGATCATTACAATGAGATGACGTCACACGGAATTCCGGATGAACATAGTTTGGAAAACATGGCTTCCCGAGAAATGATAGAAATGTCTGTGCGATTAAATTGTCTGTCGTGACGCACAGGACGGGTATAAATGTAGGTTTGATCAAATGTTCGATTGGAAACAATCTTTTCTCTATGCAAAATGTTTCTTTACGGGCCGGAACGACGTAAAAGTGTATTTTGAACCCGATGTTTACTCCTTTATATAGCAGTATCGGCCTCGGAAATGTGTCCGTTCTTTCACGACCTAGCAATGATGATAATTTTTTAAAAACAAAACAATCGATAGCTCGAAAACGCGTTGACAGCGCAATGGGGAATATATCGTTGCGGAATACTAAGGGCTATTCCAGTAAAATTTATACAGGGGGGGGGAGGGGAGACGGCAGGTCCATTGATTATTTATCGTAGGTTATTGCCATCGAAAAATAATTTAACCTGTAGGAGGGTAAATTTGTTAATTAAAATTCATTGCACGTCATAGTATTGAAATAAAAAATATTTTATGCTTGTTGTTGTTTTCTTAAAAAATATTTTATGCTTGTTGTTGTTTTCATAATCTGTATAATAAATTGTGTGTTATTGTCAGCCAGAAAAGAATTATACGCTGACGACCCAGCAATTGTTGTTGTTGTTAGTTTAAAAGTTTCACAAAATGTACAAAAACAACTCCAAGAACGCACATAGTATGATAGTAGGATATTTTGTTTCTAATTCTACACTGACGCGGTGGCCTGGTGGTATCGACCAGAACTTCAGAAGTTGGGGTTGCGAATTCTATACTGGCTCCCATCGATAATTTATTTATTAATTTTTTTTTATTTCAAATTGCAAACAAAAAAGGATAAATAAATAGCAGTACAATTGGGTTGTACTGTTATTTATTTATACTTTTTGCAATTTAAAATGAAAATTACTTAATAATTATTTAATAAATAATATTTGTAAATATTATGCCAAACAAATAATAGCCATACAGCCCCAATCCAAAACATGTCCCCAAGTTGTTGTTTCTACGTATGGATCCTCCGTCGACTCGTCGTAGCACCGCCTTGCAACGTACATTTGTACTGTGGACGCATTAATTGTCGTCGGTTAAATTTTGGGTATTAATCTCCAAAATACATATTCGTCAGTGTGTAAATTCTTCAAGCAGAAGGGGTTGGGTGCAAAATTCGTCATGGTGTTGGAAATAGTTTTCCTTGTGAGCATGTAATGTGAAACTATCAGACAGGTAAGATTATGGAAAAACATGTGTATTTTCAAAACTAAATATATGAAACTTAATCATGCCTGGTAAGTAAAGTTGTTCCGTCCGAGAACCGTGACTCTAATTTCAAGAAAATGTGACGGTAAGAATTTTTATTATTTATTTGTAGCTTCATTCTATCTTCATGAATGAGGGGGGCGTTTCATTGTAGAGATGACTACCACAGGGATTGAAAATTCCAATTGACGGCTAAAATTTGTTAATAATTATTTTCAAGGCATTCATTTTCTAAATTAATTTAATACTGGTAAAACCAATGTCAGAGTAGCAAATGGTGGAATTTTCAGCCCCTGTTTTTGTTAATTGTACGTTGAGAATTTTTTTTATATTTATTATAGGTTGCATTTTTTTAGATTTTTATTTTTATTTACTGTAGGTTGTGATTCTTTATTTTTTTTGTTTTTTCATTGGTGGTTGGGTTTTAAATTTTTTTTAAAACACCGTAGGTAGGCTGAGAATTTTTTTTTTATATGTCGTAGGTTACCCCCGGCAAAAAACGCCTTCTCCCCCCCCCCCCCCCATATAGATTTTACTGGAATAGCCCTAACATTGTCCCAACTTCTGCAATAGGCGACAATGATATAACTCGGTTGACGTTTCGTGAGAGTCCGTTGTCTCGAGCCCGTCCGGGTTCGGCCTATTAAAAACTGCGTAACCTTCAATAGATGGGAGTATATGGAGGAAGTAAAAAAAATTTGTTTAGCTTATTTTTTTTTTCTTTGTTTATTGATGCTTTTAGGCATATTTAATGTATTTATAGACCTCGGTCCATTACTTCAACCTGTGGGTCTAATACCATATTTCACCTGCTGTGATATGTGGAAATCCCAAAATCAGAACTGAATATTTACAGAAAACATAGAAACTCAGCCATGAAATTAGAGTAACATAACATGGTGCCAGGTTAGCCTCACTCCATAATTATTATGATTATCACTGCTCTTACTACTTTTATAATGGGTATAACCGGACTCAACTCTCAAGTAACAACAAAGCCAAAAATCGACCTGAGGGCCAAAACCAGGAATATCGGGATTCCGGCAGGATGAACCCCCACCGTTAATCTTACCCTTCACATGCTCCCAACCAACCACCCGAAAAGCGTGGCACAAACAGTAGTTCATGGTGTACAATCTCATGTATGTAGCCTGCGGAGGATATATACTATGTTTAGAAATATAGCGGATGTTCAACTAATTGAATGGTGAACAATGCATATCCTGATTAGACTGCACGCATCAGGGTATCAGGGTATACACTGTTCACCATTCAATTACTCAAGTATGCTATTAGCAAAACAATGATATTCTAATTGTCGCAAATGTCATAAGGTACCTTACTCAGCAGGTGGCAACCATCATTATCAGTGGAGGCATATTAAGTTTCATTGCACTGTCTGAATACCTCTCCAACAACAACAACAACAACACCCAGCTATTGCACATACATTCACACCACATAGGTGACTAATGCACATATCCCTGAAGGCACCAGTCGACCGTCTGAATGTACCCCCTGCATCCCTTCGCGTTTCCAGATAATCAGCATACCTTGGGTAATGCACATATCCCTGCATAAGCAAGCCGACCATCTTCACAATACTCCCTCTTGCCTTCAAGTTTCCAGATAATCAGCATGCCCTGGGTAATGCAGATATCCCTCTAGAAGCCAGCTGACCGTCTTCACAATACTCCCTGCTTGCCTTCGCGTTTCCAGATAATCACCATGCCCTGGGCATCACACGAGGCAAGCAGACTCTCGTCACAGTTGAAGCTCACGTCGAGCACGGGGGCCGAATGGCCGAGCAGTTTGTTCACACAGGGCCGCTTCTCCTTGCCAATGTCAAAGAAGTATACACACATATCCTCACTGCCAGAAACTGTAAACAGACACAGTAAATAACTGATTATCCTATGTGGTACTTGCATTGTTTGAGATGGTATACACTGGTTTATTAAAAGTCCAGGGGACTGAGGAAACTACTTGGAGTTAACGAAAAGTTGAGTAACCGAGAGTTATTATATAGGAAAAATGCACTTGGGACCAATAATTTGACTGAGTTATCAGTAGTCTGACTTAACCCCTTGAACCCGAAAGTCCGCTATAGCGGGGTTTGCAAACAGTGCAGATCCAGATGAGCCGTCTCATCAGGATCTGCAGCAGCACTTTTTACCAGTAATTTTCATATTATTTAGAACAAAAACACCCCCTTTTCATAAATGGACTAATCCGAATATCATTTTGTGACGATTGGATTGGTCGGAAAATTAGCATATCACAGTCCATTCCAGTTTATAATACTTAGGGTTGAAAGGGTCAGCTGAATGAGTATGATATATTCAGAGCTCCAGATAAGGTGCGTATTGGCGTATTTTATGCACATATTTTAGAAGAATACGCATTGATTATCAAAAGTGGGAGTACAAAATACTCACAGCAATGTGAAGATACACATTGATTTTCAAATTGAGTAGTGAAAATACTGTAATAAAGTTGAAAATTTAGTTAGTTGAGCTGCAAAAAGCAAACATAACTGCAGCTCAAGTAAGTGAATTTATAATTTGTTCTATTATTTTATCCTTTGTTCCAAAATCATTAATACATTTGTAAAAGTAAAATATTCATTGAATTTGAAATATGGAGGTACAATACTCTGCATGCAGATACAAAACTTATTTGGAGCTCTGTATATTACTATTGTTCTCGGCAATGCCCCATACCATGTAGGACCATGCATTTTTGTGCGGACCAACATATGGGTGAGCAAGATGAAAATAGTACTGTACATTGTATATGAAATTTAATGAGGACAGAAAGAGTTTAGAATGCAGTGGACTAGCAACAAACTGATTGTGAAATGATTTAGCCTAATCATATCTCTTGGCTAATATGTCTAGTGAGAATACATTTCCATGAAACCATCATACATGTTTGTTATATGGCTATAAATGTGCTTTTTGCTGTTATAATGCCAATAAACGAATTGAATTGAATTGAATATGGATGGACGTACAGAACTCCTAAAGTAGCGCAATATCGCACGCTGCGGAACTTGTGCATTGTCAGAGAGAATTACAAATGCAGGCCCGTACGAAGAGGAGGTGCGACGGGTGCGTACGCACCCCCTTAACTCTTTCAACACCACAGGCCTGTATAGTGGTATTGACGAGCCGTCTCATCAGGATCTGCACTTTTTGCAAGTGATTTTCATACTTTTGAGAACAAAAACACCCCATGTTCATAATTGGACTGGTCTGAAATCATCTGTGATGATTGGATTGGGTTGCAAAATTATCATATCAAAATCAATTCCAGTTACTTAGGGGTCAAAGGGTTAATCTGCCGAGGTCTGTTCGTGGATGTGCACACACTCTTTTTAGCCGTTCGCTCCGTCTATAACGCACCCCCCTAAATTAATTCCTGCGTACGGGCCTGCAAATGTATATAGCGGTCTAGGCTTGTAACAATCATAATTCAGCAATAGTATATATATAATGAGAATGGGAGATAGGTGCTGTAGGATTAGCTTTCAAGGTACAACAGGGGCCTGCGGTTAAACGACCAATTCTGATTGAAGGGAAATCTTTTGTTACTGGTCAAGGATAAGCTGTGGTCAGTGAGCTCTGTCGGTATTGTGTGTAGTTAACGACCGAGTTTAAAACTTGTGGATTGATTTATTGGTGTTTAACGGCCTATCAACAGCTACGGTCATTTAAGGCACGAAAATAAAGCATAGTGTGTGTTGGATGTTTGTGAGGTCTGGTTGTGTTGATAGGCAACCTGGCAGCTTGGTCAGAGAGAGAAGGAGAAATACATACAATCTTATTGGATTATTTCATGCTGATGGAAGATGATCAGGTATGTTTAATATGTGGAATATTGTGCGTCACATGTGTAGTCGATAGAAGAGTCTGGAAGGTGGCGGATATTTCAGAAAGCGGTCCACGATGCAAATGCATCTGTATAATTATTGAGATTTCCTGACGTGACTCTCACGAAGAATGGCATTATAGGGGCGTCAGTGTTGAAATAGATAGGAAGTAGTGAACTAAATAGTAGTGATTGCTGGGGTATACATGTACTTCAGTCTTGAAATTACATGTATGTAGGAAATGCACTCCATACTTGGGACGTATGTCGGACATTTAACGGAAGGTGGTGATAGTAGTATAGGTGGCACTTTGGGTGCAATTTAACTGTCAGTGCAAATGAAATACTGTTGATGAAGTTGAACATTACAGACTCAATTGAGTGTATGTATCATATCCGGGCTCTAACATGCATATATCCACACACAAATGAAATAACCTACAAAGATGATACTTACTGACACAGGCGCCCTGTCTGAAGGACATGAGGGGACAGAAGGCACTGCGTACGTGGGCCAACTTCTGGCGGATAGAGAATCGTTTCTTCAGCTGCAGGCTGCCGTCCGCTGTGTTGATCCTGCACACATATTGCACATACATTCACATCTCATTGTGACACATCTGTAGCTGATTTCACCAAAATTGCAAAGTATACTTATCTAGCTAAGTATACTTTGAGGGAGTAATCATTTGTTTCTCCCGAAATGCATTATTTCCTATAGAACTAACGACTGCATATATTTGATGATTAAAAGTATGCAGAATTATTATACTGAAGTTATTACATTATCACAGCCAAAATGGCTGTGATAATGTAATAAATTCAATACAATAAAAATTAATAATGTATCCTTAAATAGAAAATTTCTCCCTCAAAGTGTACTTAATAGCAAAATAATTATACTTTGTAATTTTGGTGAAATAGGCTACAGGGCCAGTGAGATAACT
Organism: Conchocele bisecta; assembly: GCA_029237695.1. Taxonomy (NCBI): domain Eukaryota; kingdom Metazoa; phylum Mollusca; class Bivalvia; order Lucinida; family Thyasiridae; genus Conchocele; species Conchocele bisecta. Next base: position 11,490,392 of record CM055267.1, read on the forward strand.
GGGCTCATTTTATTTGTGACAAGTGTAGATCCTAATCAAACGGAGCTGGAGATTGTCATCAGCCATGCTGGGGCCCATTTCACTAAACTTCTTACGACTAAAATGTTTGTAAGTGCAAAATTATGATAGTCTGTAAATTTCACATTAACAATGTTATCTTGTAAACAATTATTGGATTTACATTTATTGAGCAGTAAATCCATCAATTGAAATTTACAGACGATCCTAAATTTGCACTTACGAACATTTTAGTCGTACGAAGTTTAGTGAAACGCACCCCTGATCCTCAACACAAACTACATGAGCCTCACTATGCACGGTTTGCCAATTCGGCCTATGAAACTCCAGGCATGCATCTATCAGAGCATATACATCATAAAGCAGCAGGAGCATGCACATAGATCAGAAGCCAGGCTGAACACAAATGTCAGGAGGCCCAATTCTCCAATCACAGCCACAAATGGACTGGAGAAATGAGGCTTATATCCCAATAATAAAAGATTGTTTAGTTCTTTATTAATAAACACAGACTCTTTTGCAGAAAATAGTTTATTTGAAAATTCACAAGGTTGTATGTCTTCGGTCACAGGAAATTTAACGCCTTGCAACAAATAATTTAACACAATATCCGAACAGCCAATGTTTTGCCAATTATGAAAATTTGCCGCTAAAGTATTTCTCATGTTGTAGAAATAAACGCCTAATATCTATCATTCTGGAAACGTGGCGCGGGTGGCCCGGGATTTCTGAATCTTGAACCTTGTAGGTTTCCAAAAACGTCGTCGTGTCTGTCTCTGTAACCTCGACCGAAGTTCTGGTAACGCGGATTGTAATATCCCCTAGTCGGTCGACCTCTTGGTGCACCACGTGCTTGGCCTTGGCTAATACTACTTAGTTCTGCAGCTATCCTCACGTTGTGAATTGCCCGGCTATCAAAGCCCGAACTACCTTTCTGTAATGAACGGAATAGCTGCGCCGTTGGTTCGTCAAAGCGACCCTTCACTAAGAGTGTAGCGTACTCTTCCTGTAAGTAATGTATGTTGGCTGTTAATGACAATATCACTGGCTTAACATCAAATGGTTTTTCATCTGTCGCCTGACTGATCAGTTTTAGAGCGGTTTCCGTGTATCTAGCACATTTACTCATCACATTCAGAGCCTGTTGATCCTCGCGTTTTATTCCTGATCGCGAATCATGTAATCGCAAATGTGAAGGCAAAATTACTTTTTCAACCGAAGCACGGATTCCACTGAACTGTTCCTGGATTTGATCCAATCCAGCACCCTCGCCTGTGTCGTACTCTGTAGTACAGGCAGGACCGAAGTCGATACCACTGGCCTGGTTTGGCAGGGTTTGATTAAAAGAAATGGCCTGGTTTGGCTGATTATTTCTCAAACTTTGTTGTTGTTGTTGTTGTTGTTCGGTTTCGCGTAGGAAAGAAGTTCCAAATGAGCGCGCCGGACCAAATGCAAATGGCTGACTTTGTTCACTCAACATACGCCGCCGCGACTGTTCCTTCTGTTCCTGAAGCTCAAATTCCAGCCGCTCAATTCTGTCCGACAAACGTGCAACAACACTATCCTGACTTACACCCCCGCTATATTGGCGGGTCTCGTTCAGATCTTGGCTATTTTGTTGTTCTTCTTTAGACATTTTTTCGCGTGGGGGGCCACCCTGTGATTTGCACATGGAAGACACCGAATTACACACTTCCGTGTGTAATATTACGACACAAAATAGTTCGTATAACTACAGTTATGGACCAGTGTAACTCCCAATCAAATATCACACTCCTTTAGCCTGATAATGATTTAATGCTTGTTGGAAGCATGACGGGTGTTTCGGTGATGGAATGGCATACAGTGCAGATCCTGATCTGGATCTACACTGGTCACAAAAGCCATCAGCCCCATTTCTCCAGTCACAGTCACAGATGAGCCCGGCCCTGGAGCCGATTTCATCAAAATCGCAAAGTATACTTATCTAGCAAAGTATACTTTGAGGGAGTAATCATTTATTTTTCCCAAAATGCATTATTTCATATAGGAACAACCACTGCATATATTTGATGATTCAAAATATGCAGAATTATTATACTGAATTTATTACATTATCACAGCCAAAATGGCTGTGATAATGTAATAAATTCAGAATAATAAAAATTAATATATTTATCCTGAAATTTTTGAAATTGGAAATTTCTCCCTCAAAGTATACTTTGCTAGATACCGTATTTACCCTATGTATTGGGACACCCTTTATATTGGGACACCCCCGTTTTGGGGAGAAATAATTATTTTTTAGGAAACAAGTTTTGGGACACATCACAATTTTAAAAAAAAATCAATAATTTCTGCACCTGAAGTATTGGGACATCTCTTTTTTTTTTTAAATACTTTTAATTCAGTCAGGGATTCCGCTGGGGAAAATAAAAAAATCGCCACTCCAATTTTTTTAATTTTTTTTCACCGGCTACTGGTCATGCCGACTATTGGCACGTCTCGCTATAAACAGAGGCCGTCGCTGATTAACTAATATAACACAGTGCTGATGGTAAATCTGAGCTCTGTTTTTCTATGGAAAAGTATTTCAAAACAGTAGAAAATGACAACTTTCGGATTGCTCTAACACGATTCCGTTGCTCTGCACATTCACTTGAAATTGAAGAAGGGCGGTTTCGTCACATTGCTAGAGAAAATCGCTTGTGCCGGCTCTGTAACATGAATGTTATTGAAAATGAATATCACTTTCTTCTTGTCTGTCCATTCTATACTGTATTGCGAAGAACACACCTACCTCGTTATTATTGTAGCTGGGCGAGTACGACTAAATTCACCGCTCTAATGACAACAGAAAATGAATCTCTATTGAAACGCCTTTCAAAATACTTGTACATAGCCACAGATACTAGAAATAATCATCTCAGTTCGATATAGGTTTGTAAGCGGTATGAATATTACGAAGCAAATGCGGAATATTAATCTGCATCTGCTCCGAAATGTTCATACAATTATCTTAACTTTTTAATAAATCCCGTGAAGTTTGAATTTCCAAAGAATCGTCTTGCTTAAGACGATTCTGTGGAACATCAAACTTTACCTTAGTTTCGTGTACATTATCAAATATGTTTACTCCTATTAACACTGTTTACAATGAACTTGATTGCTTGCGACATGGAATGGCTGTGTGTGTGCTGGTTGTGGGTCTGTTGCATCAAGTGCGGTTCGTTATTGCTGTGATAGATTCATACACCGTAGCATAATGCACAGCCTTTGCATGTTAATAGCAATATAATATTATGTCATCACTTGTACATTTTACACAGTGTTAACATTGTGTTTTCATTGCTCTTCTCGAACCGTCAAAACATCTAAATACGGCGAGAAGCACGTTGTGCTTAACTGCTAATAAATTGAATTGAATTGAATTGATTAAATAGATTACCAATAAACCGTATACGTCGACAATGCCGCCTGTCAATGCCGGAATGTGATTTATTTGCGAAAATTATTTCGATTCACACGGAAATACTCCTGATACATCGCCCCGCCCTCTCATCAATATTCACGAGGTAAGTTTCAAGTACGGACATGTATCCGGTCACGGCATGCTCTCCATGCTATTATATCCAGACACTACCGAGGGATGGCGTTTCGATCGGGACAACTGGGTGGAAAGTATAGTACAGTGCGACCCCGTTAATACACGGAAGTCCGGCGACATACAACCTTCCGTGTTGCTTATCCGAACCGTGCTATATCCGTTCTCGCCCAAGACGCATCATAATGTCAAAAAAAATACCTGTACACTGTGACTGCGAATGAACGACGTCGCCAATGCCTATAATATGCCATAAGTTGTCACCGTTATCTTCGCATGTAACAAGAAATACATCTGTCGAACGCGGATGCCACCTGCAGCATATTTGAGAAACTGACAAATTGGTTAACCGAAAAGTGTGACGGACGGACAGACGGACAGACGGACAGACGGACAGAGACAGACGGTCCAAACACTATATGCCACCCGTTTCTTCGAAACCCGGTGGCATAATAAATATATTGAATCCAAGAATTGTTAATGTCATGTTTTATTTATTCATCATGTTCATGTATAATGTAGATCTACGCAGGTCCGTGCAATCCATTATTCTAAACGCGTGTAGAAAAAAATGTAGTAAACACATGTAGCCATCATCATTCGATGACGCAATGACCGATATCCTGTTCCATCAGCTGCAACGTCACGTGACAAGCTCGTGCGTTGCAAACTGTGTTTACTCATATGGTGAGCACAGGTGAAAGACTCGGACCTATGACACCAAAATAAATGCCTATTAAAAAAATCCCATGATCCCACCCACCTGGTATCGTACTGTACATGACGTTAATAATAGAACGAGATCAAGTGGGTGGGGTAATGGATATGTTTGTAATGGTCATTTTCTTTGTGTCACACGTCCGACTATTCCACCTGTGGGTTTGAGTACGCACAGAGTTTTAACCCTTTCAACACCACAGACCTGTATAGACATGTTTTGCCCGACGTGTTATAATTTTGCGCCAGTTCATGAGGTAATCAGGCTTATCACGTGAGATTTTCGACGAAGATGAATCTGATAATAGTGTACATTTTCTGTAAACGATATCGAATGTTGACGAATATTAAATTAGTAATTATTACGTATTTGCTCTGAAAATGTTATCAACTTTCTGATATATTTGCAGAAAAAAGTCAAATCATTCTCGGCGAAAATCTCGGTTATATAATAAAGTTGATTATCTCATGCACTGGCTCAATCATGATGTAGCGAAACAAGGCCAGTTGTCGAGTACACATTTGTGTACATGCGCCGGGGGGCGTGGGCAGTGCTGTAACAATTTAGTTAATCTGGGTCGAGTTAATCTGCGCCACTGATACGCGATCTCCGATTGGTCAGCCTTTTACACCTAATTAATATTCCACCAATGGTGAGCGCGAACGCATGCCGGAAAATTTAAATCGAGCACATAACAATTAGCACTGCTTTGTTACTGGGACCAATAATTGATGTTATTCCCAGTTTGCTCGGATTAATTTACGAAATGTGCAAACGTGATCAGCTGCACATTCACATCGGTGAGATAAAAGGAGGCTATGTACTAACCGAAATTTCGAGGATACAAACTTTCAATATTAATAATTGGGACACCAACAAAAATAATTAATTTATTTTATATAATGTATTGGGACACGTATAATTTTATTTATTTTTTACTGTCCCAATACATAGGGTAAATATGGTAAGTATACTTTGCAATGTTGGTGAAATAGGCTACTGGTATTACTTCCTGTACTGTATTGCTGCAGGTCTCTGATGTCGACTCCAAACATCAATACTACCGTATATGGCTTCAAAAATAAACAATGAACTCGGAGCTCATCCGCAATAAAATTACACATCAGTTGATTGTTTTAATCAATTTTCGAAATCATTTATGGAAAATATTGTAATTTTTTTTCATAATCAAGATATTGGATTACTTATCCATATTATGACTACTGTCTTTTCCATGTTTTGCTGCCGACAAACTTTTGGCTGTAAAACATATTAAATCTAAACAAGAGTGCCGCAAGTCACAAAATACGCCCGTCGAATATGGGCCAGACAGCGAAGATGCAGAAATGTGAAGCTGTCACCAAGGCAAGAAACATTAATGAAAATTTGAAAGTCTATAACATTATTTCTTCATCTCGTTGTGCTAAACATGTATACTAATTTAGGCAGAGATAGAAAAGTAGAGTGTAAAGTAGAAATGATAGGGAATTGGATACAATAATGTAGAAAAAATGTTAAAAAGATGATATTTTCGTTAAAAAACTAGAAATGGACGCTTGTCGACAAGCGCATGTATCCCCAGATACACAAGTAGTTTGAAAAAAGGGTGTTCGAGTTATGCTCCGGAGACAAAATCAGTGACGGAAAAACAAAGGGAGATAACTAAAAAATTAGTGATGCAAGAGTTGTCATTCTTGCGTGACACACCTTTTGGTCGTGGTCTATGCATGTGTGAAGTTTCATGAAAATATTCCAAAGGGTGTTGTAGAAATGATAGGGAATTGATACAATAATGTAGAAAAATGTTAAAAAGATGATATTTTCGTTAAAAAACTAGAAATGGACGCTTGTCGACAAGCGCATGTGTATCCCCCTCCCCAGATACACAAGTAGTTTGAAAAAAGGGTGTTCGAGTTATGCTCCGGACACGAAATCAGTGCACGAAACAACAAAGGGAGATAACTAAGAAATTAACGACGCAAGAGTTGTCATTCTTACGTGCGACACACCTTTGGGTCGTCTTCTATGCATGTGTGAAGTTTAATAAACTAGAAAATGTGTTCATAGAACACGGATGTCCCACATATCGCTTTGATAATAAATGAGGCCAAATTCCAAGTCAAAATTTTCTGAAGCACCAAGTATGTGACCTTGACCCTGGGCTTGGCGAGGGCAGGACAAACGTGGATTTGGAACAGGGCGGTAGAGGACCATTAGAGCAATGCATATATGAAATATGAAGCTGATCCGTGAAAGAAAACAGAAATTATAAGATATTTACCTGAGCGTTAAAGTTTTTGAAGCACTAAGTATGTGATCTTAACCCTGGGCTTGGCGGGGGCAGGACGAATGTGGATTTGGCACAGGGCGGTAGAGGACCATTAGAGCAATGTGTATATTAAATATGAAAGAAATCGGTCGAAGGATGAAGAAATTATGAGACATTTACCCGAATGTTAAAGTTTTATGACGGACGGACGGGACGACGGGAGGACGGGACGCACGTTCCTACGAATGAATACTTGTTGGGTTTTTACTCTATAAAAATACCCAACAAGAGTACCCAACACTATCCTAACCTACCCAATAAGATCCCCATACGCTTACAACAAGTACCCATTCGTGTGTGCGGACGGACGGACGGACGGACGGACGGACGGACAAGGGTAACACTAAATGCCCCCTCCACTATCGTGGTGGGGCATAAAAATATTCCAAAGGGTGTTCGAGTTATGCTCTGGATACAAAATCAGAGCACGAAACAACAAAGGGAGATAAGTAAACAAGAATTCCGCGGAATCAAAAACAATTTTCACTGGCCCGAACATATTATACAATTATTGACTAGTGAGCCATAGAATATCAGATTATATTCTATGGCTCACTAGTCAATAATTGTTTTATTATATGATAATAGTCTGTATATAGCACTTACGACCTTATGCTACTAGACAAAAATTGAAAAAGAATTAGAAAAAAAAATTGAAAAAAAAAGTTTAAAAATTAAAAATAATAATGCTTGCTACTGGAGCCCAGAATTTTTTTTTAATAGTCCTATATTTATCTACATATATCTGCACAGGTCCACATAATGCCACAATATTTTCAACACAGTTTATGTAAATGTAATATACAAAAAAAAAAAAATAATAATAATGCTCGCTACTGGAGCCCAGAATTTTTGTTAATAGTCCTATATTTATCTACATATATCTGGTCCACATACTGCCACAATATTGTCAACACAGTTTACGGAAATGTAATAATGTACCTGTATAAATTACCTGTAATAAGTTAGTGGTCAGTTAAAAAATTGAAAAAGAATATAAACAAAAAAATGGAAAAAAAAAATTAAATTTAAAAAAAATAAAAAAAGAATGCTCCCTACTGGAGCCCAGAATGTTTTGTAATAGTCCTATATTTATCTACATATCATATATGTACAGGTCCACATATTGCCACAATATTTTCAACACAGTTTACGGAAATGTAATATAATCATTTACCTGTATAAATTACCTGTAAGTCGTCATTTGCACATGTTAGCACATGCACAGGTGAATAGTCTATATATAGCACTTACGACCTTATGCTACTAGACAAAAATTGAAAAAGAATTTGAAGAAAAAAAAAAGGAAAAAAAAAATGGAAAAAAAAGTGTAAAAATTAAAAATAATAATGCTTGCTAACTGGAGCCCAGAATTTTTTTTAATAGTCCTATATTTATCTACATATATCTGCACAGGTCCACATAATGCCACAATATTTTCAACACAGTTTACGGAAATGTAATATTGAATGTAGTAATTTACCTGTATAAATTACCTGTGGACATTTGCACATCCTAGCACATGCACAGGTGAATGGTTCTCCCAGTGTCTATTGTTCTCTCTACAGGTAAGGTGTACAGAGCACACGAGAAAACGGGTCTTCATGCATTATTGTCCAGTTTGTAGAGTGCGCAAAACAAAAAAGGGAGAGAACTCAAAAATTAGCTACGCAAGAGTTGTCATTCTTGTGCGCGACACACCTCCGGGTCGTGGTCTATGCATGTGTATGAAAATATTCCAAAGGGTGGTCGAGTTATGCTACGGACAGGTAATTAGTACGCGAAAACAAAAAAGGGAGATTACTCAAAAATTAGCTATGCAAGAGTTGTCATTCTTGTGCACGACACACCTTCGGTTCGTGGTCTAATTGAATGTGTGAAGTTTCATAAAAATATTCCAAAGGGTGGTCGAGTTATGGTCAATCAGGCGCGAACAAAAAAGGGAGATAACTAAAAAAAAATTTAGCTATGCAAGAGTTGTCATTCTTGTGCGCGACACCTCTTCGGGTCAGTGGTTAGCTTGTGTGAAGTTTCATGAATAATATTCCAATGGGGTGGTCGAGTTATGCTCCGGACACGAAATCAGTGAGCGAAACAAAAAAAGGGAGATAACTAAAAAATTAGCTATGCAACAGTTGTCATTCTTGTGCGCGACACACCTTCGGGTCGTGGTCTATGCATGTGTGAAGTTTCATGAAAATATTCCAAAGGATGTTCGAGTTATGCTCCGGACAAGAAGTGTCTGCGGCGGACGCGGCGCGCTGTCAAATCCATAGTATCCCCCGACGGTGGGATACAATTAGTTTTCGGCATAAAAACACCAAGGTGCACATCTTCAATATGTGTAAAAGACGTCTGTATAGTTTCAGAATGAACGACTGAACGGTTTCAGAGGAGTTGTGTACACAAACTCTGTACCCTATATAGAATTGTATAGAAAAATGTAGAAAAAATGGCTAAGTTAAAAAGGTGATATTTTTGTTAAAAAATATTTTTTCGGCATATAAACACCAAGGTGCACATCTTCAATATATGTAGAAGACGTGTGCATAGTTTCAGAACGATCGACTGAAGGTTTCGGAGGAGTGGTGTACACAAACTCTGTACCGTATATAGAATTGTATAGAAAAATGTAGAAAAAATGGCTAAGTTAAAAAGGTGATATTTTTGTTAAAAAATATGTTTTCGGCATAAAAACACCAAGGTGCACATCTTCAATATGTATAGAAGACGTGTGTATAGTTTCAGATCGATCAACTGAACGGTTTCGGAGGAGTTGTGTACACAAACTCTGTACCGTATATAGAATTGTATAGAAAAATGTAGAAAAAAATGACTACGTTAAAAAGGTGATATTTTCGTTAAAAAATATGTTTTCGGCATAAAAACACCAAGGTGCACATCTTCAATATGTGTAGAAGACGTGTGTATAGTTTCAGATCGATCGACTGAACGGTTTCGGAGGAGTTGCGTACACAAACTCTGTACCGTATATAGAACTGTATAGAAAAATATAGAAAAAATGGCTAAGTTAAAAAGGTGATATTTTTGTTAACAAATATTTTTTCCGCATAAAAACACAAAGGTGCACATCTTCAATATGTGTAGAAGATGTGTGTATAGTTTCAGATCGATCGACTGAACAGTTTCGGAGGAGTTGTGTACACGAACTATGCAATTTTTCTTCAGCCGCCCGCCCGCCATGCGGTAAAACATAATACGTACCGTTTTTTAAAAACGGTCGTATAAAAATATTTAAATGAAAGTACTTTTGCATCAGTAACCAAAAACCCACCCTCATCAATTTTATTTTTTAGGAAATTCCATAAAATATTGATTTTATTGCAAAAAAACTATTTTCCTATGGAAATTTAACATGGGGCAAAAAGGAGGAGGCTGACTAGAAAGGTCAAACACAATTTGGAAATTGACTCCGAAACCACGCGAGACAGCTTGGAAATGATGTAAATAAGAAAACAGCCCCCATGTTAAATTCCCATAGGAATATTGTTTTTTCGCAATAAAATCAAATATTTGATATAATTTCATCAAATAAATGTTTTTGGGGATGATCACTTTTTTGTTATTGATGAAAAAGTAGTTACATTTAAACATTTTTTTAAATTTAACGTGCTTAATAGCCAAAAGTATGTCGCCAGAAAAACGTGGAACAGACACTAGTGAGATGGTTCGAGTACCAGTCGCTGAAATCACTAATGATGAGACATACTTACAGTTTTACATTTAAAATCAGACTTCTACATGTGCAGAATGTCAAATAAATATTACATACAGACAATAATGATTGGTTACCTGAACAGGCACAACGAGTTGACGGCACAGTTGACGAGTAGTGAGGGGTCACGAGCCTCCCTGTTGATCCACGACCGCGCAGATATGGAGGTTATGGCATGGCCCTCACACACCGCGACCCTACAATACACACGTGTACATATATGGAGGTTATGGCATGGCCCTCACACACCGCGACCCTACAATACACACGTGTACATATATGGAGGTTATGGCATGGCCCTCACACACCGCGACCCTACAATATACACGTGTGGAGATATGGAGGTTATGGCATGGCCCTAACACACCGCGACCCTACAATACACAAGTGTGGAGATATGGAGGTTATGGCATGGCCCTCACACACCGCGACCCTACAATAGACACGTGTACAGATATGGAGGTTATGGCATGGCCCTCACACACCGCGACCCTACAATACACACGTGTACAGATATGGAGGTTATGGCTTGGCCCTCACACACCGCTACCCTACAATACACCGTGAGGTATGGAGGTTAGGGGCATGCCCTCACACACCGCGACCCTACAATACACACGTGTACAGATATGGAGGTTATGGCATGGCCCTCACACACCGCGACCCTACAATACACACGTGTACTGCTTTAGAGGTTATGGCATGACCCTCACACACCGCGACCCTACAATATACATGTGTACAGATATTGGCATGGCCCTCACACACCGCAACCCTGCAATACACACGTGTGGAGATATGGAGGTTATGACATGGCCCTCACACACCGCGACCATACAATACACATGTGTACAGATATGGAGGTTATGGCATGGCCCTCACACACCGCAACCCTACAATACACACGTGTGGAGATATGGAGGTCATGACATGGCCCTCACACACCGCGACCCTACAATACACACATGTACAGATATGGAGGTTATGGCTTGGCCCTCACACACCGCGACCCTACAATACACACGTGTGGAGATATGGAGGTTATGGCATGGCCCTCACACTGCGACCCTACAATACACACGTGTATTGATATGGAGGTTATGACATGGCCCTCACACACCGCGACCCTACAATAGACACGTGTGGAGATATGGAGGTTATGGCATGGCCCTCACACACCGCGACCCTACAATACACACGTGTGGAGATATGGAGGTTATGACATGGCCCTCACACACCGCGACCCTACAATACACACATGTGGAGATATGGAGGTTATGGTATGGCCCTCGCAAACCGCGACTACAATACACATGTGTGGACTATCAGAAAACTTTGCAATTGACAAGTTAAGACTGAAACTACTGGATAAATTCACATTGTATATCAATGAAAATTATATTCAATACCTACATGTAATAGTTATAGTTCATATATAGAATTTATAACTTCGAGCCAGCGCAGAAAATAGTGTATTAAAAAGTCAATATGTGAACTATAACTATCGTATTGCTAGCCCGCCCCTTCGTGTGTACATGTCTGTTTCAAAGTAGCCCGCCCTTAACCATGCTTTTGAATGGCGATACTACTACGTCATTGGTGGCTTGACACCGAAGCACGCATGTACACATCTGAACACGAAATACGTCAAGTGAATTTCTGACAAGGCGATTCTAAATACAATTTTTTACTTATTTATTGAAACATTTAATGAATAATTTTAATAGATATTGGTAGTATATTCAAGAGCATATATAAGAGTCGCAATATTATTGAGACAAAATACTATGCTTTCAATGGTGGGGAAACTAGGGCAAACAATAAATTGTGAAAATTTATGCTCATATAAAAGATTTTGAGCAGCTATCCTCCGACAAACTGTTCAAATTTGACATTTTATTAAAATCTATCATATATTAAAGACACTATAATGATAAAATCGATACACTATCTACATCACAAACTATTTCACTATTTATAGATGGAAACTGCAGAATTTGTGCTTTCCTTCTCAAATTGTAAATGGTGTCAACAAGGAATTGCCTATAGTCGGACCCTGATTAGGGTCTGTACTGTTCGACAGTCAGTCAGTGAAACAACTGTCATATGCTTAACACACAGTAGAGATCCTTATCAGGCTGCAGGAGTTTGCTAGCAGATCAGAGGTTAAACTGACCACAAAAACGCCATAAGCCCCAATTAAGTCACAACCACAATTAATATCGTTATAAAACACCTATTGCATCCTGCAGTGACTGAGAACTAGCCGGATGATCTACAATTGCGGAAAAGTCCTATAGGTCCCTATATTCGCTATATGTTCCCTTTCCCAGGGCTGAGTTACCTCCGCGTCTTGACAAGCCGTCCTGAGTTGAGTTCGACGGTGAAGGCAGACAGAGAGCCCTTGTCATCACCCGCCCACACAACTCGCCCTGTCGGGTCAAAGGCCAGGGCAAACACCTGGCCCGCCACCTTGCTGCTGCCGCCCTGTAACAACATGTGGAATTGAGACACACCATGTGATTTTGTACCGTCGGACATCTGCGTAATTTCATGAAATACGTTTACATAATTTAAAATGTTTTCCGTAAATGGCGTCAAAAGTTGACAAAATTTTCAGAGTACATCATGTACAACTTTTTACTTTATTTAAGAAAAAATTTGTAAACGTATTTAATGAAATTACGCAGATGTCTGAAGGTACAAAATTACATGACGTGTCTCAATTATTGATTTATGGGCATTTTGTGTCTGTTCAACAGCAAGGTCGTGTCCAGAAAGTTCATGGACACTATGGTTTATTTTTGTATTATCACATGACAATACGCATTGTAAGGTATACTCATTAAGGGATTCACATTTCTTTAATTGCCTACTTTTGTTACTATAGCAACACGGGCTAGTGATCACGGAGCAGTCCAATAGATTACGTTATTTTCAAATGTTAAACCTTACATAACTTATGTTTATTACCTTAAACAAGACATTATGTTTATAAAACATGGATATGACACCCTGGCATGCTGGATTCTAAATAGAGAAACTGTTACAAACCTTTTGACTTTTCAACATAAATGTACACCGTCGGACGGACAGACAGACAGAAACCTATATGGCGGGGTCCTAAATAGGCACAGAATGTCCAATCTTATAAGTATTAAGTTACCAAATCCCAAATGTCCCCTGGAACACAATACAGGCCACACACGATGTTAGAATTGGCATAAGACGCCGGTGGGAGGTACATACTTTGTAGCCTTTGCCTGTGGACATGTTCATCACCTGTACAAACCCCTTACTGTTGCCCGTCTAAGCTTGGCTAAGGAAACATTTTTCAAATATGGTTGTGATTGGAGAAATGGGGCTTATGTAATTTGTTGTCAGTCTAGCTCCTGGACTGCCATCACAGTCATTCAACTAGACATTATTCTGTTTGTGAAGCATGACAGGGGTTCAGTGACTGAATGGTGAACAGTGCAGACTCAGATCAGACTGCTCAGATGTGCAGGCTGGTCTGTGTCTACACTGGGCGCAGATACAATAAGCCCCATTTCTTGTCACAGCCTGAAATAACCATTGTTACGATGTTCTTGTCGTCATAATTAAAGGTTTATGTTTGCCAAATATTTTACATGTGAATATGCATCTCTATTTCCCATGCTGTAGATCCACATACACATTGGTCAAACAACTAAACAAGAAAGTCATAAAACCGACAGATGCTCCCTGATTCGAACATAACTATTAAAAGCATGTTGATAAAGTTTGTTGGAAATTGGACTTAAACATTTCAAGTTATCGCGATCACTAGCTCAGCCAATCAGAAAAAATCAAAGAGCAATAACTCATTTGACATATGTGCTCCCCAGGGTGTCTGGTTTGGAGAGGATCCACTTTAATTAACCACTTCATGGCCAATTTTTGACAGGACAATGACACAGATTACATTGAAACCCATCTGAATTAGACACAATTGGGTCCCACTGTACAATCATGTTGACAAAGTCTGGTGGAAATCGGACATAAACTTTTAAAGTTACCGCGGTAAAAAGGTCAGACAATCCGAAAAATCAAAGGGCAATAACTCTTAAACCAGTCGTGAGACATGCATGGTTTAAGAACTCATCCAAGATATCGTGAATATAAGCATGTTGACAAAGTTTAGTGGAAATCAGACTTCGAGTTATCGTGGTCACAAGGATATTGCAGACGCCAGACGGACGCCAGACGGACACGGTGGTAAATGTATGCTCCTGCGAAAATTTACAAATGAACATATGTAAAAATGATGAGGTTAGTAAATCTGATGGAACACAGACAGCTGTATTGGCTTATCTAACAATGGTTAAATATGAGTGTTTACATCTGCACTACAGTGATGTTACACGGAGCTAGACAGCCTAGCCAGCTGGACGGAAGGATACGACAAACATGTTGTTGTTGAGGGGGTGGAAGTGGCAGGCGTGCATCTCAGCGGCGGTGGCGTCGGGGATCACCCGGATACAGGCGCCGGATGCCACACTCCAGAGCCGCGCCGTGCCGTCGTACGACACGGACAGGATGATGTCATTTGACAGCGACCATACAAAGTCTGGAATGTATGGCTCATTGGTCAGGTAAAGGGTCCGTTCTATACCTGATCATGGTTTGATTCCAAAATAATTGCTTTGTAAATGTGATGGATATATGTATCACATATATGTGAACATTCTCTTGTTACTGACGGCGCATGGAGTTGCCATCTTAGTATTTACATGCCATCGTTTCACCTTTTGTAGCGTTTGACACATAATGCAAAAGATATGACAGATAAACTATTAAATAAAATTTGGTATAACATGTTGCAAGGATAATAATTGACAATGTGCTATCAATTATCTCATGCCAATGAACACACCATGATTGATACATTGGCCAGCGCTCCAGATAAGGAATTTGACATTGGGTACTGTTACTCCATACTTTTGAAAGCAATTGGGTATTCTCAATTTTCAATTGAGTATTTTAACAAGAGTGCCGCAAGTCACAAAATACACCCATCGAATATGGGCTAGACAGCGAAGATGCAGAAATGTGAAGCTGTCACCAAGGCAAGAAACATTAATGAGAATTTGAAAGTCTATAGCATTATTTCTTCATCTCGTTGTGCTAAATATGTATACTAATTTAGGCAGAGATAGAAAAGTAGAGTGTAAAGTAGAAATGATAGGGAATTGGATACAATAATGTAGAAAAAATGGCTAAGTTAAAAAGGTGATATTTTTGTTAAAAATATTTTTTCGGCATAAAAACACCAAGGTGCACATCTTCAATATGTGTAGAAGACGTGTGTATAGTTTCAGAACGATCGACTGAACAGTTTCGGAGGAGTTGTGTACACAAACTCTGTATTGTATATAGAATTGCAAAGAAAAATGTAGAAAAAATGGCTAAGTTAAAAAGGCGATATTTTTGTTAAAAAATATTTTTTCGGCATAAAAACACCAAGGTGCACATCTTCAATATGTGTAGAAGACGTGTGTATAGTTTCAGAACGATCGACTGAACGGTTTCGGAGGAGTTGTGTACACAAACTCTGTACCCTATATAGAATTGTATAGACAAATGTAGAAAAAATGCCTAAGTTAAAAAGGTGATATTTTTGTTAAAATATATTTTTTCCGCATAAAAACACCAAGGTGCCCATCTTCAATATGTGTAGAAGACGTGTGTATAGTTTCAGAACGATCGACTGAAAGGTTTCGGAGGAGTTGTGTACACAAACTCTGTACCGTATATAGAATTGTATAGAAAAATGTAGAAAAAATGGCTAAGTTAAAAAGGTGATATTTTTGTTAAAAAATGTTTTCAACATAAAAACACCAAGGTGCACATCTTCAATATGTGTAGAAGATGTGTGTATAATTTCAGAAAGATCGACTCAACGGTTTCAGGAGTTGTGTACACAACTCTGTACCGTATATAGAATTGTATAGAAAAATGTAGAAAAAATGGCCAAGTTAAAAAGGTGATATTTTTGTTAAAAAATAATTTTTCGACATAAGAACACCAAGGTGCACATCTTCAATATGTGTAGAAGACGTGTGTATAGTTTCAGAACGATCTACTGAACGGTTTCGGAGGAGTTGTGTACACAAACTCTGTACCGTATATAGAATTGTATAGAAAAATGTAGAAAAAATGGCTAAGTTAAAAAGGTGATATTTTTGTTAAAAAATATTTTTTCGCCATAAAAACACCATGGTGCACATCTTCAATATGTGTAGAAGACGTGTGCATAGTTTCAGATCGATCGACTGAAAGGTTTCGGAGGAGTTGTGTACACAAACTCTGTACCGTATATAGAAATGTATAGAAAAATGAAGAAAAAAATGGCTAAGTTAAAAAGGCGATATTTTTGTTAAAAGATATTTTTTCGGCATAAAAACACCAAGTCGCACATCTTCAATATGTGTAGAAGACGTGTGTATAGTTTCAGATCGATCGACTGAACAGTTTTGGAGGAGTTGTGTACACGAACTATGCGCTTTTTCTTCAGCCGCCCGCCCGCCCGCCGTGCGGTAAAACATAATATGTACCGTTTTTTAAAAACGGTCGTATCAAAACGTTACCCCATCATTTTTTTTCAATTGGGTATTTCCATATTTTGATTACAATCAAAGTACTGAAAGTACTGAACATAGAGTACTACAAGATTAAACTAGATTGATTGCTTGATTGATTGCTGGTGTTACAGTTTCATTAACCCTTAAAGGTACATGCCCACTCAGTAGGTACAAAATGTTCTTTACATCAGAGACATCATCTGAGACATTTCCTGGCAAAATAAACATTCATGCGCCATTATCCCACGTACTGATTGGCATTATTATACATGTTATATCAGACGTAAATTTACACACTGATATGAGGGGCGATAACCGTGTTTGCTTAAAATGTTAACGGACATTACTCTTTAATCTCTGTATTTATTTTATGATGTGCAATGATCATACTTTAAAATCTGTCGAAAATATATTTTTTCAGGTGACGCATTTCTTTAGTATAAATAATTAAAACATATCATGCCTCATTTGCATATGAACATAGCCTGATACCACCGCGCGTTTGTCACTATCAGTAAAATAAATATTATTACTAAATGATTATATCTGTATAGCGGGCACTTGTAACGTTTAGAAACTTGTTAGATTTTTTTTGTCGTATTTCAGTACTTGCAGTGTTATACTGTCATTAATGTGTTCATGACTGTAAGTTATCACCTTAAATACTGACTTATTGACCCCCTTCCATGAACGTAGAATTGACACTCATGTTGGCGTGTATTGGCCACCATAGACAAATGTCAATCAGGCCGAATTCAGGAATGTCACTAAAATCCACTGTAGATCCATCGATAGAGAGAGAGAATGAGGATTAAACATCAGTTAGACCTACACGTGCGAGTTTTGTTTCGCACGGGTGTCGGGTGAGTTTAAAAATAGGCTGTCGGAAGGTCAAACTTGATGTAGTTTGTGTGTTAAACGCGTCGCTTGTTTCGGAGAGTATTCGGAGGGAGTTAACTCTGTTACTAAATTTAGCGATGACCGCACGATTTGTGCTGCAAATGGGGGCAAATCACGCGCAACAAAATAATCCGATGTATTTTTGTACGTAGAACAACCGTTGTTGATATTGTGCAGTGCAAGTTTTTCATAATATTATTTTCAATTAGTGGTTGCGTATGCCAGTTAAACGTTTAGTAACACAATGCATTTTGTTGTTATGGTTATTCCAAGATATCACTACGGACGTGCCCATCGAGGGGATCTGGGGCGTGGCTAACTGTCCGACGCGATTCTAAGTTGTCAATCACAGGCGTCCGCACCACGGGGGGTCGTGGGCGGGCCAAATGATCCCGCTCGATCGCAATACATACGGATACACATGTACCCTATGTAAAAACCGATTCGGAAACAAATCGTACTAATTTATGTATCAATGGTACTGTTTTGTTATTGATATAATTAATTGAAGCAGTGTTATACCGACATGTGTATGGTAACACTGCCTCACTTACTTATACGAACACCAAAATGATTAGTTCAAGTTTTCAATGATTCCAAGTACATATAAGTAAAGTAACTGTTACTAGAGAAATTGCGCTTATGGCATTTGTGACCAGTGTAGTTCCGGATCTGCTAGCACACTTATAGTTATAAGTTATGTAACAAGCAGTATTATGTACAGTCAAACTTGTGTTAAAGAGACCACTCAAGGGAACTGCCAAAAGTGGTCTCTTAACAGAGGTGGTCTCTTAATAGGGACAGCCATGTGGAGTGGGTACACGGATGATATATAAAAAACAACACAGTGACAACACAGTCAAGTAATAACATGTATACACATATATGTATGTTTATTAAAGTAATAACATGTACAATGGAAAACATAAGTTTGAATACACTGCAGCTCCATTATAACACGGTGGTCGGGGTCCAAGATTTCAAACCGCGATCGAATCTGACCGCGTTATAAAATTTCGGGACATGCACGGGTACTGGTACAGCACGGGTTACTGGTATCATTCGCATTTCGGTTACCAACTATTGCGGGAATTCCATTAGCAACGGACCCATATAAAATCATGTCATTTGAACAGAAGTGAAAGTAATTATTAATAATGCCTATGACATACAAACTTGTATGTATTAATGTATTAAACAAACGAGTTATTTATAAAATCATGCTTATTACGTTGTATAGTGCTCGCGATAGACAGACGCTTATTACAATGTATACTACTCGCGATCAACAGACGCTTAAACGGATTAATTGATAATAAATAATGCCTATGGTCACGTGTCCTGCCTATTCATGCGGTTGATACGTGCATAATCTGAGGATGTGGGGTCACGTGATCTATTGTTTACGCTGCAAGTCATATTGATGAATGAAATTTACGATTTAAGCGACGATTGCCTTGGGCTGCAGTGTAAACATAGACCACGTGATCCCATACCCTGACCCAGATAATGCTGAAACACCAGTCTATTTATAGAACGCTAAATACACGTTTTATGGATTATAGCCACCGCTTATAGCCATGTTTCGAGCCGTGTTTTCATGGGCGCTGACAGTCGCCGACGGTCGTTAAACGCGTCGTATTTTGACGGAATGGGCCGTATTTATACGGTCGCTGGTCGCAGACAGCAGGTGGTCGTTCATTGCAAGTACGTTATTATGGGAAATTCGTCGGGCGGGATTCAAACTGGTCGCTTACAGCAGGTGGTCGTTTATTACAAGTGGTCGTTAGCACAAGTTTGACTGTATTCAAAAAATCATGCGAAATGTTTCATTATCTGAATGGGAAACAGTGCATACGCTTTGATTGGCATATTGATCTTTGCAACACGCAATCAATTTTATTTTTTTTGGCTGACCACGTTCGACAGCAATTCATCAATAATGTCAATCACGATTAATTTGGGGTCTCCACACACCGAGCTCAACAAAATGAATGTATGATGCCTTGTGCAATGGATTGAATTTCCACCTTTGCATCGGTCATAAAATAAATCGAAATAAGGTTAACATTGGTGGTGGACTTTTGCAATATCTTTTCTTCCACGTTTGTTTGTTGCGGCCGCCATTTTGTTGCGCCATGTGTCACCAATTTTCTACGAAAAAATCTGACATGATCCGATTGTTATTTATAGTGTCTATCGCTACTACGATTATATTAATTGGTGAATTCGGGCGCCAAAGTTAATTTGACCGCCATTTTATTCAACGTGTGCGTTCGTCGAAATAGTAATAATGTTACCATATTTTCATTTATTACTTATGATACTGTCCCACGTGTAAAATATAAACCGACACATTCAAAATAATAAAATGTCTGCCGTGCCCTGCCCTCCCCCCAGGACCAATTATACTGTACCATTTGTTTTATCCATGCTGATAGTCGTTTACGAATGTCTACGGACATTTTTTTGTTGCATCTCCTTGAGTAGACTCGGGGTCGCCGAAACAAGCAGTTTCACATCGATTTGAATTTAAGAAAATAGACTAGTAATGAGCCTGGATCTCGGGTTCACAATAGTGTCGCATTGCCGTGTTTTTTTCCACAATTATTGATTTGAAAATCAGTAATATTTTCCGTAAATGACGTGGATTGTGACAACAAATTCAGAGGTAAAGGGGAATTCAATTCCGGCCTCCGATTATTTTTTCTCATAATCAATATGGGCAAAAACGGCCGATGCGATAAGGGTGGAAATTGTAGATTTGGGATCATTAACTTGAACGGTACTCGAAACAACTGCCGTGTGGTGGGTTACAAGAGTTTCGTATCGAGTTGGACCCATTTTTTCCCGCTGAGAGTCGGAATGCTCCCGCTAAATCCTGGAGTTCAAATCGAATACACCCGAAGACTGGTTTCCAGCCGTTATCGGTGAAATACAGCGAGACATTGTCCGCAGCTAGAGCCAGGACCAGACTTTGTAAACATTGAATGGCTGACCGCACAGATAATCGGAGATGATGTTGTAGGATTGTATACATGAACAAATCTAGCAGTACGCAACAAAATACATTTGAGGAGTACGCTACAAGGATAAAAAAGTATTGCGTACCGGACATTTTAATTGCTTTTTGGTACACATTGTCTCTTGATTTTAATTGGGTTTTTGCATTTTCTAATTGCGTATTTGCTTATCTGGACCTCTGCATTGGCTATAAACTTTGTCATTTCCAAAATCTACAATGGCCATGTTAAATCATCAGATTACTCCATTCACCTAATAGCAGCACAAGTCCATACAAAATCAATATTCCTTTTTGCATTCAGTACAGTTTTCATGATAAATACCCTGTGTACAGGTAAGATAGGCTATATGACTGTGCACTCTTGATAGCCTGTGTAGAGATTTGTGTGTTTTAAAAAATGGGCACAGTTATCGTCTGAAATCAAACTTTGTTTTGACTTGGGCTATAATAACGGATGGGACATTGTAAAGAATTATTTTTAAAACAAGTTGCACTAAATTTTATTACTTTATCTGTCAAATTCTAAGGTGAAACTGACCGATAGCTTGTCCATGCTAAAATCGCTCAAATGGGAACTTAATGCACAGTATAGCATACATTAACCCTTACACCGCCATCTTAATTTTTTGTCGTCTGCTCTTTATTTTCCATTTTTATTATCAAAAATATGCTTTGACAGCACTTTATGAATAATTTACAACATGCTTTGACAGCACTTCAGAAGTGCTGTCAAACCATGTTTGTATTGAGAAATAAGGCGAGAAATAAGGCAAGATATAAAAGCAACAGCAGACGACAATTGTTGTGTGTAGCGGTCTAAGGGTTAAGAACAGGATCAAATACACTTCATACTACACTGCAGCTCCATTATAACGCGATGGTCGGGGTCCAAGATTTAAAATCATAAAATTTCGGGACATGCACGGGTACTGGTATCATCTGTATTTCGGTTACCAACTACCGTATTTAGCTGTGTATTGCGCGCACTGGTGTACAACGCGCATCTATATTTTGGAGGGAAAAATCAGGGAAAAAATAGTTCGCGTCTCTAGCGCGCAAAAAAAAATAAAAAATAAAAAATCGGCGGAAATTCCGTCACGTATAAGAAAATTGCATTCCGAGTTCACATCCACAATGCTGAACGTGTGCTGTTAGGCTCTCTCGAAGAGAAAAATATCGCCAAAGGTCAGCTTTATGGCATAACTTAGACTTTATATTGTCTAAAAGTATGTTATATTTATTGTTATTTACTCATTAATATGCTTAATAAAAATTCATGATGCATGTAATAAACTTATTGAACCTACTTACGAAGAAATTTGTTGTATATAATTCCACCATATTTGCCATTCGTGTATAACATAATTACCCGTAATCGCAAACACACAGCAGGCTAGCCATGTGTAAACTTCTTCCCCAAGGCGATAATAACTCCCTACTAGTGACCTGCACACGAGAAATGGGCCATGAACAATTCTCCCCCCCCCCCCAAGCCAAATATTAGCACTGTGGACCACCGTGGATATACGTAGGTACAGATAGTGTGTATTCACTGTTTATTGATTAGGTTTAACAATATACATAGGTACTACCTGAATACACGACATTCCAGCATAGCCCCATACAGTGTATGCGCAGATGAATCAGGGGCTATGCTGGTCGCACATGTCATAAGGTATTGATGCGTGAATACTTGTCAATACTTTACAAAAATAGTAACACAGTCAGTCGGCACCTAGCAACGAAAAACGACCATTACCGAGTGTTACCGAATGCGATCTGAATGTGCGCGACGCTTGATTTAGCATCTAAAATCTTACATCAAGCGCTTATGGGATTGAGATGATCTGTCCTCATTAATTATTCACAGAATGGCAGACGTGTGACGTCACTTTGAATATGTACAACCAAACAATACCCGACAGGCAACATTTTACCGATATGAGATCGGTACACCAGCGTAAATACAGAAAACACGTACATTTCCTCTAATACACGTAGCCTCTTATGTTACGAGCCTGGCTATATTAAATCCCAAAATATACCAATTTACCATCAATCTATACTTACCACACCCATTCATATCGATTGATTCCTTTTC
Organism: Conchocele bisecta; assembly: GCA_029237695.1. Lineage (NCBI taxonomy): Eukaryota > Metazoa > Mollusca > Bivalvia > Lucinida > Thyasiridae > Conchocele > Conchocele bisecta. Next base: position 11,513,407 of record CM055267.1, read on the forward strand.
TCTTGTTTCACACTATGCGTATTTCAACGTCATAGCGGACACCTGTCAAAAATTGATATTTCCGTTTCCGAGCTTGTTTTGTTTGCGTAAAACTGGCAGAAATCAGTTGGAAAAAATGTTTGAAATTTATGTTCCTACTTATAACGCGCAGGGTGACTTCTGGATTAAAAATGGGGCTGAAAAAATGCGCGAAATACACGGCTAAATACGGTATTGCGGGAATTCCATTAGCAACGGACCCATATAAAATCATGTCATTTGAACAGAAGTTAAAGTAATTATTAATAATGACTATGACATACAAACTTGTATTAATGTATTAAACATATGAGTTATTTATAAAATCATGCTTATTACGTTGTATAGTGCTCGCGATAGACAGACGCTTATTACAATGTATACTGCTCGCGATCAACAGGCGCTTAAAAGGATTAATTGATAACTAGAGCAGCTGAAGCTGCATCAACGGTTTGAGGCTTGATGTACTGACAAACGTACACTGGCAAAGTGATTAGAAGACATTGCCAATGACGAAAACATATGAAACTCAAAAAAAATTGATGCAATTCCAATGAAATTGAAAAAATAAAGTTTTGTATTTTCAGAATCGCTTGACTATTCTAAGCATTTTTCATTATATAAAACGTTCTACGAAATGTGTACCGTTAACCCTAGTCTGACATTGAAGTTAAGACGATTCTAAAGCACTCACAGCATGTCAGTTCGTATATAAAACCAGTGTCTGATACAGCCCACCATACCTGTCTGGCTCCACCTCGAAGTTTGTCAGCTGTACACACTGTTCTAGGCGGCTAAGTTTATATGCTCGTTCTCAAACTTCAAATGCATGTAGCTCGCGCATTTGAGCAGATAGCTAAAAACTACCAGCGAATTGGAGATAGAGAATTTTATTGGCTTTTTAATGCAAAAAAATATTTGAAATCGGTTGAATAATAAGGAAGTTATGACCATTTCAATTTTTTTTTAAACTTCAAATGCCTACAACTCTCTCATTTGGGCAGATAGCCAAAAACTACCAGCGAACCCGAGATAGAGAATTTTGTTGGCTTTTTAATGCAAAAAAAATATTTATTTGAAATCGGTTAGATAATAAAAAAGTTATGACCATTTCAAATTTGAAAAATAAAAATGAAAAAAAACGTCCAAGTTTGAAAGACAATAGAATCAGAACTATTCAAGCCATTGCTCTGAAAAATATCATCTTCTGTGCGGATGAATGTCCCGCGTGACGCTGTCAAAAAATTATGTTGCTGAGATTACTGTACAAATTGGAAACTGTTTTCAAAGACCACCCGTTAGATTTAGCCGCAGCCACAGGCATTCGGCCTGTTTCGGCTTTCATCGGTATAATTATCATGATTATGTTGAACGACAAAGAAAATAAAAAAATGAAAGAACCAAACTTGAAATGCCTACAACTCTCTCATTTGGGCAGATAGCCAAAAACTACCAGCGAAACGGAGATAGAGAATTGTGTTGGCTTTTTAATGGAAAGAAAATATTTGAAATCGGTTAGATAATAACAAAGTTATGAACATTTCAAATTTGAAAAATTGAAAAAAACAACTTCAAATGCATGTAGCTCGCGCATTTGAGCAGATAGCTAAAAACTACCAGCGAACCGGAGATAGAGAATTTTGTTGGCAATTTTAATAAAAAAAATATTTGAAATCGGTTAGTTATAACAAAGTTATGAACATTTAAAATTTGAAAAATTGAAAAAAAATGTAGCTCGCGCATTTGAGCAGATAGCTAAAAACTACCAGTGAACGGAGATAGAGAATTTTATTGGCTTTTTAATGCAAAACAAATATTTGAAATCGGTTGAATAATAAGGTAAGTTATGACCATTTCAATTTTTTTTATTTTTTTTAAAACTTCAAATGCCTACAACTCTCTCATTTGGGTAGATAGCCAAACACTACCAGCGAAACGGAGATAGAGAATTTTGTTGGCTTTTTAATGCCAAAAAAATATTTGAAATCGGTTAAATAATAAAAAAGTTATGACCATTCAAATTTGAAAAATTGAAAAAAAACGTCCAAGTTTGAAAGACAATAGAATCAGAACTATTCAAGCCATTGCTCTGAAAAATATCATCTTCTGTGCGGATGAATGTCCCGCGTGACGCTGTCAAAAAATTATGTTGCTGAGATTACTGTACAAATTGGGAAACTGTTTTCAAAGACCACCCGTTAAAATAAAATAAAAATCTGAAATTGTTGATTTTTTTCATTTTTCTCAATTTCACATGTCTATAGCTCTCTCATTTGAGCAGATAGCCAAACATTGTCAGCGAAGCGAAGATAGAGAATTCTCGCAGCTTTACAATTCAAAAAGAATTTTTGAAATCGGTTGGAAAATAAGGAAGTTATAGGGAATTATATGATATATGACGTCACTTCCGGTTTCGTAAAAAGTGACGTCATGAGAATTCTGAAAATTGCGTTATTCTCGTCTCACTGTTGATGCGAATCGGTATACAAAATTTGAAGTCGATCCGACCAGCCGTTAAAATAAAATAAAATTCGGCCTGTTTCGGCTTTCATCGGTATAATTATCACGGCAGAATAAAAAAAAAAAAAAAAAAAAAAAAAAAAAAAAAAAAAAAAAAAAAAAAAAAAAAAAAAAAAAAAAAAAAAAAAAACCAAGGAATACAATAGGTTTTCGGCGAAGCTGAAAGCCGCCTCAAACCTAATAAATAATGGTCACGTGTCCTGCCTATTCATGCTGACGATTAGCTGTTGATACGTGCATAATCTCAGAATGTGGGGTCACATGATCTATTGTTTACACTGCAACAGTCATATTGATGAATGAAATTTACGCGAGACATCATGATTGCCGTGGGCTGCAGTGAAAACAATAGACCACGTGATCCAATACACAGATAATGCTGAATGTATTGTTTCAGATTGCACACAAACATGGTCAGTCTATTTATAGAACGCTAAATATTACACCTGTCGAGTAAAATAGAGAAAGGCGACCGAACACGCAACCATTTATTAGCGACAATTATGTGCTAACACGGATATATGTCTCATAACATTGACATTACTTGGTGACAAAAAGCGGTAGTTATCTTATATTTAAATGTGGGAACTGGTTCAAGAACCTTCTAAACCCGGTATGACACGCGCGGTAGTTGTACTTTGATGACTGTCACAAACATCGCGTTTCTTCTTTTTTCTCTATTTTTTTTTATATTTTTTTAGGATCCACGAGAGACACGCGTTATAATGGAGATCGCGCTATATGCAATCGCGTTATAATGGAGCAGCAGTGTAATATTCAAAAACATTTATGAAGCTATTGTCTTCGAAATAAAGGATGCCGTTCTATGAAGTCAGTCCTTAAACGATCAAATCTGTAAAACTCATATTAAGTGTTATCGAAATATAAATATGAGACACGACATGTGATTCTGTACCTACAAATATGTGTGATTTTTCATGAAATGTATTTACAGAAACTGTCATAATTCCACATTTGCTATGAGAATCCCCGACAACTTTTTATAGAAAATATCATAAATTTTGTAATTATATTTGATGAGATATTGAACATGTTCTTAGGTACAAAATCACATGGCGTGTCTCGTATTCAAGTGTGCAAAAAGTTATATTATATTCAATATAATTTTCAACCTTTTTTTTTTTTGTGCAGTAATTTCACTCCTCATTTTCAATTTTTGAGAGTATTTTGTACTCCCACCTTTGAAAATCAATGCATATCTAGCTAAAATAAATGAGCCACATCTGAAGCTCCAAACTAAACCGCAGCAATAGTTACCGGAGACCCCGTCCGTGTGACCCTTCATGATACAGATGACCGTGGCTGGGGGTGGGATCACCTGACACACGGAGAGAGTGCCGTCGATGGACGAACACGCCACCCTCGTCTTGTCGTCATTCGCAAACTTCACACTCGTCACTGCAGCAATGACAAAGTTAAAAAGTGAATGGGTTTAATGTCTCAGCAACAAATGAGATGGGGCCGAGGTTTCAAGTGTCACCCAAAAGTCTAGACGGATGGAAACATTACGAAAGTATGCCTTCATGACTATGGTGGGCATTGAACACAGAACCTATGCTATTGAAGACCACAAGACTGTTAAGCCATAAATGGCAAGGTGGCAGTAACACTGCGTAGTAACACTGAGCAGTAACACTGAGTAGACAGCAGAATCTCCTGATCCCAAACATTAGGAAATGCCAAGAATGTTCAATTTGGATGCATCTCACAGCAAGTTGTGGCTGTGACTGTATGGGGTATACATCGGGATCAGCGGGGGTTGGACGGTCGTGGATTTGGCATAGCATGGTAGTAGAGCCTTACATGAATGCATGTGTGAAATATTAAGCATTTTCGATGAAAGAAATAGAAGTTATAACATATTTCTCTGATGTTAAGTTTTGTAAAGAGACTAAGTATGTCACCTTGACCTTGGGATCAGCAGGGGTTGGACGGTCATAGATTTGTCACAGCATGATAGTACAACCTTAGAGGAATGCAAGAGTGAAATTTTAAGAATTTTCAATGAAGGAAATAGAAATTATAACATATTTCTCTGATTTTAAGTTTTGTAAAGAAACCAAGTATTTGACCTTGACCTTGGGATCAGCGGGGGTTGGACGGTCGTGGATTTGGCACAGCATGGTAGTAGAGCCTTACAGGAATGCATGTGTGAAATATTAAGCATTTTAGATGAAGGAAATAGAAGTTATAACATATTTCTCTGATGTTAAGTTTTGTAAAGAGACCAAGTATTTTACCTTGACCTTGGGATCAGCGGGGGTTGGACGGTCGTGGATTTAGCACAGCATGGTAGTAGAGCCTTACAGAAATGCATGTGTGAAATATTAAGCATTTTCGATGAAAGAAATAGAAGTTATAACATATTTCTCTGATGTTAAGTTTTGTAAAGAGACTAAGTATGTCACCTTGACCTTGGGATCAGCAGGGGTTTGACGGTCATAGATTTGTCACAGCATGATAGTACAACCTTAGAGGAATGCACGAGTGAAATATTAAGAATTTTCAATGAAGGAAATAGAAGTTATAACATATTTCTCTGATGTTAAGTTTTGTAAAGAGACTAAGTATGTCACCTTGACCTTGGGATCAGCAGGGGTTTGACGGTCATAGATTTGTCACAGCATGATAGTACAACCTTAGAGGAATGCACGAGTGAAATATTAAGAATTTTCAATGAAGGAAATAGAAGTTATAACATATTTCTCTGATTTTAAGTTTTGTAAAGAAACCAAGTATTTGACCTTGACATTGGGATCAGCGGGGGTTGTAAAAAGACCTTGACCTTGGGATCTGCGGGGGTTGGACGGTCGTGGATTTGGCACAGCATGGTAGTAGAGCCTTACAGGAATGCATGTGTGAAATATTAAGCATTTTAGATGAAGGAAATAGAAGTTATAACAATATTTCTCTGATGTTAAGTTTACGGACTAAGTATTTGACCTTGACCTTGGAATCTGCGGGGGTTGGACGGTCGTGAATTTGGCACAGCATGGTAGTAGAGCCTTACATTAATGCATGTGTGAAATATTAAGCATTTTAGATGAAGGACATAGAAGTTATAACAATATTTCTCTGATGTTAAGTTTACGGACGCACGCACTGACGGACGTACGTTCCTATAAATGGATACTTATGTGACTAACCTAACCTTTTCCTTTGTTCATCCCTATTGATCTGTAGCCACATAAACCCATTTTTAGCCACATAAAATCCAAAGAACAATAGAATATTAAATAATTACCTATTGTTCTCCTAGCCACATATGTATCCATTTGTAAGCTCTGACGGACGGACAACCCGACTCCAGTATACCCCCCACAACTCGTTGCGGGGGGTATAAATATTGTTTTTGTATTGTTTATATGGCCGTAAAATTTGGGCAGGTTTCATGAAACAGACAGGACTTTTCTACCCGAGATAACATGGCTAATAAAGATGCCTTTTACTACTTCATCAGTCATATATATTTACTGTATTATGATTATCTGACCAGCATATATCCTGATTCTGATCCAGATAGAGATTGACAACTATAAGACAAGTTTCATTGACAATGATGATGACTTGTTTACCTATTTTTAGACGGCGGCCATCTTGGATTACGTAATGACGTCATTTTAACAATTTTGTAATCCCCCTACCTAAGGACCATGACCATGAAGTTTGGTGACTATAGACCCAATGGTTACCGAGGAGAAGACGTTTGAAATTGTTCACGGACGACAACGGACGACGACGGACGACGGACACATTGCGGTAACAATAGCTCACATGAGCTTCGCTCAGGTGAGCTAAAAAAACAGCACTGAATTTACAACATCCTGATATACATGTACTGTCAAATATCCTTACCAGGTAAGAGTATTTGACAATACACTCTTTGCCAATACCACTATACAGGACTGTGGTGCTGAAAGGGTTAATCTAGACTGCACTTGTCGAGTGTGTATATGTATGTATATTTATATGACAATGACATTTGCAACCTGTCTATGCTTAAATTCCCACCCACTGAATGATTAACACTTTAATCCGTACTGTACAATGTTTGTAGAATGTACGTATTTATATAATCTTACACAGCTCCAGATAAGATTTGTATTGATTTTTTGTTCATTACTAAATGGGGAACAAATGATAAAGAAAATAACAAATTGAAACATTCTCTTAATTGAGCTTTTTGCAGCTCAACTAAGTGAATTTTCAACTTTATGACAGTATTTTCACTATTCAATTTGAAAGTCAATGCGTATTTTCACATTGTTGTGCGTATTTTGTACTCTCACTTTTGATAATCAATGCGTATTTAGCTAAAATAATTGTGTAAAATACGCCAATACGCACCTTATCTGGAGCTCTGATCTTAGATCTTTCAGATATTATTGTAGATTTTCAAATATGATGAGTCTGTGTTCTAATTTTGAGTGATTACAAAATCTCTGTGATGTTTTGTGATGGCTGTTAAATGCTTATGATCTAGCCTGAAGCCTTGTTTTCCCATGACTGTCAGCAGCTTCTAGCTGGTGGGGATAGCTGTTAAAAAAGTATACCTAATGGCATATATGTGCGACCAGTGTAGTCCCAGATCAGACAGCGCATCAATGCAGTCTTATAAGGGACCACACTGTGAGTGTTAATCATTACTTAGCTTTCATTCACACAATATGCTTTTCAGCGGTATGTTAATGAACAAAATCGTACTGTAATTAACATTATCTAGGCTGGTCATACGTGTACCAAGTTTCATTTTATCTCCCAACATCCAATCTATGTGTAATGTGATGTGGTGAATAGATGAGATAGTTGCTAATAAGTGCTGGGAAGGGAGTTCTTGGTGAATCTTTTCTCTATAGTCAGTTGAAACTACATGTATTGGTGTAACGACTCCATGTAACGCCAAGAAATACAAACAAATCTTTTGAGATTTATATACCCGTGCTCGTATTTTGTGAGATTCGGATTTACTCATTGGGATATCGTTTTCAAGGTGAAGCTAAAGATAGATGCTGTATCTATCTGTAAGTTGGAATGTTCAGTGTTCTGCTATTTTATCTTTATGAACTGTCTCAGTTACTTTTTGAGCTGGAATTCTGACTGGTAATATATAAAATGTATATTTAATCCTTTCACCCCTAAGTAACTGGAATGGATTTTGATAAGTTAATTTTGCAACCAATTCAACCATCATTAAATGGTTTTCAGACTAGTCCATTTACGAAAAGGGGGCATTTATGTTCTGAAAAATATGAAAATTGCTTCAAAAAGTGTATATCCTGATGGGAGCCGGCTCATCTGGATCTACACTTTTTGCCAATACCACTATACAGGCCTCACTGTGGTGTTGAAAGGGTTAATTGAAAAAGCGAGACACAGTGATCATAATGATGTTCATTACGCAAACACGTCTTATTTGGAATTAATAAATATGTGAACTACTTTCGACAAGGGAGATAATCAATATCACGCGAACTATTTTCATGCGAGCCAAGCGGATTGTTCTGTTTATTAGTGTATATAGTTTTAATCTATCTCCTGTGATATATAATGATACATTACTTCGATATGTTATGGGTACTAATACATGTTGTTTCAATAGCGTATCTCTGTAACGGTATCGTTGTAGATGGAGTTGCAAAATAATTTAATAATTATTACGTTCAAATGGTTGCGTAATACTGATAGCACTTCCGTATAAATATAATCGTCGTAAATGGCGCAATAGTCGTGAGGTTAAGGTCGCCGACTTTTTTTATGATTTAATTACCGATTCCCAAAAGGTCGTGGGTTCGAATCTCGACTTGGTATATATTTTTTTTATCCATATATATTATTTTTCTGATTTTAATATATTCACAATTTTATGATTTTAATACAAATAGCTATAAATATGTTTTTTTAAGTTTGAGGTACTGTCTATACCATATAATTTGTCACAATTAATTAATTTTCGGACAGCAAACATTTTTTTATGAGTTTGAAATAATTATTGTACGTCCTCCATCTGATCACAACACTGTTGGAACTGCGCATGTGGCTACCACGACCAGAATTCACTGACCGCAAACACAGAATTCGGCATCTATTTATTAAATTATTATTTTTTATTTTATTTGAATTCCGCGTGAGTGCTGAATTTTGTGTCAACACCATTTACCGAAAATATTGGTGATTTTCTAAACAAATATCGGAGAAATGCGGCTATATATTTTGTGTCAATTTTCAACACCATTTACGGAAAAAAAATACTGATTTTTTAAAACAATATCGGCACAACTAAATACGGTGATAGAATTTTTGTCGACTTTTCAACACCATTTACGGAAATTATTACAGTGCGACCCCGTTAGTACACGGAAGTCCGCCGACATACAACCTTCCGTGTTGCTTATCCGAACCGTGCTATATCCGTTCTCGCCCAAGACGCATCATAATGTCAACAAAAAATACATGTACACTGTACACTGTGACGTCGCCAATGCCTATAATATGCCATAAGTTTTCACTGTTATCTTCGCATGTAATAAATATATTGAATCCAAGAATTGTTAACGTCATGTTTTATTTATTCATCATGTTCATGTAGAATGTAGATCTACGCAGGTCCGTGCAATCCATTATTGTAAATGCGTGTAGAAAAAAGTGCAATGACCCAATGACCGATATCCTGTTCCATCAGCTGCAACATCACGGACAAGCTCGTGCGTTGCAATCTGTGTTTACTCATATGGTGAGCACAGGTGGAAGACTCGGACCTATGACACCAAAATAAATGCCTATTAAAAAAATCCCATTATCCCACCCACCTGGTATCGTACTGTACATGACGTTAATAATAGAACGAGATCAAGTGGGTGGGGTAATGGATATTTTTGTAATGGTCATTTTCTTTGTGTCACACGTCCGACTATTCCACCTGTGGGTTTGAGTACGCACAGAGTTTTAACCCTTTCAACACCACAGACCTGTATAGACATGTTTTGCCCGACGTGTTATAATATTGCGCCAGTTCATGAGGTAATCAGGCTTATCACGTGAGATTTTCGACGAAGATGAATCTGATAATAGTGTGCATTTTCTGTAAACGATATCGAATGTTGATGAATATTAAATTAGTAATTATTAGCATTTGCTCTGAAAATGCAGAAAAAGTCAAATCATTCTCGGCGAAAATCTCAGTTATATAATAAAGTTGATTATCTCATGCACTGGCTCAATTATGACGTAGCGAAACAAGGCCAGTTGTCACGTGCACATTTGTGTACATGCGCCGGGGGCGTGGGCAGTGCTGTAACAATTTAGTTAATCTGGGTTGAGTTAATCTGCGCGACTGATACGCGATCCCCGATTGGTCAGCCTTTACACCTAATTAATATTCCACCAATGGTGAGCGCGAATGCATGCCGGAAAAATGAAATCGGTAACAATTAGCACTGCTTTGTTACTGGTCTTACTGATCTTATTCCCAGTTTGCTCAGATTAATTTACGAAATGTGCAAACGTGATCAGCTGCACATTCACATCGGTGAGATAAAAGGAGGCTATCCTTTTTGGGTCTAATTTGGGAAAGAATCGCAAATTTAACACGATTTCTGACAATAGTCGTGTTACAAATTTAACACGATTTTGATATACAAATAGGAAAAAAAATTTGGGAGCCAAGGCACAACCGTGTACTAACCGAAATCGTGTTATAGTGAAGCGTGTACTAACGGGGTCGCACTGTACTGATTTTCTAAAAACAAAATCGGCGAAGGTGTACTGAACTACTTTTTCTTTTAAATAACCAGCCGTCTAATAGATCTGTGTATACTCGAGAGTATATCGTTAATTGTCATGTTGTCTCCGACAGTGAGGTGTTGCGGCACACATCAAAACGACACGTCAATTTCAAAACATTGCCTAAGGGTCAGTCAACATTTACAGCTGTGTGGTGTCATCAGATCAACACCTCGTCACACACGACTGCATTATCGATTTTTTGCACACAAAGCGATGTGTATTTACAACTAGATCTGTGTAATGTGTCGAGTGTAGCCAAAGACCATACATAAATTCGTAATTAGTCACAGATGTAGTCTTAAAATATAATCGATTTCCTTAAATTACATCCGCAAGTTGACAGATATTTCAGAGCAGACATCATCGTAATTTGCTGTTATTTATTTCCAAAATTAGCCGTATATTCTGTAAATGGCGGTGAAAGTTGACAATAAATTAAGACCAGATTAGTACGTTAAATCGCTATATAGACGACAACTGACGATCCGATGAGAGAGAGTAATACCGTAAATACGCGTATCCAATGTTAAATATACAACGTTATTTTTTTATGACTTTCGTAGTTTTTACCGAGAAATTCAAACCGTTTCTATTATTGGGGAACATAATATCATGATTAGCACACCGTTTCACTAAGCTGGGGCTACTCAGGGAATGTGATTACACGGTATATTGTTTACACTGGATTAATGGCGGTCCCCATGAGGTATCAGGTAAATCTTATTTTTCAATAATATGACTGTGGTTTATTCCTTTTAGTGATGACCATGTTCCAGCCGTTAACACTTATTTAGCAGAAATGGCGCTTTGTGTGACAGAAATTCGTACGCGGACGAATAAAAAAATTATTTTGTTATAAATATCACATATAGCGAAACAGCGGTAGCATCTACTGTTTTAATAATATGCATACATATTGTAATTAATGTTTAATAGTGATATACTTATGAATAATATACGATACTATGATTTATACTCCAGCACTATGTTTTAAGGCTGTGTGATTTGCCTCAATATAAGCTGGATTAATTAATACTTATATTCATGCGCTTCATGAGAACATCAATACATTTAAAATATACAAATATTACTTAAAGGGGTACCGATATGATACATTTTAATAATATAAATATTGAAAATACACATTACAATCGCTTACAACATAAGTTATTGATCGAAAATAGTCACTGCATCGTGACCTATTTTACCGCATTACCTATTGCGCGGGTACCTCATCATACCCATTGTTTACATAGGTAACTGGGGGTATAGTGAGGTATGCTCGCTAATACAATGTTTGCGTAATGCATCCGTTCATCCATGTGTGTATCTGTCCGAAAACTGAGTTACGATTGGATTGGAGTTATGATAGGGAATTGGATACAATAAAGTAGAAAAAATGGCTAAGTTAAAAAGGTGATATTTTTGTTAACAAATATTTGTTCGCCATAAAAACACCAAGATGCACATCTTCAATATGTGTAGAAGACGTGTGTATACTTTCAGAACGATCGACTGAACGGTTTCGGAGGAGTTGTGTACACGAACTATGCACTTTTTCTTCCCAAACCCGCCCGCCCGGTAAAACATAATAAGTACCGTTTTTTAAAAACCGTTGTATAAAAACGTAACTCAGTTTTCGGACAGATACACACATGGATGAACGGATGAACATCATTATGATCACTGTGTCTCGCTTTTTCAATTAACCCTTTCAACACCACAGTGAGGCCTGTAGTGGTATTGGCAAAAAGTGTAGATCCAGATGAGCCGGCTCCCATCAGGATATACACTTTTTGAAGCAATTTTCATATTTTTCAGAACATAAATGCCCCCTTTTCGTAAATGGACTAGTCTGAAAACCATTTAATGACGGTTGAATTGGTTGCAAAATTAACTTATCAAAATCCATTCCAGTTACTTAGGGGTGAAAGGGTTAAATATACATTTTATATATTACCAGTCAGAATTCCAGCTCAAAAATAACTGAGACAGTTAATAAAGATAAAATAGCAGAAGACTGAACATTCCAACTTACAGATAGATACAGCATCTATCTTTAGCTTCACCTTGAAAACGATATCCCAATGAGTAAATCCGAATCTCACAAAATACGAGCACGGGTATATAAATCTCAAAAGATTTGTTTGTATTTCTTGGCGTTACATGGAGTCGTTACACCAATACATGTAGTTTCTACTGACTATAGAGAAAAGATTCACCAAGAACTCCCTTCCCAGCACTTATTAGCAACTATCTCATCTATTCACCACATCACATTACACATAGATTGGATGTTGGGAGATAAAATGAAACTTGGTACACGTATGACCAGCCTAGATAATGTTAATTACAGTACGATTTTGTTCATTAACATACCGCTGAAAAGCATATTGTGTGAATGAAAGCTAAGTAATGATTAACACTCACAGTGTGGTCCCTTATATGACTGCATTGATGCGCTGTCTGATCTGGGACTACACTGGTCGCACATATATGCCATTAGGTATACTTTTTTAACAGCTATCCCCACCAGCTAGAAGCTGCTGACAGTCATGGGAAAACAAGGCTTCAGGCTAGATCATAAGCATTTGACAGCCATCACAAAACATCACAGAGAGTTTGTAATCACTCAAAATTAGAACACAGACTCATCATATTTGAAAATCTACAATAATATCTGAAAGATCTAAGCTCCAGATAAGGTGCGTATTGGCGTATTTTACACAATTATTTTAGCTAAATACGCATTGATTATCAAAAGTGAGAGTACAAAATACGCACAACAATGTGAAAATACGCATCGACTTTCAAATTGAATAGTGAAAATACTGTCATAAAGTTGAAAATTCACTTAGTTGAGCTGCAAAAAGCTCAATTAAGAGAATGTTTCAATTTGTTATTTTTTTTTATCATTTGTTCCCCATTTAGTAATGAAAAAAAAATCAATACAAATCTTATCTGGAGCTGTGTAAGATTATATAAATACGTACATTCTTCAAACATTGTACAGTACGGATTAAAGTGTTAATCATTCAGTGGGTGGAAATTTAAGCACAGACAGGTTGCAAATGTCATTGTCATATAAATATACATACATACATATACACACTCTACTGACAAGTGCAGTCTAGATTAACTCTTTCAGCACCACAGTCCTGTATAGTGGTATTGGCAAAGAGTGTAGATCCTGATGAGCCAGCTCGTGACAAGCCGTCTCATCAGGATCTGCACTTTTTCAAGAACAAAAAACACCGCTTTTCATAAATGGACTAGTCTTAAAATGTATAGACTTAGACTGGGCTCTTGGTTTATAAAGACAGGTATAAAGACAGGTTTATCAGCAGCTATTGGCAGATGAGCTATGCAGCACCACTCACATGAGAAAATCAACCATATACAGATAGTTATTTAGTTACAAAGGTTATCATGTGAACATAATCACCCACCAGAGCTTTCAATAAGGATGAAAGTAACACAATTTTGAAATCTATTAAGCCAAATGGTGCATTCTGAAGTCAAATTATATCATTTGATAGATGAAAATTATACCTTGCAAAGGTGTTCAAAAAGAAAGAAAAGAATTCTCCTCACACTTTGGTGTGCATATGTGTTTTTGTATTTGGTTTAACAAAGCATGCCATGGCATATTTTATTAAACACTAGAAAAATGCCTGCCAATGGCCGAACACTTACATCATCTCGTTTGAGATGGGGTAACAACTAAGTCTAAGCCTAGTAAAGCAATCTAATGGGAATACATCTGCACCATGGGGGGAATATAAAAACAAGAGGGCCATGATGGCCCTAATTCGCTCACCTGACTCCATGAACACCAGAGGAGAATGTGACATTGAGTTCATGTGTTTTAAAAATATTGTGCTATTTTTAGATGGCGGTCATCTTGGATTAAGCGATGACTCTCATTTTACCAAATCTGAAAATGCTTCACCCAAGGATCTTAACTTCCTAAGTTTAGCCAGCATCGGCCATGTGGTTCCTGAGAAAAAGACGTTCAAAATCTTGAATAAATGGACCTTTTGGTGGCCATCATGGATGACATAATCATCTGATTCCGACAAATATTGCACCAGAGCAATCGCCTGATCGATATCTTCAATTTGATATATGGCATGAGCATATTCGGTCAAAAATAAAATTTGACCCTAATTTGACCCCTCGGGCCACGCCCCTTTTTGACCCCGGGGTCACCATTTTAACAACTTTGAAAGAGCATTGTAAATCGATCATTCCTACCAAGTTTAGTCGAAGGCCAGCGGTTCATGAGAAGAATTTTTTTTAAGAATTTATGCTATTTTTAGATGGCAGCCATCTTGGATTAGCGATGACCTCCATTTTAACAAATCTGAAAAGGGTTCACCCATGGACCATAACTTTAAGTTTGGCTACCATGGGCCAAGCGGTTCATGTGAAGAAGAATTTTGAAATCTCTAATAAAAGAACGACATTTTGACATTTCGGCGGCCATCTTGGATGACATAAGAATCCGATTTCGACAAAAAATGTACCAGAGTGATCGCCTGATTGATACCTTCGATTTGATATATAACATGACCATATTCGGTCAAAAATTAAATTTGACCCCACAGGCCACGCCCATTTTTTACCCCGGGGTCGCCATTTTCACAACTTTGAAAGAGCATTGTACATTGATCATTCCTACCAATTTTCGTCGAAATCCGGCTAGCGGTTCATGAGAAGAAGATTTTTTAAGAATTTATGCTATTTTTAGACGGTGGCCATCTTGGATTAGCCATGACCTCCATTTTAACAAATCTGAAAAGGCTTCACCCATGGACCATAACTTTTAAGTTTGACTACCATGGGCCAAGCGGTTCATGTGAAGAAGAATTTTGAAATCTCTAATAAAAGAACGACCTTTTGACATTTCGGCGGCCATCTTGGATGACATAACAATCCGATTTCGACAAAAAATGCACCAGAGTGATCGCCTCATTAATACCTTCAATTTGATATATGACATAACCATATTCAGCCAAAAATAAAATTTTACCCCAATTTAACAACTTTGAAAGAGCAATGTACATTGATCATTCCTACCAAATTTTGTCGAAATCCGGTTGGCGGTTCTTGAGATGAAGATTTTTTTAAGAATTTGTGCTATTTTTAGACGGCGGCCATCTTAGATTACGTAATGACGTCATTTTAACAATTTTGTAATCCCCCTACCTAAGGACCATGACCATGAAGTTTGGTGACTATAAACCCAATGGTTACCGTGGAGAAGACGTTTGAAAATGTTCACAGACGACGACGGACGACGACGGACGACGGACACATTGCGGTAACAATAGCTCACATGAGCTCACATGAGCTTCGCTCAGGCGAGCTAAAAAACAGCACTGAATTTACAACATCCTGAAATACATGTACTGTCAAATATCCTTACAAGGTAAGAGTATTTGACAGTACATATCAGGATATTTTGACCACAATCACAAAATGGACTGATAGACAAACTCTAGTTCAACAAGAGTTGTCAGAAGACAACGAAGCTCGCCTGCTGGCAGCCTTCATTCAAACTTGTCACAGTTGTATAAACAAGAGGGCCATGATGGCCCTAATTCGCTCACCTGACTCCATGAACACCAGAGGAGAATGTGACATTGAGTTCATGTGTTTTAAAAAAATTGTGCTATTTTTAGATGGCGGTCATCTTGGATTAAGCGATGACTCTCATTTTACAAAATGAAAATATGGTCACATGAAAACCATGGTTCACCAGACCCATCATGGCTACCATAACTTTTAGTGTACCCCAAGCGTTATGTGAAGAAGAATTTTGAAATCTCTAATAAAAGAACGACCTTTTGACATTTCGGCGGCCATCTTGGATGACATAACAATGCGATTTCGACAAAAATGTACCAGAGTGATCGCCTCATTGATACCTTCGATTTGATATAATATTATAACATGACCATATTCGGTCAAAAATAAAATTTGACCCCACGGGCCACGCCCATTTTTGACCCCCGGGTCACCATTTTCACAACTTTGAAAGAGCATTGTACATCGATCATTCCTACCAAGTTTCCTCGAAACCGGCTAGCGGTTCATGAGAAGAAGACTTTTTAAGAATTTATGCTATTTTTAGACGGCGGCCATCTTGGATTAGCGATGACCTCCATTTTAACAAATCTGAAAAGGGTTCACCCATGGACCATAACTTTTAAGTTTGGCTACCATGGGCCAAGCGGTTCATGTGAAGAAGAATTATTGAAATCTCTAATAAAAGAACGACCTTTTGACCTTTCGGCGGCCATCTTGGATGACATAACAATCCGATTTCGACAAAAAATGCACCAGAGTGATCGCCTCATTGATACCTTCAATTTGATATATGACATGACCATATTCAGTCAAAAATAAAATTTGACACAAATTTGACCCCACGGGCCATGCCCATTTTTGACCCCGGGGTCACCATTTTAACAACTTTGAAAGAGCAATGTACATCGATCATTCCTACCAAGTTTTGTCGATATCCGGTTGGCGGTTCTTGAGAAGATTTTTTAAGAATTTGTGCTATTTTTAGACGGTGGCCATCTTGGATTACACAATGACATCATTTTAACAATTTTGTAATCCCCCTACCTAAGGACCATGACCATGAAGTTTGGTGACTATAGACCCAATGGTTACCGAGGAGAAGACGTTTGAAAATGTTCACGGACGACGACGGACGACGACGGACACATTGCGGTAACAATAGCTCACATGAGCTTTGCTCAGGTGAGCTAAAAACATGAATATTATATAACTTGACCTTGCGATAAGGGGTGTGCGGTGGACCTTGACATTGAGGTCAGTGGTGGAAGGTGGGTCGTGCATTTGATATAGCATGATATATAGCATATTAAGATGAATGCATGTATGAAATATCAATGCGCTCCCTGAAAAGAGAAGGAAAACAAAATTTAACCCAGCATTAAGTTGGTGATTTTCTATAGCATGATAGCTATTCACATGAGGAATGCATGCATACATGTGCTAAGTTTGTGACCTTGGCCTTGGTGAAAGGGGTGGGGGGGTGGGTCATAGATTTGCTGTAGCACAATAGAGTATCATCAGATGAATGCATGTATGAAATATGAAGGTGTTCCCTGTAAAGAAACAGAAGTTATAAAAAGACATTTACTCCAACGTTAAGTTTATGATGTTGATCTTGGGGAAAGGGCTGGGGTGGGTCATGGATTTGCTGTAGCACAATAGAGGATCATCAGATGAATGCATTACACAACATTTACCCCAATGTAAAGTTTATGAACATGCTAAGTTTGTGAACTTGACCTTGGGGTAAGGGTTAGGTGGTGGGTTGTGGATTTGCTACAGCATGATAGAGGGTCATCTGAGGAATGTATGTATGAAATATCAAGGCGTTCCATCAAAGGAAACAGTTGTTATCAGACATTTATCCCAACGTTAAGTTTATGAATGTGTCAAGTTTGTGACCTTGACCTTGGGGTAAGGGGTAAGGGGTGGGCCGTGGGTCATGGAATTGCTATAGCACGATAGAGTATCATCAGATGAATGTGTGTATGAAATATCAAGGCGTTTCATGAAAGGAAACAGATGTTATAAGACATTTACCCCAACGTTAAGTTTATGAATGTGCTAAGTTTGTAACCGTGACCTTGGGGAAAGGGGTGGGGGTTGATCATGGATTTGCTATAGCACGATAGAGTATCATCAGATGAAATATCAAGGTGTTCAATGTGTAAAGAAACAGAAGTTACACAACATTTACCCCAACGTTAAGTTTATGAACATGCCAAGTTTGTGACCTTGACTTTTGGGTTGGGTGGTGGGTTGTGGATTTGCTACAGCATGATAGAGGGTCATCTGAGGAATGTATGAAATAGCAAGGCGTTCCATGAAAGGAAACAGACATTTACCCCAACGTTAAGTTTATGAATATACTAAGTTTGTGACCTTGACCTTGGGGCAAGGGATGGGCGGTGGGTCATGGATTTGCTATAGCATGATAGAGTATCATCAGATGAATGCATACTTGAAATATCAAGGCGTTCCATGAAAGGAAACAGATGTTATAATACATTTACCCCAACATTAAGTTTATGAATGTGCTAAGATTGTGACCTTGACCTTGGGGAAAGGGGTGGGCGGTGAGTCATGAATTTGCTATAGCACGATAGAGTATCATCAGATGAATGCATGTATGAAATATGAAGGCGTTCCCTGTAAATAAACAGAAGTTACACAACATTTACTCCAACGTTAAGTTTATGAACATGCTAAGTTTGTGACCTTGACCTTGGGGTAACGATTGGGTGGGCGGTGGGTCATGGATTTGCTATAGCACGATAGAGTATCATCAGATGAATGCATGTATGAAATATCAAGGCGTTCCATGAAAGGAAACAGATGTTATAAGACATTTACCCCAACGTTAAGTTTATGAATGTACCAAGTTTGTGACCTTGACCTTGGGGTAAGGGCTGAGTGGTGGGTCATGGATTTGCTACAGCATGATACAGGGTCATCTGAGGAATGCATGTATGAAATAACAAGGTGTTCCATGAACGGAAACAGAAGTTATAAGACATTTACCCAACGTTAAGTTTATGAATGTGCCAAGTTTGTGACCTTGACCTTGGGGTAAGGGCTAGGTGGTGGGTCATGGATTTGCTACAGCATGGTAGAGGGTCATCTGAGGAATGCATGTATGAAATAACAAGGTGTTCCAAGAAAGGAAACATAAGTTATCAGACATTTACCCAACGTTAAGTTTATGAATGTGCCAAGTTTGTGACCTTGACCTTCGGGTAAGGGGTTGGTGGTGGGTCATGGATATGCTACAGCTGATAGTCATCTGAGGAATGCATGTATGAAATAACAAGGTGTTCCATGAAAGGGAACAGAAGTTATAAGACATTTACCCAACATTAAATTTATGAATGTGCCAAGTCTGTGACCTTGACCTTGTGGTAAGGGCTGGGTGGTGGGTCATGGATTTGCTACAGCATGATAGAGGGTCATCTGAGGAATGCATGTATGAAATAACAAGGTGTTCCATCAACGGAAACAGAAGTTTAAGACATTTACCAAACGTTAAGTTTATGAATGTGCCAAGTTTGTGACCTTGACCTTGGGGTAAGGGCTGGGTGCTGGGTCATGGATTTGCTACAGCATGATAGAGAGTCATCTGAGGAATGCATGTATGAAATAACAAGGTGTTCCATGAAAGGAAACAGAAGTTATAAGACATTTACCCCAACGTTAAGTTTATGAATGTGCCAAGTTTGTGACCTTGGGGTAAAGGCTGGGTGGTGGGTCATGGATTTGCTACAGCATGATAGAGGGTCATGTGAGGAATGCATGTATGAAATAACAAGGTGTTCCATGAAAGGAAACAGAAGTTATAAGACATTTACGCAACGTTAAGTTTATAAATGTGCCAAGTTTGTGACCTTGACCTTGGGGTAAGGGCTGAGTGGTGGGTCATGGATTTGCTACAGCATGATAGAGGGTCATCTGAGGAATGCATGTATGAAATAACAAGGTGTTCCATGAAAGGAAACAGAAGTTATAAGACATTTACCCAACGTTAAGTTTGTGGACGACGACGACGCTGACGCCGCCGGGGGTATGCCATAAGCTCTTCTGCACTTCGTGCAGGCGAGCTAAAAACACAAAAACCATTAGGCTCTTTCATATTATCTTACTACGATTTATAATTAAACAACAAATTGTGAAGAAGTTTCACAAATTCATTCGGAAATACGAGTATCACGGTTACTGGTAACCACCGTTTAATGAGGATAACAACAGCAAACATTCATTGTACTTGGGACCTACTACGTGCATAGATTTACCTAAAGATACTATGACAAAGGCACTAGAAAGGGGGGAGTTATTGTACATAATATATAAAGCAAGCGCTACCGGAATCTGCGAAGCCAAACTGTAGTAAATCAGCCTGTCGCTTCTTCATTTTTGTTGTTGTTGTTGACGCAGACTGTTGATGCCGACTTGATTATATTGTCCGACGCGCAGAAAAAGGCAACGTGAAGCTCGCGCGTCAGAAATAAATAAAAATATGTAAAAAAAAAAATGAATTTTATTGTATGTTCAGTAATATTGTAATAGTTATGACTCCGTTATGACATGCAACTCGATCTTCTACGAACTATACCTTTATATCGGCATTCTTATTCCCGGCGTTGACAACATAATTTTACCCAAAAGCGGGTGAAATTGTTTTGACCAGCACCCAAAATAAAGTCTGCGGAAAAATAATTGAACCCGGCAGTCCAATATTGTACATTGCGTACTATATGCCAACCGGGAACCAACGCTCAAAGGGACCAGCAAACATCGAGTTTGCCTTCTCGGGTCACTGAAGACGTAATTTAGCCGGGATTTTTTTATTTTTCTGAACGAATTATAGGCGGCGGTATTTTAGAGAATATGCGGCAGTAAACCGCCGGCTACCGGCTACTATTGAAAGCCCTGACCCACCCTACCCACCAAGACTTACCCAGGTCAATCACAGGTTCAGAAGGCCTACATTAGGCCAATCCAATTAACCCTTGCACCCCTAACCATCACAAAATGATTTTCAGACTAGTCCATTTATGAAAACCGTGTTTTTGTTCGCAAAAGAAAAAAATGAAAATTACTTGCAAAAAGTGCAGATCCTGATGAGACGGCTCGTCACGAGCCGGCTCATCTGGATCTACACTGCTTACCAATACCAATATACACAGTGTATGGTGTTAAACGTTAATGTGATACAAAGCATGATCGATTTACATACATAAATCAAGCATGCCACATGCCAATATAACTTAGTTTTTCTCTGTGAGTCACATGTTTTTGTCGCAGTATATAAGTATGAGGATGGATAACTTGAGTCATAAAGCTAAAGCCTACTAATGTACTGTTGGTAGTATCTGTAATGGATGAAAATGCATAGTAATATATCAATCAACATACAACTGATTTCTAAATTGTAGTTGTAAATTGTACATGTACGTCTCAGACACCTGCAGAAAGTGATGAAATAGATTACTGTCTGTTTCACGAAAGCTGCCCAAATTGTACCGCTATATAAACAATGCAAAGACAATTTTTTTTTTCGATAATGTTAAATTTTATCAAAATTTAAGAATGAGCCTTTTTATTTTGTGAAATCTGGTCCAATATTGATTTTATTACAACGAAACAATTATCACAATTTTCAAATTTTAACTTGTTTTCTTAGATCATTTCTAAGCGACGGTATCTAGCCAGGTTTCGGAGTCAATTTCCAATTGTTTTCGTTTTCTTGACTCCTTCCACAACTCCTCTACCTCCTTTTCCCCCATGTTAAATTCCCATAGACAAATAGACAATATTTGACCAAATTTCACGAAATAAAAAAAGTAAAGTGTGTCAAATGTGCAGATCCGAGCAAGGAAATAGAAGTTATAACCAATTTTTCTGATGTTAAGTTTTGTAAAGAGACCTTGACCTCGAGATCAGCGGGGATTTGTCACAGCATGATAGTAGAGCCTTAGAAGAATGCATACATGAAATATTAAGAATTTTTGATGAAAGAAATAGAAGTTATAACATATTTCTCTGATGTTAAGTTTTGTAAAAAGACTAAGTATGTGACCTTGACCTTGGGATCAGCGGGGGTTGGGCGGTAGTAGATTTTCAACAGCATGATAGTACAACCTTAGAAGAATGCACGAGTGAACAAGAGTGCCGCAAGTCACAAAATACGCCCGTCGAATATGGGCCAGTCAGCGAAGATGCAGAAATGTGAAGCTGTCACCAAGGCAAGAAACATTAATGAGAATTTGAAAGTCTATAGCATTATTTCTTCATCTCGTTGTGCTAAATATGTATACTAATTTAGGCAGAGATAGAAAAGTAGAGTGTAAAGTAGAAATGATAGTGAATTGGATACCATAAAGTAGAAAAAATGGCTAAGTTAAATGTGATATTTTTGTTAAAAAATATTTTTTCGGCATAAAAACACCAAGGTGCACATCTCCAATATGTGTAGAAGACATGTGTATAGTTTCAGAACGATCTACTGAAAGGTTTCGGAGGAGATGTGTACACAAACTCTGTACCGTATATAGAATTGTATAGAAAAAGTAGAAAAAATGACTATAAAGTTAAAAAGGTGATATTTTTGTTAAAAAATATTTTTTCGCCATAAAAACACCAACGTGCACATCTTCAATATGTGTAGAAGACGTGTGTATAGTTTCAGAACGATCGACTGAACGGTTTCGGAGGAGTGTACACAAACTCTGTACCGTATATAGAATTGTATAGAAAAATGTAGAAAAAATGGCTAAGTTAAAAAGGTGATATTTTCGTTAAAAAAATATTTTTTCGGCATAAAAACACCAAGGTGCACATCTTCAATATGTGTAGAAGACGTGTGTATAGTTTCAGAACGATTGACTGAACGGTTTCAGAGGAGTTGTGTACACAAACTCTGTACCGTATATAGAATTGTATAGAAAAATGTAGAAAAAATGGCTAAGTTAAAAAGGTGATATTTTCGTCCAAAAATATTTTTTTGGCATAAAAACACCAAGGTGCACATCTTCAATATGTGTAGAAGACGTGTGTATAGTTTCAGATCGATCGACTGAATGATTTCGGAGTAGTTGTGTACACGAACTATGCGCTTTTTCTTCAGCCGCCCACCCGCCCTTTTCTTCAGCCGCCCGCCCGCCGTGCGGTAAAACATAATATGTACCGTTTTTTAAAAACGGTCGTATAAAAATAAAGAATTTTATTGTAAAGAAGTTATAACTAATTTCTCTGATGTTAAGTTTTGTAAAGAGACCAAGTATTTGACCTTGACCTTGGGATCAGCGGGGGTTGGACGGTCGTGGATTTGGCACAGCATGGTAGTAGAGCCTTACAGCAATGCATGTGTGAAATATTAAGCATTTTAGATCAAGGAAATAGAAGTTATAACAATATTTCTCGGATGTGAAGTTTTGGAAAGAGACTAAGTATTTGACCTTGACCTTGAGATCAGCGGGGGTTGGACGGTCATGGATTTGGCACAGCATGGTAGTAGAGCCTTACAGGAATGCATGTGTGAAATATTAAGCTTTTTAGATAAAGGAAATAGAAGTTATAACAATATTTCTCTGATGTTAAGTTTACGGACGGACGGACAACCGGACTCCAGTATACCCCCCACAACTCGTTGCGGGGGTATAACAACCTGACTCCATTATACCCCCCACAACTCGTTGCGGGAGATATAACTAGCCCGACAACTATCCATAATGCTTGTTAATAGCATGACGGTTGTTTCACTGATGGAATGGTGAACAGTGCAGATCCTGATCATCCTGTGGATGTACAGGCTGATCTGAATCTACACTGGTCGCAAAACCGATAAGCGCCATTACTTCAGTCACAGTCACAATTACCTTAAACTAGAAAATTGTTTGTTTGTAAAACAAAATGCCACCGCTGTTGAGTATTCATGAATACAACAGGAGTGAGCGATTGATGATAGTGGCTTCAACTAAAATCATTTAGATTTTAGAGTGAAAAACATGTGATTTTCAGACAGGAAAAAGGGGCATAACTCTGGATGCATCGGTGGGACAGCGAAAATGTTTGCGTTATGCACTCCTGCACTTCATGATTGGGTTGTACACCGAGTATGAAGAGAATCTGCCAAAAACTGTAGAAGTAGTTTGTCGGACAAGGAAACAGAATATTTTCAGTCGAAAAAGGGGCATAACTGCGGGTGGATCGGTGGGACAGCGAAACTTTTTAAGTTACGCACTCATGAAATTAATGGTTGGGATGTATATCGAGTATAAAGAGGATCAGCCAAGAACTGTAGAAGTAGTTCGCCGGACAAGGAAAACAAATATTTTCAGAGTCGAAAAAGGGGCATAACTGCGGATGGATCGGTGGGACAGCCAAACGTTTTATGTTACGCACCAACTCACTTGATGGTTGATATGTATAGCGAGTATGAAGAGAATAGGCCAAAAACTGTAGAAGTAGGTCGCCGGAAAAGGAAAACTATCTACTGACAGACGGGTGCACGGACAGGGTAAACACTATGCCACCGACAACTATCATTGCGGTGGCATTATAATAATTTTTCGACACTGAAAGCAGACTGTATACTGGACAGCTCATATAGTAGTTGTATTCCAAAGAACTATGCATACTGGAATGTTGAACTCCCAACACGACTAAACATTGTCTGTTTGATAACAGACAGATAGATAACAATGGCCATACCCCCATGTCGTTAGCCCATGATGGGTGTCATAATAACCAGTTACATTACTTGGTTGCACTTAGGCAACAAAAATATAATCTGGCACTTGTGTGGATTTAATATGATATTTATTAAACCTGTTGACGGACTTCATAAAGAAATTTGGCATAGCCTTACATGTTACGAACTCAGTAAACATGTTTAACCCTTTCACCCTTGGAATGTAACTGGAATTGATTTTGAAATGTTAATTTTGGAACCAATTAAACCGTCACAAACTGATTTTCAAACTACAGTCGAACTTCGATGGGTCGAACCCTGGTAAACTCGTTAGCCATGCTTGCCTCGAACTAGCCTTTAGGTCCCGGCAGAATTCCTATATAAATACGTTAAAACTACCCGGTATAGGTCGAACTTGTGAAAGTCGAACAACCCTCAATGCCTCGAATCGCTGTCACGCCCGGTCGTGTATAAATCCACTATAAACACCACAAAAATTCGAACATGTCAGACGATTGTCTCCAGACTAGTTGATTGACTTTCACACCTATTGTTAACCGGTTGTCAAACAAATCTGAAGTGGTCATTTGAGCGTATACAATAACGGCAGTCATGACCAGCATACGTGGTAATTATGCATTGACCAATTTCGGCGAAGTTGTTAGTTAATTAAAGTGGTAATTTATGGGACATGTGGAATTAAATATCGCTCAGTTTTAATTAATGACCCAAGCATCTGGCCTTTTAAGTTGTAAATCAACATGAACTGTTTTTACTATGATCAGTAATGAGTGTGATGTGTCATCCGATTTATTCGCCATATAAGCAGGTGAAGCGGAAGACTACGAAGCAAGGCGAGATAACAGACTTCGTCAATACCGGACGTGTATAACTTTCATGTATAA
Source organism: Conchocele bisecta (assembly GCA_029237695.1). Taxonomy (NCBI): domain Eukaryota; kingdom Metazoa; phylum Mollusca; class Bivalvia; order Lucinida; family Thyasiridae; genus Conchocele; species Conchocele bisecta. Next base: position 11,538,934 of record CM055267.1, read on the forward strand.
CTTGTACTGGGTTCCACGTGATATTAAATTATGATATGCAGTGAATGTGGTTCCGGGTCCGAAGTAGTGATGGGGCGACTGGGCATGATCGTATCGGACGGGGCAATCAAGTCCGCCAATTGTATTTCGTAATCATTTTCTGTTGTTCTCATGTTCTATTGCTGTATAATGGATATGTAAATAAAAACACACATGAGTTTGCCGCTTTCTTTATTTTATTAAAGACTGTTTCTGTTAATAAACGACTGTGACAATCAACCGTAAATGCAAATGTAAGCGCATTTATATGAAACAACGTGTCGTAATGACGACTTGTTTCACTTAGTACACTGACCAACTCGTCGATCTGTAATGGTTACAGTAGAAAATCCCGATGGGTCGAACAACGGATGGGTCGAACTAAAACTTAACCCCGCAGGCTGTTCGACCCATCGAAGTTAGACTGTAGTCCATTTATGAAAAGGGGTTGTTTTTGTTTTTAAAAATATGAAAATAACTGGCAAAAGTGCAGATCCTGATGAGACGGCTCATCTGGATCTACATTTTTTGCCAAAACCACTATACAGGCCTGTGGTGTTGAAAGCGTTTATAAATATATTAAACTAGAAATGGACGCTTGTCGACAAGCGCATGTGTATCCCCCTCCCCAGATACACAAGTAGTTTGAAAAAAGGGTGTTCGAGTTATGCTCCGGAGACTAAATCAGTGACGGAAAAACAAAGGGAGATAACTAAAAAGTTAGTGATGCATGAGTTGTCATTCTTGCATGACACACCTTTAGGGTCGTGGTCTATGCATGTGTGAAGTTTCATGAAAATATTCCAAAGGGTGTTCGAGTTATGCTCCGGACACGAAATCAGTGCACGAAACAACCAAGGGAGATAACTAAGAAATTAACGACGCAAGAGTTGTCATTCTTACGTGCGACACACCTTTGGGTCGTCTTCTATGCATGTGTGAAGTTTAATAAACTAGAAAATGTGTTCATAGAACACGGATGTCCCACATATCGCTTTGATAATAAATGAGGCCAAATTCCTAGTCGAAATTTTCTTTTACCCGAGCATTAAAGTTTTTGAAGCACCAAGTATGTGACCTTGACCCTGGGCTTGGCGGGGGCAGGACGAACGTGGATTTGGCACAGGGCGGTAGAGGACCATTAGAGCAATGCATATATGAAATATGAAGCTGATCCGTGAAAGAAAACAGAAATTATAAGATATTTGCCTGAGCGTTAAAGTTTTTGAAGCATTAAGTATGTGATCTTAACTCTGGGCTTGGCGGGGGCAGGACGAACGTGGATTTGGCACATGGCGGTAGAGGACCATTAGAGCAATGTATATATGAAATATGAAGGAGATCGGTAGAAGGATGAAGAAATTATGAGACATTTATCAGAGAGTTAAAGTTTTGTGACGGACGGGACGACGGGACGACGGGACGCACGTTCCTACGAATGAATACTTGTTGGGTTTTTACTCTATAAAAATACCCAACAAGAGTACCCAACCCTATCCTAACCCTACCCAATAAGATCCCTGTACGCTTACAACAAGTACCCATTCGTGTGTGCGGACGGACGGATGGACAAGGGTAACACTAAATGCCCCCTCCACTATCGTGGTGGGGCATAAAAATATTCCAAAGGGTGTTCGAGTTATGCTCTGGATACAAAATCAGAGCACGAAACAACAAAGGGAGATAAGTAAACAAGAATTCCGCGGAATCAAAAGCAATTTTCAGTGGCCCGAACATATTATACAATTATTGACTAGTGAGCCATAGAATATCAGATTATATTCTATGGCTCACTAGTCAATAATTGTTTTATTATATGATAATAGTCTGTATATAGCACTTACGACCTTATGCTACTAGACAAAAATTGAAAAAGAATTTGAAAAAAAAAATGAAAAAAAAAAATGGAAAAAAAAAGTTTAAAAAATAAAAATAATATTGCTTGCTACTGGAGCCCAGAATTTTTTTTTAATAGTCCTATATTTATCTACATATATCTGCACAGGTCCACATAATGCCACAATATTTTCAACACAGTTTACGGAAATGTAATATACAAAAAAAAAAAAAATAATAATGCTCGCTACTGGAGCCCAGAATTTTTGTTAATAGTCCTATATTTATCTACATATATCTGCACAGGTCCACATACTGCCACAATATTGTCAACACAGTTTACGGAAATGTAATAATGTACCTGTATAAATTACCTGTAATAAGTTAGTGGTCAGTTAAAAAATTGAAAAAGAATATAAACAAAAAATGGAAAAAAAATAATTAAATTTAAAAAAAATAAAAAAATAATGCTCCCTACTGGAGCCCAGAATGTTTTTTAATAGTCCTATATTTATCTACATATATATGCACAGGTCCACATATTGCCACAATATTTTCAACACAGTTTACGGAAATGTAATATAATCATTTACCTGTATAAATTACCTGTAAGTGGTCAGTTGCACATGTTAGCACATGCACAGGTGAATAGTCTGTATATAGCACTTACGACCTTATGCTACTAGACAAAAATTGAAAAAGAATTTAAAAAAAAAAATGAAAAAAAAAATGGAAAAAAAAGTGTAAAAATTAAAAATAATAATGCTTGCTAATTGGAGCCCAGAATTTTTTTAATAGTCCTACATATATCTGCACAGGTCCACATAATGCCACAATATTTTCAAAACAGTTTACGGAAATGTAATATCGAATGTAGTAATTTACCTGTATAAATTACCTGTGGTCAAGAGTAGTCAAGACTGGACATTAGCACATGCTAGCACATGCACAGGTGAATGGTTCTCCCAGTGTCTATTGTTCTCTCTACAGGTAAGGTGTACAGAGCACACGAGAAAACGGGTCTTCATGCATTATTGTCCAGTTTGTAGAGTGCGCAAAACAAAAAAGGGAGATAACTCAAAAATTAGCTATGCAAGAGTTGTCATTCTTGTGCGCGACACACCTCCGGGTCGTGGTCTATGCATGTGTGAAGTTTCATGAAAATATTCCAAAGGGTGGTCGAGTTATGCTCCGGACAGGAAATTAGTACGCGAAAACAAAAAAGGGAGATAACTCAAAAATTAGCTATGCAAGAGTTGTCATTCTTGTGCACGACACACCTTCGGTTCGTGGTCTAATTGAATGTGTGAAGTTTCATAAAAATATTCCAAAGGGTGGTCGAGTTATGGTCAATCAGTGCGCGAAACAAAAAAGGGAGATAACTAAAAAATTAGCTATGCAAGAGTTGTCATTCCGCGGAATCAAATACCTCACCTTGTCCCGCCTTGACCTCGAGCCTGGGCCCGAAAGCAATTTTCACATATTATACAATTATTGACTAGTGAGCCATAGAATATCAGATTATATTCTATGGCTCACTAGTAAATAATTGTTTTATTATATGATAATAGTCTGTATATAGCACTTATGACCTTATGCTACTAGACAAAAATTGAAAAAGAATTTGAAAAAAATAAATAAAAAAAAAATGGAAAAAAAAAGTTTAAAAATTAAAAATAATAATGCTTGCTACTGGAGCCCAGATTTTTTTTTTAATAGTCCTATATTTATCTACATCTACCTGCACAGGTCCACATAATGCCACAATATTTTCAACACAGTTTACGGAAATGTAATATACAATGTAGTAATTTACCTGTATAAATTACCTGTGGTCAGATAGTGGTCAAACTGGACATTTGCACATGCTAGCACATGCACAGGTGAATGGTTCTCCCAGTCTCTATTGTTCAACCGGAGAAGGCTATTGTTCTCTCTACAGGTAAGGTGTACAGAGCACACGAGAAAACGGGTCTTCATGCATTATTGTCCAGTTTGTAGAGTGCGCAAAACAAAAAAGGGAGATAACTAAACAATTAGCTACGCAAGAGTTGTCATTCTTGTGCGCGACACACCTCCGGGTCGTGGTGTATGCATGTGTGAAGTTTCATGAAAATATTCCAAAGGGTGGTCGAGTTATGCTCAATCAGTGCGCAAAACAAAAAAGGGAGATAACTCAAAAATTAGCTATGCAAGAGTTGTAATTTTTGTGCGCGACACACCTTCGGGTCGTGGTCAATGCATGTGTGAATTTCATGAAAATATTCCAAAGGGTGGTCGAGTTATGCTCCGGACACGAAATCAGTGCGCGAAACAAAAAGGGATATAACTAAAAAATTAGCTATGCAAGAGTTGTCATTCTTGTGCGCGACACACCTTCGGGTCGTGGTCTATGCATGTGTGAAGTTTCATGAAAATATTCCAAAGGGTGTTTGAGTTATGCTCCGGACAAGAAGTGTCTGCGGCGGACGCGGCCCGCTGTCAAACCCATAGTATCCCCCGACGGAGTCCGGGGGATACAATTATTACTCATGTAAGATCCGCTATTTATCATATTGTCCACTATAATAGATTGGATTCGTACCTGCATCTGTATGTTGGTCAAATATGTGGTGCATGCCGGCAAATGCGTAGTTCTCAGACACAGACTTGCCTCCCGCCATGGCTCTGGAATTATCAGCAGTAACGAAAACAGAAATAAATTGTACAAATCTACGTAAACACGATCTAAAACAACAGAAATTGCTTCAATTTCCTGAAACTTCATGTATCCAATCTCACATATTAATCTAATGGATTTCTTTGCAGAGAACAACGCCAATAACCAGAGACGTCATAATTATACAACTCTCTGACCATGCATTTGAAATTTGAAGATAATTTATAGTTGCAGCTATACCAGTTTTTGTGCCCTTAAGGAAACAAATGTAAAATAAATAACATTAACAATTTACCTGAACAGATATATAACATTGACTGAAATGTTTACTTATCTCGTAACATCTCATACTATTTTTGATAATTCTCCGTAGTTGACACGGTGGCTGCCATTCTGTTGACGACACATAACATAACGGTATTTTAGACTGCATTACCAGTTTCCGTGCCCTCGTTTGAAATTCGTCTATGATAGTTAGTATATGAATTTTCTGAAGAAAAATTATACATGTATATCGGGAGACCATGCCTCCTTCGGTTTCTGATGATAAAAATCAGATATGGTGTAAAAAAAGTCACCAGCGTTCGTCAATTTGTATGCGTTACTAGAATCAGAGATAAACATTTCAATATTTCTTAAAATGCGTTCTGTGCATTGAGTGCAGTACCAGAGGAGAGGTGCACTCATTGACATGTTCCAGTATATTTATATTTGTTGCCACTAAAATGAAAAAGAAACCCTAAATGTTATTTCTGTTATAACGTATTGATCTGCAAGATCCAATATTAACTACAGCCTTATATCGCAACGTTCATTCGGTTAAAACGGCATCCGTCATTTGGACGCCAGTAGAAATAAGGACACTGCTGTTTTTATTTTCAGCTTTTTTAAGCATCTCTGTCTACTATCATTCTAAATTATTATGTCAAACTGTGTGAACGAAACTATGATGGTGTGGAAATTTATATTTTTTCATTGAAATTGAAATTTCACCCGATATAAGGAAGATAAAAAGTTAATTAGCGGATTTTCGGTAGTTGGAGGGCGTTTTGTATTATGACACTCTAATTAAACACACCGATAGTTAATGAAGACCTATTTATTGTCATAACGTTGATAAATTGTTTTATTGTGACGTAACGCTGCGCGTTCGACGTCATTCACAAGATATGACGTAGGTCAGAAAATTGACATATATCATCGCGATTATAGGTGTCTGGATCGTATAGTATTTGAAACCATTAATGCAAGTAATTAGCCATTTGACCTCGACGTTCAGCATGGGAGCCACATAACTGGGATATGGGCTGAAAATATACTGTACAGCGGAATAATTCTGTGGTGTTTTTATTTCACGGTTTTGTTTAATAATAACTATTTGTGGTGCCTCCAGTTTGCGGTCTTTTCTTCGTTTGTGAATAATATTTGGTTGCATTACATTAAATCCGCTTTCTTTGGTTTGTGTCATCATATATCTTTCCCAACGAAAATAATGTAATCCACGGTAAACATTTGGTCCAATTAGTAACAAACATGGTGACATGTTGGTTGGCCGGAGGCGACAGCAGACTGAAACACCAATTGAGTCGGCCGAGTAAACTGACATTATGATGTTTACCGCAATTGTGTACTGCACTGACGAACATATATATGTTCTACTCCATTTGCTGGCGTAGCTAAGCTATGTCACTGACCTGCTGGCCTCAGCTTCGTCAGTGGGAACCACTTCGATGCTGTCGAAGACGCGCTTCATTGGTCCCTCAAACAGGTATTTCATGGAGCCGCTACTCTTTTGGCGGCGATGGTACTTCCGCTCTGACAAGCTCTTAGGGTCCATCACCTGGAGGGGCCAGTCAGGTGAACACAGATGTATGGAGGTGCAAATACATCAACTTATTGGGATTTTAACGTTCGCTATTGTCTGGTGAACACACGCGACATACAGATGACTTCGTGCATTCACACATCATATGAGACATGTCATGTGATTTTGTACCTTCGGACATCTGCATAATTTCAGTAATACGTTTACAAACTTTACATTGACAAAAAGTACATGCGGAATATAATTCAATTGTTTACGCCATTTACGGAAAATATTGTAAATTTTGTAAACATATTTCATGAAATTATGCAATGTCCAAAATCACAAAATCACAGTCCAATCAAAAACCTAAATTTATTTTTCTTATCTACACAACATACAAAAGCTATATATATCAGTTATGAAGCATCTACTGATTATGATTTAAAAATGAAATGTAGGTCTTACATGAAATGTGACGGACAGAACTGCAGACACTATACCCATTTTCCCACCAAATATGAATTAGTATATAATCCAGGATCAACAATTGTCTCCTGCTAACAGACAGCCCAATTGTGAATCAAGCAAAAAAGCTACAGGGCCTGTCCTTATATAACGGAACAGTCTTTAGTTTCTGAATCTTGCCGAACACAGACTGGCATCCGGTGTTCTTACTCAGTGGGCAGCGGACCACCCAGAGCAGAACTAGCGACGTTGGATGTCTCAGTCATAAGAGATACCCTGCCACTATTCGGACTCGGACTTGGCTAGACTCAGAAACAGTCTTTAGTTTCTGAATCTTGCCGAACACCGACTGGTGTCCGGTGTCCGGTGTCCTTACTCAGTGGGTAGCGGACCACCCAGAGCAGAACTAGCGACGTTGGATGCCTCAGTCATAAGAGACACCCTGTCACTATTCGGACTCGGACTTGGCGTAGACTCAGAAACAGTCTTTAGTTTCTGAATCTTGCCGAACACAGACTGGCGTCCGGTGTTCTTACTCAGTGGGTAGCGGACCACCCAGAGCAGAACTAGCGACGTTGGATGTCTCAGTCATAAGAGACACCCTGCCACTATTCAGACTCGGACTTGGCTCAGAAACCACTGTAGTTTCTGAATCTCCCTTATTGATACTTACCCTGATACTTACCCTGATAGTACCTAATGGTCAGACCCCTCCATAGAGGCCCCCAAGGCCTGAGACAAGTCCGGTTTCTCATTAGAGCAACCGTTATGTCTCTAGCAACAACGGAAACAAATTATCTCATGAGAATCACAAGTTCCTGTTTTGTAACCACCACCAAATTTCCTAATTGGGTTTAGGTTTCCCTTAGCCCGTTAGTGAACGTGGTACGGAAAACCTATTCAAATATCGAACTAGACAAAAAAATAAATAAAAAATTTCTTTGTCGACAATAGGAACGTCTGACAATAGGAAAATCGCGAAGTTCGCGCCCTGTGGCCACACTAAGAAAAAAAAAAATCGAAATACTTTCAAAATGAAATATTTTCGACTAGCAACTTATAGAAATGAATAGCCCCCACTCTATTACAGAAGATATTGCCTACTTACGGACAATAACCATGAATAGAGTGTATAAAACAGCCAAACGAAAATGAGCACCAAAAAGAATACTTTCACGCCAGCCGTCCGAAGCAAAGAGGAAGTCTCCCGTGAGTGCATGCGCGGTCGATATGGGATGGGACAGGTGTAAGTGCGGGTCAATAAATTGTATTCGGAATGGGTAGTCCCAATAGAAGCTATATAGCAACATATAACAGGGAAGTATGATACAGAAACCTTCTCTAAATGCAAATCCGTCACTTAGTTTGATCGGCCAAGACTGAGCATAGCTCAGCCTCCACCAATCAAACAACCTGATTTCAAACATTAGAACAGAGTACGTACTCAGAATGTATTATAAGAAAAGGCCCAGCTGTCGTCTAGGTTATGAGCAACTCTGCTTGTGACCTACAATTTCGTGTGAAGCATCGTGCAAACAAATTCCCTCAGTATTGTAATTATAGTAACTTAACAGAGCTCCAGATAAGTTGCTTATTGGCATATTTTACGCACTTATTTCAGCAGCATACGCATTGATTATCAAAAGTGGAAGTACAAAATACTTAAATCAATGTGAAAATATGCATTGATTTTCAAATTAAGTAGTGAAAATACTGCAATAAAGTTGAAAATTTACTTAATTGAGCTGCAAAAAGCAAACAGTGTTTGCTTTTTGCAGCACAAATAAGTGAATTGTTAAAAAAAAGGAATAAAATAATAATAAATTTGTAAAATAAAATACGCATTGAATTTGAAATCTGGGGGTACAAAACTTATCTGCAGCTCTGCTTATACACAGGGTTCAATTTTGGGGGCAACTTGGGCGAAGTCGTCGCTTTTTTTTCCGCCCAAGTCGCCCTATGTGTCCGGCAAGGCGAAGTTCACTAAAATATTTCGCAAAATATCGGAAATTCTAAAAAAAAGCTGGAACAAATTCGTTCAGGTAATCCCCATTTCTCACCTGGTGACCTAAATCTCGCTAATTGCAGGCCTGCCAAACTGTTTACATTATCATTTGTTTTATGACACCCGAGTGTTTAACCAAATTTTCATCACATAATTACGCGATTCACTAAAATCATGCCTACCCGCTGTGACAATAAGTCACGGGTCGATAGTTTCAATAATCCCCTAGCCAAACATTTCTTTTGGCTACTATAATTGTCAGTTCAAAACACGTGTTATTCTCGTGGCGAAGTTATTTATACAGTACAGCCAATAGCTGGTAAGTAAAGGCAGACATTAGTGGCATGATTGACAGGTCACTGTGGCGAAAGATCAATAGCAATAGATCTATCAACGATTGATCATCAACCCGGTATAGTTAACTCCCTCCGAATACTCTCAACCAGACAAACAAACACGCCATTTAACGGGCGCCAGATGCGAGTCGTTTCTGGGTCGGGGCTAGTAAAAATAATAAGCTGGGTCGCCCGGTGGCGAACAAATTTCGTAGTTGTCTACACCCATTTTTGTCAGCTTATGACGCTTTGTGGGATACCATTCCGAAATAAAAATAGCATCCAATCGTTAGCTGCGATTATGGGTATACCCACTCGAGGTGCCACCGGACGAGCCGAGTCGTGGCCTACACAGCATTTGCGGAAGGGCCATGATTGCAACTTTCTTTTTCACCGAAAAGTATGAAAGAATTAAATACGAAATCAATATATTCTAACGAAATCCTTTGATGCCGAAAACAAATATTGTTTATTACATTACTAACTGTTTATTTCAACCAAATATGGCTAACTGTATTGTCAGAAAATATGAAAAAGTCTGTAAATATCACGGACAATTTATGCGATTTTGTACCTACCTAGTTTCGTCCTTTTGCAACTTTTTCCAATCGATGTTAACGTAACCTGATGTTTGTGATAATTCAGTTTGGTATCAACTAAATATACAGAATTTATGCACATCCAAGTTCATAAATAATATGAACCCCCCCCCCCCCCCACCACCCGTCTTTTTTATTTCTCAATGAAAGTACAATGTATACGTTGTTAACACTCACTTCACTTAGACCGTCTCGACGAGGTGGCTCAACTGAGTGTTAACATCACATACTTTCGTTAGAACTTAGAAATAATATTTATCGTGTTTAATGGCCTGTCAACAGCTATGGTCATTCTAGGCTTGTATGATATAAGCACATGTTGATGCCTCTACCCCTGTAATAGATATGCTTTTGAAAACATAGAGTTAATGTATACAGTTACGCGATAACCATAAGTAAGAGAAAACATCCGGGAAAATATGATTTTGATCACTTCTCCCTAATTTCCCCTCACTTCTCCCTATTTTGCCTGGAGGGAGAAGTCACTTCTCCCTAATTTATTGGCCTAGATTGAGCCCTGTATACAGATACCTATGGTTTTCTACTGGTGTGCAACATGGGAGCGAGACAAGGGTGGGTAACACTGGTTAAACCGTACCTCCAAGGTCGACTTTCCCACGCTCCTTGTGCCAAAACTGAATGACCGACTCTTGATGCTTCTGAAAAACAATTACCAGAACACTAAGCCATACTTCAACAATGAAGAGAGCGAGTAAAACAAGATCATGCTGGCTGCCAAGCCTTGAGGTATTCCAACGCAAGATATTTGTGTACCTGTATATACACTAGAGCAAGTCAGCAGGGGCTCACAGATACCCCCGGCCAGCTTCTTGGCCTTGACATTTGGCATGAAAGCCACATGGGTGGGCGATAGAATGAAAATATCGATGATGAAAACAAAGTATATGAAGTTCAAGTCAATCTGACTTACGGTTGCAGAGATAATGGGTACCCGAAACTTTAACGCAAATCTTACGGACGGATGGACGAACGGATGGATGAATGACGAAAACTATATACCCCTCGACATACTTTGTATGGCGGGGTATAATAATAATTATATGTATCAGGTAAGGCACTATGCAATCACCAAATACACGCGGACCAATAACAAATGGTTATATCATGTATCGACTAGATGCATATCTGGGTCACATCTACTTTCGCTGATGTTAAATTGGTCTCAAGGCATTACTTGACGTTACCGAATGAAGGAAGTGTAATGATGAAATGCAAAGAAGTCCGCACAGTCCGATCCGGATCTGCACTGTTCGCCATTCCATCAATGAAACAATTGTCATGCATCTGACAAACAAAATAGATCGTTATAAGGCTACACGAGTGTGCTATTTGATCAGGAGCTACACTGGTCAGAAATCCCATAATCCCCATTTCTCCAGTCACATTATTTTCCCATCCTCTAGCATAAAATGTTAAGTGATCAATAAGATCCCATACCCCAGAAACAGTAGGAATTCCTTGGGAGCCTTGGAATTACAACATAATTATGTTCTAGCCTCGCCCGATAACTTGATATCAAAAGCCACTAGCCTGTTATTGTCTATATCGTAACTGACCCATTGTGATAGGAGGGACTTATCAAGTTTATAGTGTAGCGACAGATTAACGAAATGTTCATTCAATGCATCAGGATTCAGGAATGCTTCTCCAAATCAACAACGAACTGTGTAGGATGTGATCAGTAGCCTATTTCACCAACATTGCAAAGTATACTTTTCTAGCAAAGTGTACTTTGAGGGAGTAATCATTTGTTTGTCCCGAAATGCATTATTTCATATAGAACTAACGACTGTATGTATTTGATGATTAAAAGTATGCAAAATTATCATACTGAATTTATTACATTATCACAGCCAAAATTCGGATACCCTGGGATGGTTCACTCAAGGCATGTTTTTGCCATCATGAACAAACATTATATTTATGTACAAAATATAGTGACAGAAATCTACACAGAAAATGTTTAGGTTATCTCAGTATCTGACTTGGAGGTGTCACTGTGATTGCCTGAGACTGAGCTCAACTGATGGTCAACCAATCAAACTGCCTGATTACCAGCACAACATTAACCCTTAGAACATGGGAAACATCAATTGTCGTCTGCTGTCTATTTATGTTGTCATTTTTGTTAATAAAAACATGGAAATGATTCTAAAGTGTCGTCAAAACATGTTTTTGATGAAAAAAATGGACCAAAAAATAAGCAGCAGACGACAAATTTCAATTCATGATTGTAAGGTGCATGCTGTGAATGTTTTATAATCATGGACCCTGGGTTGTGTGTAACCATAGTAAGTTCAGGTCTACTTATCAGGTTAGTGTAAAACTGAATGTCATCAGTATGTTAAAGGTACATGCCCACTCAGTAGGCAGAACATGCTCTTTATAGGAATTAAATAAGTGTATAATTGTGTTACTATTCCACCAGTTCTAAAAATTACGAGTGCCTGCTATACAGATAAAATCATTGAGTAATATTTATTTTACTGATAGTGATGAGCGGTGGTATCAGGCTATTTTCATATGCAATTGATGAGGAATGACAGATTATAAAGTATGATCATTGCACATCAAAAAATAACTAGATTGGTCAGTAAGCGAGGCTTACGGAATACCCCCCTTGGTCAGTATGCGAGGCTTACCCCCCCCCCCCTCCAGCTCCCCCGCATGGCCCAGGTACCCCTAAATATGTCCTCGACTTGACTAAATATGTCCAGACCTGGACTCTGGGCTTAACGGGGGGTGGCACAAACGTTAATTTGTCACAGGGTGGTAGAGGTCCATTGGAGCAATGCGTGTGTGAAATGTGAAGCAGATCCAAGCAAGGAAATAGAAGTTATAACCGATTTCTCGGATGTTAAGTTTTGTGAAGAGACTAAGTATGTGACCTTGACCTCGAGATCAGCGGGGATTTGTCACAGCATGATAGTAGAGCCTTAGAGGAATGCATGCATGAAATATTAAGAATTTTCGATGAAAGAAATAGAAGTTATAACATATTTCTCTGATGTTAAGTTTTGTAAAGAGACTAAGTATGTGACCTTGTCCTTGGGATCAGCAGGGGCTGGACGGTCGTGGATTTGTCACAGCATGATAGTACAACCTTAGAGAAATGCACAAGTGAAATATTAAGAAATTTTGATGAAAGAAATTGAAGATATAACATATTTCTCTGATATTAAGTTTTGTAGAGACTAAGTATTTGACCTTGACCTTGGGATCAGCGGGGGTTGCACGGTCGTGGATTTGGCACAGCATGGTAGTAGAGCCTTACAGGAATGCATGTGTAAAATATTAAGCATTTTAGATGAAGGAAATAGAAGTTATAACATATTTCTCTGATGTCAAGTTTTGTAAAGAGACTAAGTATTTGACCTTGGGATCAGCGGGGGTTGGCACGGTCATTGATTTGGCACAGCATGGTAGTAGAGCCTTACAGGAATGCATGTGTGAAGTATTAAGCATTTTAGATGAAAGAAATAGAAGTTATAACTTATTTCTCTGATGTTAAGTTTAGTGACAGATGGACGCACGGACAACCCGACTACAGTAACCCACCCACCCCCCACAACTCGGGGGGGGGGGGGGGGGGGGAGGTGTTTAAATACAGATAATAAATAGTAATGGCCATTAACATTTTAAGGAAACACGGTTATCGCCCCTTATATCAGTGTGGAAAATTACATCTCATATAAAATGTATGATAATGCCAATCAATACGTGGGTAATGGTGAGAATGAATGTTTATTTTGCCAGATGAAGTCTCTGATATAAAGAACAGTTTGTGCCTACTGAGCGGGCATGTACCTTTAACCATTTGCATGCTGCATCAAATGTCTGCTGTTTATTTTATATTTTTCTATTTCTTAATAACATGTATCGACAGCACTTTAGAATACAGAAATAAATACAGATAATAAATAGTAATGGCCATTAACATTTTAAGGAAACACGGTTATCGCCCCTTATATCAGTGTGGAAATTTACATCTCATATAAAATGTATGATAATGCCAATCAATACGTGGGTAATGGTGAGAATGAATGTTTATTTTGCCAGATGAAGTCTCTGATATAAAGAACAGTTTGTGCCTACTGAGCGGGCATGTACCTTTAACCATTTGCATGCTGCATCAAATGTCTGCTGTTTATTTTATATTTTTCAATTTCTTAATAACATGTATCGACAGCACTTTAGAATCATTTCCAATGGAAATGATTATGAAGTGTTGCCAAACCATGTTATTATTTAGAAGGAAGACAAAATAACAAATAACAGCAGATGACTATTTTTGTTTTCAACTCTAAGGATTAATATGCCAGTACTCACCCCTGGTCGGAGAACGCTGGGCTGCCATATTTGGATGCGAGAATCTTCGCCCGCAGGTGAACGTACTCCCTGCGTGCCCCGGGATCGTGCTGGCAAACAAGGCAACACTCAGTCACACAAGTGGCAGGCAGCAGCAATAGTCTTATCTTATATACATACAAGTCATGACAGGGCGGGGTCTAAAATCAGCACTTTATGTTTTGGGCAAAAGTTTTTTCACAAATTGAGCAAAAAAAACATGACAATTTGTCAGTAGTAATAATAGTAGACACAACTCAAAACTAGAAGACCATGGCCCATTCAAAATTTGTGGAGAAAAGGCACTGAAAAAATATTAACTATTTAGTACAAATAGTGATATGGATAATTTAAACTGACAACAAGCTCGATGTGTGGGCAGATGAAACACAAATGTCATTGTATGTCCGGAATGTGATCTACGGGTACCTCGTTTGACTTTGCATTCTCTCGTAACAGCTGGCTTCTCCGCTTGATGTATAACGTTCCTGAAGCAGAGAAATAACAGCCATGGACATATACCACACCATGATGGCACACTGAGCAAGGCAGACAAAATCCCACTCTAATCCTTAGAAACGAAGATTGTCTTCTGTTGTAGTTTTATATTTTGTCTCTTTGTCAATAAAACATGGTTTGGCCACATGTTAGAATAATTTTCAGACTTACACCTGCGATACTATTGTGTTCCCCATCGGCCGATACTGATACGACAGTTTCGTACAGTTTGAATGGGAACCACCACCACTGCACCCAAAATATTTTTAAAAATTTACATCAATCTCAAAAATGGTACAAGAGCTGAAAAAATCCCGCGATTTCTGCGGATCTGCAGAAAATTCTCATGCCTGCTGTAAGGATGTTAAAAACGGATCGTACAAAATGGAACCGGATCACTTTGTAGTATCAATTTGTACCCATGCTATTTTGTACATTACACAATATAAATAATTATCAGTGCTAGGGCATGCTAGGGACTGAATTTAAGAACGACTGAGGGCTTTTTAAAACAGCATGGTGGTGGTCGTATTAATTTATTTATTTTTCTACTGGGTGGGGTCTACGTCATTTATAATATCTATAGGTAGGGGTATTTTCTTTTTCTTTTTATCCTTTCTGGTGGTGGGGGGTTAAGTTCCCCTATGATGTTATGATGTTGGTAGGTGCTTATTTTCCATAAGTATTAAAGTGGGTGTCGGTGTATCAATTCAGAAGTCTCCGTAAAAAAACACCGACATTGAATGTTCACTGGTCAACGTTTATCGAAAGTTATTAAGAGTTGTCGTTTTTGCAATCCAGCGCTTCGGCCTAGTTCGATTGGTCCCAGGTCTTTTCGCCCATAATCCCATTCGCACCCCGGGTCGTTTCGCCCTTATTCCCGTTCGCCCCAGGTTGTCTCACCCCTATATATATAATGTTCGGCCGGCCTAGTTCGATTGGCTGTGAGACATCTCGACCCCAAGACATCTCGTACACGAGTGTTCGTCGGTCTCCGCGTAAACAACAAGTTCGCGTAGCGAAACCGACGAACATGAGTGTATTATTTCACGCTATTCAATCCTGAACGATTAATTATCCTATTTATTACATTAATACTACTTAATTTCCTTCTTTTTAATAATATTTGTGTTTTATTCAAGAAACTATGTGCGTATGAATGTCTATGGGCGTGTCTTATTTACTACCTGTTGACGTAACTCATTCATAACAGTTTTGGATTCATAAAAAAATAGCGCCTTTCTGTCTAATGGACTTCAGTGGATTTTAATATTTATGGCATACACGTATAGGGTAAGTACCAAGTCGATGGTATTACATGTATAATGATTAATATTTATAATAATGTGTTTTATTAATATAGAACAAAGAACAGCTTGATATATTCTTTCACAGATATGCTGTTCACAACATCTGCCAATAACAAACCAATACTTGTCAGTGCCCAATGTCGACACACATCAACGTTATTTAGGACACGACTTTAGCAATATTAGTTGACCTCAGCTTCCGGCAGTGGTAATAATCAAACAATTTCACATATTTCTCACCCAGAATAACATTTTCTGGTGGTGGGGGTTAAAGGATAAATAAATTCTGGTGGTGGGGGGTCATTTTTTTTTTTTTCTGGAGGTAGGGGTTAAAATGATGGTGTGGGTGTTTTATGCAAAAAAATCAATTCCGGTGGGTGGTGGGGGGGGGGGGGGGGGGGGTGGGGGGGGGGGGGGGGGGGGGGGGGGGGGGGGGGGGGGGGGGGGGGGGGGGGGGGGGGGGGGGGGGGGGGGGGGGGGGGGGGGGGGGGGGGGGGGGGGGGGGTATGCAAGAAATAAATTCTCGGTGGTGGGGGGTATCATTTTATGTAAATTCCGGTGGTGGTACCCTACTAAAAAAAAAAGCCAGTCCCCCCCCCCCCCCCCCCCACCAGGGAAATTTTAGTGGAAAAGCCCTGAGTGCATAGCGGCATTTATTGTATTGAGTTTTCCACACCAATATGCTGGTCTTAATTTTTGCGTCAATGACTTCACAGTGGACCATCACTGCATTTACATGGCATCGGTACAAGGGTTTAACCTGCTCTGTTATATGTGGCTGCGACTGATTAATGGGGCTTATGGCAGAGCTACAGTTTAAAAAGGTGCGTAATTTGGAGGTAAATTTCTTATTTCTCCATCAAAAATGGCAAGTTTGGAGTGCTTTAGAATCGTCTCAATAAGACGATTCTAAAGGACTCCCAGCTTGCCATTTTTGATGAAGAAATAACAAAATTTCACCACAAGTTGGTCAAATTACACACCTTAACTGGAGCTGTTATGGGATTTGTGACCAGTGTAGCTTATAATTAAATAGCATGCTAGTGTAACATGAATACGATCTAGATTGCTTGTTAGATATCGTGACGGGTGTTAGATTGATGGAATAGCGAACAGTGCAGATTCTGATCAGACTGCGGATGCACAGGCTGATCTGGATCTACACTGGTCACAATACCCATAAGCACCATTTCTCCAGTCAAAGACATATATAACTTAATCATTTTCGAACCCTTCTAACAAGTTAATTTTGACTGTGTGAAAAGGTTTAAAGGTACATACCCACTCAGTAGGCACAAAATGTTCTTTATATCAGACACACCATCCGAGACATTTCCTGGCAAAATAAACATTCATTCACCATTTTCTCACATATTGATTGTCATTATTATACATTTCACAGGTATAACTTTCCACACTGATATCAGGGGCATTAACTGTGTTTCTTTAAAATGTTAACAGACATTACTATTTATTCTTTGTATTTATTTTTGGAAGTGCAATGATCACACTTTATAATCTGTTTAAAATACTATTTTTTTATGTGACACATTTAATTTGTATAAAGAATTAAAAAATATCATGCCTCATTTGCATATGAAAATAGCCCGATACATTGTACCACCGCGCATCACTATCAGTAAAATAAATACATGTATTACTAAATGATTATATCTGTATAGCGCGCACTCATAATGTTTAGGACTGGTGGAATAGTAACACAATTATACACTTATTTAATTCCTGTAAAGAACATTATGTGCCTACTGAGTGGGCATGTACCTTTAAAGACATAATATTGATAAACTCTTCGACATATCTCAATGCCCACCTAATATTCAAATCATAATGTTTTTAATGTTTTTAGCCATTAATTTGCGTCCCATTATGTTTAGGAATTATTCAATAATGATCGTCTACGTTTGGGAAATGGTTTCTACCTTCATTCATGGTGGAACAGACATAGCACTATGGCTTTACTACCGTTACACATAATAAATGATAAAAGTCAGATGATGAAAAATAGAAGTTAAACATGATATAGAGACATGGCATGTTAGTCTAGGTGGCACACTACCACGTATGAGAAACGTCATGTGATTTTGTACCTCGTTTTCTACGTCATTTACAGAAAATAGCAGTTAGTTCCTGTAAATACAGGTCTTTTACTCTACATTTTTGGAAAAAGGCCCTATATAAATTACCGGTAGTCAGAAATGTATTAGACTACCTGTAAGAATGATTTTGCGCACCTGCAGGCTGTAATTATCTCCCCTGTCGAAGAGCGCAGGGGGAAATCTGAACCGTTTCTTATATAATTAAATCATTTTTGAATGCTTCAAACAACTAAATTACAATAGCTAAATCAAATTTATTAAATGCATAATCATGATAATGTTAAATGGGGATTAAAAAATATTCTTATCACCATTTTCGTAGTTCTAAATGTGAAATATTCTGGCATAAAAATGATGTATTTTAGAGCAAAATGTATTGACTTACTCCCAAACATATCGGGTCACGTGACTAGTCATACGTCACGCCGACTTCCAGAATGTTCAAGTAGTCCTGTGCCCATGATGATGATTATAAAACGTTCTGAGCACATTCTCCATTCTGATTCTCAAAATTGGAAAGTTTGATTGGTTGAGGATAAGCTGTGCTCAGTGTCGGCCAATCAATTGACTGATTTCGAGCTAAGCCTAGTATAGGAGGTTTTGAGCTGATGTCATGTAGGGTATATATGTAGGGTATATTCCTGTTACTAAAAATAGCTGGCCGTCAGCTTCTTGCTTCGGCGAAGAGCGTATTTACATGATTTACATTGCTCGGTGTGTATCAATAATAATTATTATCGTATTTACTGACAATATCTGATGGGAAAAGAATGTGTGGTATTTGGTTGTACTAACAGAGATTCTGACAAACAAGTAGCCTTAAAGCGCTGGAAACCCACATTTTTGTCAGCTGATTTGGTATTTTATTCTCGCTTCGTCTCAAAATCGTGTTTTAGTAGCACAGTAGAATCGTCTCAAGCTGAGACGATTCTAATGTGTTTCGAAAACATGATTTTAAATAGGAAAATATTTAAAATCAGCAGATGACAATTTTCTTTTTCAGCGTTCTAAGGGTTAAAAGTCTTTGGGCAAGATACAACGTATTAAATATAAGAGTAGTGTAACAACAGGTGTTGACCAAGTGGGAAACACAGAGTATATAAAGGCATGTATAATGTTGATATGCATGTTTAATAAAGAATCGAAAACTATGATGTCCACGGTGTCAGTGCAAGTAACTAAAGAGTCTGATTTACTGTGTCATTGACATTCTCAAGGTGTGTGACCCAAGTAACTGACCTGCAATGGTCCAACTAATTTTCAGACCAATCAATTGTTAGAAAAAAGCATTTAGATCAGTTCATTCATAAACAAATGGGTGTTTCCTAATGATAAAAGTACTTGCAAACAGTGCAGATCCTGACGATCATTATGAGCCAGTTCATCTGGATCTACATTGTTTGCAAACACCAAGAAAGAGGTCTGTGGTGTGGAAAGGGTTAATAGTGGTGACCAGGTGGAACCAGTACCTCACATGTATTGGGAGAGGGTGGCGGGATCATAAACACAGCTCTACATGTTATTGCACTTACAATAGCCTGATTTGATACCAGATCCATTGGTAGCTAGATGTGCTATACGAAACAACAACTATTTCTAGTAATATACATGTGGCACGGTGTGCTTATCATTGTATTTATGAGGTGGCAAGTTAATATATATATATCAACAATCGGACCTGTTACCTGGATGCGTTATAATGAACAGTAACTATTTCTGGTACCACACAAGAGGTCCGTTTCACAAAGCTTGTACGACTAAAATGATCGTAAGTGCAAATTTTGAATCATCTGGAAATTTCAATTGATGAATTTACATCAATAAATGTAAATCCAATAATTGTTTACAAGAAAACAGTGTTAATGTGAAATTTACAGACTATCCTAATTCTGCACTTACGAACATTTTAGTCATACGAAGTTTAGTTAAATGGGCGCCAGACAGTGTAATAACTAATTATATTGAAGTTATGATGTCACACATGTTCACCATTATATTTACGGCGTGGCAAGTCAATAAATATACTTTACAATCAGACCTGTAGCCTGGATGTGTAACAATAAACCAGAACTATTTCTAGTATTACACTACAGTAGTGTAATACATAATCATATCGAAGTCTAGTTGATGCCATATGTATTCAATATATTTATGAGGTGGCAGGTCAATAAACATACCACAGGTGACGGGGAAAAAATCACATGACGGTGTATATATAGATATATGCGCGAAAATGACGTCACGATCGGAATTCCCAAAACCTATAAGCACAGGTAATGCTGATTGTTTATGCTTGATCATCATCAGGGCTTCAGAGTGAGACAGGGGGGGGGGGACCACGTTAAAAAACAGAAATCCCTGATTGTGAGAGCAGATTCCCAGCTCATACATGCTGTAAAAGGCCCTGCGCTGTATACGATCAGAACCAGAACACACGCCGGGAATTTCCGACTGTAAATCAATAATGACCGATGAAATCCAAGTGTTCCGAGTGCAGTTTTTCGACCATGTTTATATCGCGGCAACCGGGCTTGTCGGGAACCAGTTAAACCCAGAAATCGCTGATTGGGAGAGCAGATTCCCAGCTCATACATGCTGTAAAAGGCCATGCGCTGTATACGATCAGAACCAGAACACACGCTAGGAATTTCCGACTGTAAATAAATAATGACCGATGATATCCGAGTGTTCCGAGTGCATGTTTATATCGCGGCAACCAGGCTTGTACCAGTACGAGACACATTTGTGAAGTTAGTAGGTGCTTTTGATTGGCATTTTTTTTTTCAGTTTGGAAAAAAACACAGAGTTTGTCCGAATAGAAAAAGACCTGAAATATATTTCATGAAAAAATCGCGCATGTTCTTAGGTACAAAATCACATGGCGTGTCTCATACGTGTATTCATAATTTGGGTTGCATATACAATTACGTGAAAAGAAAAGTGAAGATGGATTAAACATACACACCTTTCTCATATGGGCTAAGGTGTAATATAAAATATCGATTGTTTGCAATTTGCCACCAAGCCACAAGATTGGCATGTGTCAACAAACTATTATTGATTGAATCGAGGTCGTTTTTTTTAACTTGGATGATTTCCAAACTAACAATTAATCCTAAAACATGTCAGTCATGTTATAGTCATAGCTCTATAGATGCTTGAAAATGGTCATTAATGCAATTTCCGTGATGAATTCAAGAATATATACACCATATACATGGGTGGAAATAGACATGGTCACATCTAGAATTGTATATTCTCTGAAGGATCAATACCAAGCAGAAATATATTAAATATGTTAATCATGTGTGACAAAAAAATTGTGATTTTTCAAGTCGAAAGAGGTTCTAGTAACCGGGGCGCGATGCAAAACCTAAATATTAAAACCAGATGACCGCGGCACGCATGTCGAGCCCGCCGAGGCATTTGATGGTATCAGAGTGTATTTATTTGAAGTTTGAATTAAGGGTTGTGGAGATATAAGGTATGTACAAGCTTTAACGCAAATTGTAAAGTCATTTGACCTTGATCCTTGTGGGCTGCATGGGTGTGCTATAGAATGAAAATATGGATGATAATAAAGAATTATTTGAAGTTTGTTGGAGTAACAATTGTGGAGATATGAGGTATGTAAAAACTTTAACGCATATTTTATAATAATGCAAACTTCTAAGTCATTTGACATTAACCTTGGGGCAAATGTGCCGCATGAGTTGGACACAGAATCAATATATGGATGATGCCCAATAAGTATACAAAGTTTCAAGCAAATCCGACTTCCGGTTACAGAGATAGGTATGTGAAAACTTTAACGAAAATTTTGACAAAAACTTTTAACACAAACTACTAAGTCATTTTACCTTGACCTTGGGACACAGTGGCCACTGAGTGGGACACAGCATGAGTATATGGATGATGACTAATAAGTTTATGAAGTTTCAAGTTAATGTGACTTAGGACTGCAGAGATATAAGGTATTTAAAAACGAAAATTTCGGACGGACGCACGCACGAACGGACGGACGAACGCACGGACACACAGACGTCATTGTGATCACTATGTCTAGCTTTCCGCAAGCGGCTCGATACAAATATTCATTGAAAATGACAAAAATATTAAATTGTATATTACCTGGCCTGAGGTACAGAAGTTTACGTTGGTATAATTCCAGCACAAACATATTTACACAATTCCCTAACATTTGATTGGCCCGTAGAAAGTCTCTGTCCAAAATTTATATCCCAGTAAACTCCCACGCCGAACTACCTTCTACAGGTGCGCTGTCAGTGCTGTCAATGTTTGTTTATTTATTAGTGTTTAACAGCCTATCAACATCTAAGGTCATGTAAGGCCGGGCAAACGGGTTAGATCCCATTTTAACCTGCTGCAATGGAGGTAAAATCCCAAAATCAGAACGGAATATTTACATCGAGAACAAATATATTCAGCCCTGAAACTAGATTGGTCAGTAAGCGAGGCTTACGGAATACCCCCCCCCCCCCCCCCCCCCCCCCGCGTGGGCCCAGGTACCCCTAAATATGTAAAAATGTTCTAAGTGTGGGCTTGTGACCTTGACTCTGGGCTTAGCGGGGGCGAAACGAACGTGAATGTGAAGCAGATCCGAGCAAGGAAATACAAGTTATAACCGATTTCTCTGATGTTACGTTTTGTAAAGAGATTAAGTATGTGATCTTGACCTTGGGATCAGCGGGGATATGTCACAGCATGATAGTAGAGCCTTACAGGAATGCATGCATGAAATATTAAGCTTTTAATTTTAGATGAAGTTATAACATATTTCTCTGATGTTAAGTTTTCTAAAGAGACCATGTATTTGACCTTGACCTTGGGATCAGCGGGGGTTGGACGTTCGTGGATTTGGCACAGCATGGTAGTAGAGCCTTACAGGAATGCATGTGTGAAAGATTAAGCATTTTAGATGAAGGAAATAGAAGATATAACAATATTTCTCTGATGTTAAGTTTTGTAAAGAGACTAAGTATTTGACCGTGACCATGGGATCAGCGGGGGTTGGACGGTCGTGGATTTGGCACAGCATGGTAGTAAAGACTTACAGGAATGCATGTGTGAAATATTAAGCACTTTAGAAGAAAGAAATAGAAGTTATAACAATATTTCTCTGATGTTAAGTTTTGTAAAAAGAGCCTTACAGGAATGCATGCATGAAATATTAAGAATTTTAGATGAAGTTATAACATATTTCTCTGATGTTAAGTTTTATAAAGAGACCATGTATTTGACATTGAACTTGGGATCAGCGGGGGTTGGACGGTCATGGATTTGGCACAGCATGGTAGTAGAGCCTTACATGAATGCATGTGTGAAATATTAAGCATTTTAAATGAAGGAAATAGAAGTTATAACAATATTTCTCTGATGTTAAGTTTTGTAAAGAGACTTTGACCTTGACAGTGGGATCAGCGGAGGTTGGACGGTCGTGGATTCGGCACAGCATGGTAGTAGAGCCTTACATGAATGCATGTGTGAAATATTAAGCATTTTAGATGAAGGAAATAGAAGTTATAACAATATTTATCTGATGTTAAGTTTACGGACGCACGGACGGACAACCTGACTCCAGAATACCCCCCCCCCCCAACACCACAACTCGTTGCGGGGGTATACTTAGAATAACCTGACCTGGTGCCAGGTCCATACCACACCAAGGCACTTGGCCCCTTCCCTTAAAATAGGATTACAAATAATCGTAATACTCACATAAGGGGTATAACCAGATTCAACTGTCACATACAAAATGCCAAAGACGTATGCGAGGGCCAAACCAGGTGCCCGTTTCACTAAACTTCGTACGACTAAAATGTTCCTAAGTGCAAATTTAGGATCGTCACAAAATTTCAATTGATGGATTAACATTTATTGACAATGCTCAATAAATGTAAATCCAATAATTGTTTACAAGAAAACATTGTTAGTGTGAAATTTACAGACTATAATAATGTTGCACTTACGGACATTTTAGTCTTACGAAGTTTAGTGAAACGGCCCCCAGGTCTCCAGTCGGGATTCCGGTAAGGATGAACCCCAATCGTTAAATTACCCATCGCGTGCTCCCACCTGCCACCCACTGCTGTCAATGTAAACAAATGGCTCCCGTCTATCAAACTAAACACATTTTCTTCATGAATTTATTTCACATGCTGGAATTATAAGGAATGAATGGCCTTTTTGTGGAATTTATCGGTTATATAAACTTTTCCAAGTTTATACCCCGATAAATATAATATGAGGATTTCGGAATATTTAACAACAATACAACATATTTTATTCAGCATAAAGCAATACAATACTTTTAGCCATTAAAAATAAAATTGTGTAGTGCACATGAAATAAAGATTTTGAGAATGGAAATGAAGGAGCTTTTACTTGTGTGGATATATAATGATTGTTGAAAACAGCGTATATCGAGCCAGAGCCCACATATGTGCAGTCTGATTCGTGTATATGCTGGTTGCAACGATAGATGCTTATTACTAATCACATATATGTGTAATCTGTATTTGTTTGTTTATTAGTGTTTAACGGTCTATCAACAGCTAAGGTCATGTAAGGCCGGGCAAACGGGTTCGAACCTGCTGCATTGGGGGGGGGGGGGGATCCCAAAATCAGAACGGAATATTTACATCGAGAACAAATATATTCAGCCCATACCACACCAAGTCACTTGGCCCCTTCCCCTAAAATAGGATTACGAATATCGTAATACTGAACTGTCACATACAAAATGTCAAAGACGTATGTGAGGGCCAAACCAGGTCTCCAGTCGAGATTCCGGTAAGGATGAACCCCGATCGTTAAATTACCTATCGCGTGCTCCCACCTGCCACCTATGGAAGGTAATATCCGCCATAATTCTAGTAGGCTTGATGCTTGCTTGCTGATGACATTCTAAGTTCTATCCGTCTTATTACAATTATATGTGGCTGGATGCTTGCTGACTGGTGCCATTACAACTTACTTTCATGCTATTTTATTCGACATTCGTGGTTATGACATTTGAAATCTTCTTGGTTGTAGTCTAAATTGCATGTGCATTTGGCTTGATGCTTTATTCATTCGCACTGTTTCAATGCGTTTGTGTTGATTACATTCTAAGTGGCTTGTTGCTTCAGTCTTAGTGACATCTGGAGTTCCATTATTGATTATTGCATCGCTGTTTTGCCATGCGTTTTGTTACCTCGCTAAGCCACGCCCCTTGACAACAATAATTGCAACAGTAATTTGGGAACAACCATTATGACGCCAGGTGCGCTGCTAACACTTAAAATAGTTCTCCCTAAAATTATTTAATATGCTGGTACCCGTCCTACAATGCGTTGCTCTCTAAATTGGTTCCATGTCCCTAACGGTGTTGGTGTAGATTGATGCCGCCTTTTCTGTTGCGCCATGTTTAGGTTAAAATACACCAAATAGTTTTACTGTATAATTTAACCGAATCCCAGCCAGTCTTTCCTACTTTCACTATTCGTATGAATGTTGTGGGACCAACCGCGTCATGTCCATCAATATTGTTTACATTATTTGGCCACGGAAACTCTTCAAATATGCTGAAAACTGGTGTTAAAAACACCCCCAACAACTGGGTAGTAATGGATCAAGCTTTACAAGCAAACTGAGTCTGTGACCTTAAAACACCCGGACTATTTTTTATGCCGGACTACGTTTGCATACTCAATTTCTCTAACCTTAAACCTAGAGTGCTACATGCCAGGTTATATATATATAGACATGTTTTTCTTTATTCTTTCAATCTGACATTTTCTGGCAAAATGAACATTGATTTACCATTACCAGACGTACTAATTGACATTATTATACTTTTTATATCAAACGCGATATGCCAGTTTGATATCAGGGGCGATAACCGGGTTTCCTTAAAATGATAACGGAAGACACTATTTATTTCATTTATTTATTTTTAGATGTGCAATATCATACTTTATGATATGTCGATAAAAATATTTATTCAGCATTTAGTTGATATAAATAATTTAAAAATATTGCATCATTTGCATATGTAACTAGGTTGATACCACCACGAGTCTCTATGAGTACATTAAAGATTACTAAATAATTATACCTGTGTAGCTGGCACTCGTAATTTTTAAAAGTGGTGGACTAGTTGCAATTATACATTTATTTAAGTTCCATAAAGAAAAATTTGTACCTACTAGATGGGACCCCAGCTTCAACAAAAATTAAATCTATATTTTAATTAGTCAAGATCCAGAGCAGAATGGGTGCAGGTTATTGGAAATTAGGTCCCACAACATCCATAAGAAAAATGAAAGTAGCAGAGAATAGCAAAATGTGTGGTAACGGGTTAGTTTTTTAGGGAAAATCAATGGTGGTGGCCCACCTTAGTCTGATCCCGGACGGTTATTGGTTTGCATCGGTAACATACCAGTTTGACAGTCAACCTGTGTAAGTTACCATATGTGTAACTTACTATAATAAGAGTTGTCAGAGGACAACGAAGTGCGCCCGGTGGCAGCAAAGGAACCGAGGGCACATTTGAAAACACAACGTGCTGGATGAGGGAAACAAAATTGATGAGCCATTTACCAGAGCGTGTTAAGGTTTCGAGCGTACAAATTATTTGACCTTGACCCTGAGCTTAGCAGAGGTAGAGGACCCTTGGAGCAATGCGTGTGTGAAATATGAAGCAAATCCAAGCAAGGAAACTTGCCCTAAATATAGGCCATTTACCCGAGCGTTAAGGTTTCGGGATGCACACAGTATGTGACCTTGACTCTGGGCTTAGAAGGGGCGGCACGGACGTGGATTTGCAACAGCGCAGTAGAGGACCCTTGGAGCAATGCGTGTGTGAAATATGAAGCAATCCAAGCAAGGAAACAGAAAATATAGGCCATTATAAGTTTTGAAGACAGACGGACAGACGGACGGACGGACGGACGGACAGACGACGGACAGACAGACAGACGGACGCATACGACGCCGAGGGTATGCCATAAGAAGGAAGGCGCGCTAAAAATGTGATTGTTTTCAATTACGTACATATGTAATTTATTAATGAGGATACTGTATGTATAAAACACATTAGTAAATCAAACACCATACATACATATGCAATTTAGTTAATATAGGTTAGAGAATAACAAATGGTGCGAAATCGTCAAGAGGATAAAAGTACTCCGGTATGAACAAAATCGTGCGGGTGTTTTGAGGTCACTGACACAGTTTGCTTGCAAATCTGGATCCATTACTACCTAGGTTCACTTGAGGAATATGTTGGTCATGTGATGTAAACAGACTTTCCGTGGTCAAACACAAAATATAAACAATATTGGGGGACATGACGAGGTTGGATGTTTCTTAGTTAGGAGTAAGTATAATTCATACAGAACCAGTACAGACAGGTTGCAGGTCATGTACAAGTAGGTCCCACAACATCCATACGAATAGTGAAAGTAGGAGAGACTGGCCTTATTGGATGGGATTCGGTTACAGTATACAGTAAAACTGTTTGGTGTTTTCTAACCTATACTGTGATAATTTGTGGGTGAAATCTTATATCAACACCGGCATTGGAGGTGTGCCTCAAACAGCCAATCACATCTTGTACTATTATTTATTCGCCGGAGGATTCCTAGCATTGACAGCAGTGCCATCTGGCGTCATAATGAGGCACTATATCACCAATATTGCTTGCGTAATTCGGCTTGTGACTTGATGCTTTCTGCTTGCGGCTTTCCGCTTTCGGACTGTGGATTGATGCTTACTTCATGCGGCTTTGTCCTTACTGCTTTCGGCCTTATTCAAAGTGCTAAGTGCGTTGTTCTTACTTTCTTTTGCAAATGCTTAGTGCAATAAAACAGGGACACGACTAAGGACGTATCAATAATTGTAATGTAAATAAGACGAATGAACAAAGCAATCAGCAGAATGGACATGTAAGAAAGACAAATACAATTACAACAAGCAGATTTCAAATGTAATAAATACAAATGACGAATGAAATAACATGAATATAAGTTGTAATGTCATCAGCACGCAAGCATCAAGTCACATATAATTATGGCGGATATTACCTTCCATAGCCACCCACTGTGTAATGTGTAATGAGATACCGATGTTTGCTGGGATATTATAACATAAAATGACATCAATTGTGTTAGGGTATTGCAAACATCCTTCTCATTTCAGACTGCACACTTGTGTTGATCATGTTTTGATTATTCTTCTAATTCTTTCCTTAAATTTCGGAATAAACAAGCTGATTAATAGTTACACTGTGGCACAATTTTATCACATTCCGATAGTTTGGTAAAAAGTTATTCCGAATATAGTCAAAATGTGTAAATCCACAGAGCCTGCTTATGGAATAGCTGTCTTATTTACTAAATTAACATGATGTCACTCGATAATTGTGCTTCAAGTTTAATACCAATTTTGCTAGCTGATCCAGTATGTTGTTCGCCATTTTGTTTACACTACCAGATGCGCCGCATTAGCAGAAACAAATGTGACTGATGAGTAGGAAATGAGAGTTCTGCGGCAGTGGATCATGTGGATCCGCCAGCGCACTCCCCCAGTGGGATTTCACCTGATTCTAAAAATAGATTCCAGTGGGATTTCCATCCGGATTGTAAAAATAGAAACCCTGTGGGATTTTCCCGGCTTCTAAAAATATATCCTGGGATTACTATTAATGAATGCGGCGGCGGCGTACTCGGGGATTTCCCCTCGCAGTATTACAAAGCGAATCAATACCCGTTTGAAGACTAAAAGTGCTTTTAAATTAAAAGAAACACCAAATCACATGCCATCTTAGTGAACAAAACTGCACATTTACCCAATTATTCGTCACTTGTGAGTCGACGTCGATCGATAAACATACTACATAACAAGCAGACGAATTATTTTATTAACGAGTTAAAAAGTACCGTTTACCTGTCATCGCCAAAGGCTGTTATAGAGGAATACATGCTGTATTAGATACGAGCAGACGACACTTTGTACTTGCCGACATTCAATAGACAGGTAAATACAATTTACCGCTTATACGAAAGGACCTACCGCCATAATATTGTGATTATCAACCAGCCAGCAGTGTACATTGTAGTATTTTAACAAACATACTTATGGCAACACCCTGTATATAATTGACACTATCTCCATGAACTCCTTGAACTCCAGCATCCAGTGCGCATGCTCTGTTTATATCTGTGTGACTGCAACGGCCACTGAGTCGTTACTATCTTTAGTCTTAGTAATATATCCAAGCAGTAAACACGTATTGTTGTTTCACTCATCCCACAGCTCAGTGGTTAAGCTAAGGCTCACACACCCTCAATACAGGGTTACGAGTATTGCACAACACGGCTGACATCCTGTTGGAACAGGTTTTTAATAACGCATCAGTCGCGAGATTAATATACGGCAGCCGGATCAGTTTACTGGCAGCAGAAGGCTACTTCACGCATCAGTGAGCGACGCTTTTGCTTTCTTAAACGACTGTATCACATCATAACTGTACCAAGTTAGTATTATATAATAGTTTTCCGCGGTGCGCTCAAGCATAGCGGAAAACTGTTGTCTTCAATACACGGAAGTGTAGCACGTGCAGCGAGTATGACAGGTTGTTAGCACGTGATGTGCGGACTCCCCAAATCAGAACTGAGCATTTACAATAAAAGGGGCATTGGGATATATCAGAATTTGGAAGGAAAATATAAGTAAATGAACAAAGAATGCTGTTGTTGGAATCAAACTGTTCAGGGAGAGGTATATGTATTTACGCATGCAAGTGGTACATGTACATGTATGCCCCTGCAGGGGGACGATACTCATAGAGTCGGGCAGTTTGATACCCTAGAGTCGGGCATTTTGATACCCTAGAGACGGGCAGTTTGATACCCTAGAAACGGGCAGTCTGTAACCATAGAGTCGGGCAGTGTGATACCATAGAGACGGGCAGTTTGATATCCTAGATACGGGATTTACGTAAAATGTAAATGTATACATGCATACATAGTGCGGTAACGTTACCGGGGTAACTGGATCATGGGAACAAGTTGAACAAACTCAGAGTTCAACCTGTAGAGAGCTAGAAGCAGTACGGATGGTGGTAAGTAGTTCGGTTGGCACCGTATATGGACAAAAGGTCAAGTTGTACATTGATAATTAAAATGTTGTTCGCATTATGCAAACAGGAAGCGAAAACAACAATGGCAAGATATTGCTTTGGAAGTTAACGTTATGAGTGTCAATGCACCTATAATGTATGTACTGGAAGACAATAACAGACCAGACATTCTCAGTAAGTGTGCTGATACTGATGGTTGGCAGGTTAAAAGGTGGGTATTTGATTGTTTGAGCAAACAATGGGCAATCACGATATTGATAGATTTGCATCACATTTTAAGTAAAAGTATCGAATGATTTAACACAAAATGTTGGTTTTTAACGCACAGAGACTGTGAATGCTTTAGATCAGTGTTTGTCTGGATACAAACATTGGAGTTTCCCCCATTGATACCAATAGTAATAAACACAATGTTAAGATATAATGCGTGTGGTACATTGATTGTGTCACAACGGAAATATGCACATTGTTGGCACATGTTGACTAATAATCATGGCATGTTTGCCAGAGAGGTGTTGTCTTATCAGATTTTTCCAAGAAACGATGTAGTGAAGTGTGGCAATGACAGTAGCCGCAGATGTATATTCAGGGAGAATACATAAAATGTTACTATCACTGCTTTACATGTGGCATTTACACGAGTACAATGCCATATACGTGTACTGTGGATGGTTTTCATCACATGAAAATGACTGATAAGTTATAAGCCATGCAATATAATGTATAATTCATTTATTGATTGTGGATGCGATTCCATTTATTGAGTGGATATGGTTTTTCATTTGCGCAGTATTGGTGTGACGTATAATGGGCTGAGCGAGCTGAGGGCGGTCGTTCGTGAAGGGCAGCGTGATGGTGGACAAGATTTGGACGTACACGATGAGTAGAACGTGACAATACGGTTAAACTGTATGAACTGTGTGTGTATCATTCACCAAATGGAGGTTTTTGTTATATTAATGGGTGTGAGGCATTGTATTGTATTTGACGAGGGCGGTTGGTGCCGATAGGTGTCATTATTACGGCCATTTGAGATATTAATTGGCACGTGTTTGAACAATGCAGCTAAACGATTACATGTTTGACGATCATTTAATTAAAATAAGAATTAAGTGTAAACGGGCAGATACAGGGTGGGCAATGAGGTCATAATTGCTAAAGGTCACACAGCGGCTTGTACACATTCCAAGCTTAAAAATGTACGTTTTTGTGGCAGGTGTAACGGCTAAATCAGAATGTTTCTCATTTTTGCCTGTGCATCGATCACGTTGAGTATTCTGATAATTGCTGGAAAGAAACATAAAGATAAGTTACACTAGGGCAAGAGAAGTAATTTGAAAAATGAATGTGTGTGCGTCCTGATGGATCAGGTGGTTTTCACACATGTATATCAGGAGTTGTATTAATGTCAGCACATGCTGGTGTCAATGATCGTTGTCTAAAAAGACACGCAGATGGAGGTTGGATATAAGTAAGGATGGGCAACATGAGCAAAAGGCCTAAGACTGTTGAGGCCTTAGATTTGTAAAAGTAATTGAGTGTATATTTAAAAATTGATTTATTGCGTAATTACGGTATGAGTTTTGTTATATTATAACAGAAAGTTAATTTTGATATTTGCTGAGTGTGGAATTATGGAATGAAAATTTTGACACACAAACCCAGTCTAAAAGGACTTTTCTCGTGCAACCAGCAGATATAAGTATGTGTTTGTGTCTGATTCAGGGCCAACTGGAGTATAGTTAAGATTAATAGTTTTCCGCGGTGCACTCAAGCATGGCGGAAAACTGTTGTCTTCAATACACGGAAGTGTAGCACGTGCAGCGAGTAGGACCGTTTGTTAGCACGTGGTGTGCGGGCGGTAAGGCGTGTATCGTCATTCTTGCGATAGCAGTCACTGCATAAACACGCAATTTTCTCATATGTGTGATATGATCAGATATGTAAATGTAATGTATGTTATTGTACATGTACAGATTTGTGGGTCCCGTGCTTTCTAGAGTGGATTTGGCCCTAGAGGTTTGTCTCTAGTTTTACCGCAGGGACCACTGTGGGTTGTGTCCATCTCGACTCATGCAGTACAGATCGCAACCAGCAGATATAAGTATGTGTTTGTGTTTGATTCAGGGCCAACTGGAGTATAGTTAAGACTAATATATAATAAGTATGTATTGTGGTAAGCGGTTCATATCACGAGTGGATGCCATTGAGTAAAGATCTACAATTATTGTCAGAGGCTACCGTTAAAGTACATTGTTCAGGTATGCCTTTAAATGGATACTTTTTTCTGACATCGGGTAAAGTGCAACATTGCAAGGGAACAGCTGGAGATTGTAAATATGGTGTAGTATGAATCGACATTGCGTTTAAATATCCGTGGTTTCGTAGCCCTGTATTTATTGTAAATATACACAGTTATGTCTCGTCAATCACTTTGTCACGGCTTCCGACACACTCGTGGTGTATGAGATAAATGAGATATATACGTACTTATTGTGCATGTTTGTGTCACTACTAGTTTCTGTATATGCACTATTTTCTCGCACATAGTTATAATGAATAGTTGCATTTTTCCAGAACAATGGATAGCACTGCAAATACAGGGTACATCTGCGTAATATGTGTAGCCACATTTAAACACAAGACTAACTTAGTACGCCACCAACGTACAGTTTAGTTCACAGATGAAGAGGGATGCATCAATGTCGAGTTTGTGGCGTGCAGTGCAGCAGACAAGATGCGTTAGTACGACACGAAAGAACACTCGTTAAAAAGAAAGCATACGGATGAAAGCAGTTTGCATGCAGATGCGAAGAAAATGAAATATGATGTCACAAGTTCCACGTCCCATGATGAAAATAATGATTTAATGGAACAATGTAACTGGTGTTGAAAAGAAAGAAAGCTTTTACCGGGCAAAAAGTTTTGTTCAAGCTGTGGAGAGCTTGGTAGAGAATGCAGATGGTGTCACAGACCACTCCCTGAACGGTTATTCGGGAAGCGAACAGATGTGTGCGACAGTTGTGTAACGAGGAGACATAATTGGTTAGATCGTCAGAAACAACAGCACGGAGGGGGCGATCAAGCGTTAGAAGATACAGCACAGACAGTGTCACTAGATTCCGGAAACGAGTTGGATGTACTTTATTTCTTCAAGGACAATGCAACTGCTATTGCTGATTTACTCATGAACAGAATGAAACATGTGAAAGGTATAAAATGGTTCGTCACTCTTTTTGTAAAATTCGTTAAATATGACCAAAACAATGAACCTGTATATGCTGAACCAGTATTCCAGTCGATCAACATGTCCTGCACAAATACGGCTCAAATCGAAAATCAGATAGCACAGGCGTTTCAACATTTGCATAGTTCATATCAACAGTTTGAGAGAGATGGTAGTGGGTGGACGATCGATAAAATATTGAAACTCGAGGTCAGCACTGTAGAATACTCTCCATTAGAAGGGAGCAGTTATCTCCCTCTACCGTCAAAAATCCAAAAGAAAAAGGCCGTACTCAATGTAAACAATTATGATCAAAAATGTTTCCTGTGGTCCATATTAGCAGCTTTGCACCCTGTCTCAAGCTCAGACAACCCAGAGCGTGTTAATAATTACACACAATACGAAACTGAACTGAAATGTGAGGATCTTGATTTTCCCGTGGCTCTTTCACAAATACAGACATTTGAAAAACTAAACGGTATCTCGGTGAAAGTGTTTGGTCTGGAGAAGAATGACGTATATCCCTTGCAAATTACAAATCACAGAGACACGGCGAGGCATGTCAATCTGCTTTTGTTTTCTAATGGGGAACAAAGGCATTATTGTCTAATACGGAATTTCAGTCGGTTACTGGGGGATAGGACTTCACATAAATGGTCAAACTTACTATTGCAATTACTGTCTCCATGGTTTCTCTATGAACGCCTTGTTGAATGAGCATGTACCGTACTGCTCGCCACACGGACCCCAGAAACTTAGCTTTCCCAAATCGGAAGACAAGCAATGGATATATTTTAACCAAGTGCGAAAACAACTTCCGGTCCCATTTGTAGTCTATGCCGATCTTGAAAGTTTTGTGAAACCCATATACACTTGTGACCCAGACCCGAGTAAATCATCCACGACGAAGTATCAAAAGCACGAGCCATCCGGCTTTTCTTACATGATCAAATGTACGAATGACGAATTGTCAAAACCAGCACAAGTATACCGGGGACTGAATGTAATTGATAACTTTTTTGAACATTTGTTGAAAGAAGAACAGCAGATTTGTAAAATTCTGAGCGAAGTAAAACATATGAACCTAACACCTGACCAAGAACGTTCATTTCAAGACGCCATGTGTTGTCACATATGTGACGAGGAATTAGGAGAAGATAGGGTGAAAGATCATGACCATCTAACTGGACAGTACAGGGGAGCGGCACATAACAACTGCAACTTCCAGTATCAGTTTCAGCAGGGGGAAAGGTCATTTGAGTCACAATTTTTCATACCAGTTATTTTCCACAATTTACGTGGATATGACCTGCATTTATTAATGGAGTCGGCAGGCAAGTACAAATCAAAACCAATATCGTGCATTCCAAATAACATGGAAAAGTACATTTCCTTGTCGTTGGGAAGTCTTCGCTTCATAGACTCCCTGATGTTTCTGAATGCTTCATTGGACACGTTGGTGACAAATCTGCACCAAGAGGGGAATGTTTCTAAATTTGGAAATCTTGCCAAACATTTTCCAAACAAAAATGAATTTGACCTCCTTATGACTACATTACCTCCCCTGACAAGTTTGAGGAAACGTGTCTACCACCAAGAGACAACTATTACAACAAATTGAATGACACCGAGTTATCTCAAGACGATTACGACCATGCAAAGGTTATTTGGGAGACCTTTGGTATGACAAATCATGGTCAGCTGCACGACTTGTACGTCAAGACTGATGTAATCTTGCTGTCTGAGGTGTTCGAAAACTTTCGCTCGCTTTGTTTGAAGTACTACAAATTAGATCCAGCCCACTATTATACCCTTCCAGGATACAGTTGGGACGCCATGTTAAAAATGACGGGCGTATATCTACAACTGTTGGATGACATAGACATGGTTAACTTAATCGAAAAAGGGGTTTGCGGTGGAATATCAATGATTTCAAAGAAATTTGCACAAGCTAACAATCCGGAAGCGTCCAATTATGACGACACCAAACCCAATACATGGTTGACTTATCTAGACATTAACAATCTTTATGGCACAGCAATGTAAGAACCTCTCCCCGTGGAAGACTTGTATTGGCTTGACGAAACAGAAATAGAACAGTTGGATGTTTCCAAAATATCAGATGAAGCGGACACTGGTTACATTTTAGAAGTGGACCTGGATTACCCTGCGAGTTTGCATGATGAACAAAATGACTATCCATTAGCACCAGAGTCACTCACGATCACTGAGAAAATGCTATCAGACCATAGTAAGCAATTAAGGGAACAGTTAGGTATTAAAGGGCAAGCATCAAGAAAGCTTGTCCCAAACTTACAGACCAAAATAAATTATGTCGTACACTACCGAAATTTAAAATATTACTTGTCAAAAGGTCTGGTACTGAGGAAAGTTCACAGAGCCATCGGTTTTACACAGTCTTGTTGGTTGAAACCCTACATCGATTTCAACACAGAAAAACGAAAGTTGGCCAAAAACAACTTCGAAAAGGATCTCTTTAAAGTGGCAAACAATTCAATATTCGGGAAAACTATTGAAAACATGAGAAAACGGGTTAACGTTGAACTCGTCAACACCCCAAAACGTCTGAGGAAAGTATTTGCAAAACCAAACTTCCAATCTTTCAAGATTTTCAATGAAGATTTAGTAGCAGTGAACATGAAGAAAACAAAAATTGTTTTGAACGGACCAATTTTCGCCGGATTTTGCATTCTGGACATTTCAAAAGTATTCATGTATCAGTTCCACTATGACTTCATGAAACCTCAATATGGTGACAAGGCTCACGTCCTCTTTACTGACACAGATTCTCTATGTTACGAAATAGAAACAGAAAACTGGTACATAGAAACCAGGATATGTTTGATACAAGTAATTATGAAAAGTACCATCCGTTGTATAGCAATGCAAACAGTAAAGTCCTAGGTAAAATGAAGGATGAATGTGGCGGTAAAATTGTCGAGCAATTTGTTGGCTTGGGACCCAAAATGTACAGCCTGCAATATAGTCACATGGAGACTGAAAATTATGAATATGGGATTGAGTGCATGGAAAAGAAACAATATGCAATTAAGAGAGCAAAGGGGGTGAAGAAATGCGTTGTTGATAAACAGCTGAAACATGCGATGTATATTCATTGTTTGGCAAAACAATGTTCATTACGGCACTCTATGAATATAATTCGTAGCTTTGACCACCAGTTGTACAGTAT
This sequence comes from Conchocele bisecta, assembly GCA_029237695.1. Classification (NCBI taxonomy): domain Eukaryota; kingdom Metazoa; phylum Mollusca; class Bivalvia; order Lucinida; family Thyasiridae; genus Conchocele; species Conchocele bisecta. The sequence continues at coordinate 11,575,536 of CM055267.1, forward strand.
TACTGTTCAGAAAACCAGTCTCTCCCCGTATGATGACAAACGTTACTTTACTGGCATAGAGCTATGCGTATGGCCATTACAAAATTCCTCAGTGATAAACCATTACATATCTTCTTCTTCTATGTATATAGTTTGATTTTGGTATATATTTTTGTTTGGGCTGTACTATTCATGCTTCATGTAATAATAAATATATCTAAATGTACATATGTTTGTCATTATTTGCCTTTCCAGGATTCATAGAAATCTTATCCATACATTAAATGTTTCATTAATTTCAAAACGAGGTCATGTGGGTGACAGTGTACTCTGCATATTACATTGATGTATTCACAAGATTCTAGTCTCCAGTATCTTTCGGATGCATCTAATTTTATCATATTTTAAGAGAAGATGATTATCACCAGCTATACATGCACATGCTTCATACACTGTACTATTTCTCAACAACTGGAATTCAAGAATAAAAACAAAATAATTTGTTTCCAATATATTTATTGGCCCCGTACAATTGAAATGATCAAGTATGGGTTGGGGTCACATCCACATACTGACCTTACAAGCACACGTATACTACAATATGTTCAGTATTACAATTCTACTCAGCTTAACCTTATACTCACAAAATTTCCAGTATTAGAGACCTACACATATTGATCTTACAACCACATGCATAATACAAATATCCAGTATTAGAGTCATACACATATTGTCCATACAACCACATGTATTCATACAAATATCCAGTATTAGATTCATACACATATTGATCTAACATCCACATTATAAGAGAAATGTCCAGTAGTAGACTCATACACATACTGTTCTTAGAACCACATGTATTAATACAAATGTCCAGTATTTGAGTCATTCAGTATCTTCTTCCTCTGTGTATTCTTCGTCATCATCTGTGTCTTCTTCCATACTTTCTTCGTCTTCATTTTTGTCATTATCTATGTATTCTTCAAACTGGTGTTTATATTTCCTCAATGCCATTCGAATAGCCTTTTCACGATCAATGTCACTGTTCATATATAGTATCCATAATTTCACCATGAAAATGCCCATTTCTCAGCTGTAAAATTGATTGAATTATCTTTGCGTATCTGTTCACGAAGTCTCGTATATCGTCTTCACATAGCTTTTTCTCAGCCTTCTCTTCAGCTTCAGCATCCGATAGTCCTTCTTTTTCATATTTTACTACTTTATTCTGCCACTGTTCTTCGTTATTTTCCTTTGCCATCGATGCCAAGGCCATAAATACTTCATTTTCTTCATCATTGTTCTCAAAAGCACTTTCTTCATCATTGTTATCAAAAGCACTTTCTTCTTCTGACTCATATTTCATTCTTTTATTTGGTATGTAATCCTCATCTGGTAGCTTTCGCTTGAGAGATAACTGTTCTGGACACCAGTTCTTCACATGTTTTTGAAGATCGTGAACGTTTTCAAACAGCACCCTACAATCATCACAAGACGACATTTTGTAGTTGTCTTCTGTATTTTCCACAATTTCTTTACTGTCAGAAAGCACCTCTTCGGATTGTATCAAGTTTTTCTCCCGCTCAGAATACATCTGTTCTGGTCGAAGGTTTGTCATCGAATGAACGTGATCGTTTGTTTATCTTATATTTAACGGTGGCACTGGCTCTAGGACCTTGCATGCCGTCTCCCAAGAATGGGAGAAAGAACGGAGGTAGAGATTTTTGAGAGAAGCCGGTAATTCGTATTTACAGAGTAACTATGAATTATCGGTACCCATTTACAGCTAGGTGAACTGGAGCAGTGTGGATAATGTGTCTTGCTCAAGGACACAACGCACGCCGCTAGTCAGGCTCGAACCCATGACCCTTGGATCAGTAGTCCGACACACTAACCATTACGCCACGGCGTGATCGTCTTCGTCGCCCCCTTTTATATCAAATATTTCACTGCACATGCGCGAATGTTCCGGAGTGGTAGGTTTCAGATCCACAACGAAGTGCCTGTATGGAATGCTCGTAGCTTCTTTGAAATGACGTATAAAATAATGGCGTATTTCCAGGATACATCTGAGAGCCAGTCTCATAATCTGTTGCATATCGACGGGATTGTTGAACAGAACCAGGTATTGGCAGTTTCGGCGCTGTGTTGGATCTTTGTTGTAAAATATATTTTGGTTAATGGCAATCAGATAAATTTCTATGGTGGCTTCCTTCCGTGAACAAGTCGTTAATGCGGGGATCCTTGCTAGAAGATGTCATGAGATCATCAAATATTATCATATTTCTAACCCTCGGGTCGAAGAAGGAGTCTTGTTCTAGATCCAATGGTATTCCTTTGATAGACTCCACCCTGGGTATAACCGTACTTTTGATGATGTCATACAATGGCTGCCAGCGTTTATACAGGAACACTATTCTCTGTACTGCCGGCTGTATTCTCTGCTTCTGTAGTAAGTCTCTTACAAAGGCCGTTTTGCAGCTTCCTGAAATCGAATTAAAAAGTCGATTTTATTAGATATATATGTGGTGACTGTGTTGCATCGGGGTCGGATGCCAATGTCAAGGATAGTATCGCGAGAATGGGAGATACTCGATGACTTAATAGTTTGACAGGGTATAATATATTTAGTGATGAAACACATTCAGATAATGGTATGTACGCGCATGCGTAAAGTACCGGTACATTAGTACTTTCATTGTTCGGATAACTCTTTCAGCATAATTGACGTGTGTGATATTATGGGTAACGTAATGATCAATCCCTTGATTGTCTAAAAACGCTTTTACCCATCTGTTTTTCCACTCGCTGCCCGGATCCGATCCGACTTGATTTGGCTTTCGTCTGCTTTTAAATATCTCCTTAAATCCACTGATAATCGATCCATGAAGCTTGTTCTTTATTGGCACCACCAACGTATATCGCGAAAATACGTCAATGGCTATAAACGAATACCGCATTCCATCGTTTTCCTTCGAGACGTTGGAAACATCCGCTAAATCAACATCCCAGAGAGCATCGAGACCCCCGAGATATCACTCTTCTTCTTTTGAACTTGTGACGTAGAGGGCGCTGAAAACTACGAGTCGACGTTCTGTAACCACCTTCGAATGGCTTGCACTCACTTTGTATCTTCCCTCTGCCGTCAAATATTTGTAACTGATAAGATTATGAAGATCAAAATAAATCGCGCTCAAGTGCTCTTTCCAACCCATATTTACAAACTGGTGTAATATTATTATTGTTCTATTTTATATCAATTCCAGAACTCATATTATGTAAGTCAATCATGAAAATTACATGCTTTTATGAAAGTCACGATTTGATTGGATGGTTTTCTAAAATGTGTAGTTAAGATACTATTTGATTGGCTGTTTCTTTTAAAAGGCACTTTTATGTAAAAACATTTTTAGTCTTCCAACGGGTATTGATTCGTCTACTAAATTGTCTATTACAACGTTTTGTGCAATACTCCGAGGTGAAATCCCCCCCCCCCCCCCCGAGTACGCCGCCGCCGCATTCATTAGTAATCCCAGAGACATATTTATAATCAGGGATCTATTTTTAGAAGCCGGGAAAATCCCACAGGGTTTCTATTTTTACGGGAAAATCCCACAGGGTTTCTATTTTTACAATCTGGATGGAAATACCACTGGAATCTATTTTTAGAATCCGGTGAAATCCCACTGGGGTCAACGAGTGCGCTGGCGGATCCACATGATCCACTGCCGAAGAACTCTCATTTCCTACTCATCATGTGACGTTGAAAACATGCATGTGATGTCATACATGTACATACAATTTTTGTCACTTACTGACATCAGAACGTCATGACATTTTATCTGCACAGATGTCATTTTAGCTAATTCTGCACATCGGCTGCGTTGAATATTCAGGAAATGTTTACTCAATATGGGGGTGTTAACGACATATAAATTTGTTTGAAAAGCCTTAGGTGCGCAGAATTAGCTGAAACCATTGTGTTGACATGAAAATTGCATCTGGCATCTTGAAAGAAATTACAGACAATGCTCCTATACCAAAAATATATTACACGGTATAGTTCAGCCGAATACACAGGTCTACATGTAGACTAGTTGCTTGGATAATGAAACTGTGTGACCATTGTCTACACTGGTCACAATTTTTATGAATATACTATGAAGGTATTTTTTATGCATACGGCGATGTTTGAGCCCACACCCTCCATATTGGAAGTCAGATGTTCTAACCCTTAGGCCACAACCCATCCCTTATACATGAAGGAAAGAAATGCCCCTAACGAGCGACCATACATACTTAGAATAACAGCTGACGTAACGGTGGTTATGGAAGGTAATATCCGCCATAATTATATTTGTCTTGATGCTTTCTTGCTGATGACAATACAACTTCCATGTGTGTTATTGCATTCGTACTTTGTATTGATGACAATTCTATGTGTCCTGGTGCTTGTGTGTATATGCCATTGCTACTTCTATCCTTGTTATTCATTCGTGATTTGTATTATGATATTTGAAATCAGCTTGATTTTTGTGGTATTTGTCTTCATTAAGACTTCATTTGTCTTATTTACATTGCAAGTATTGTTACGTCCTAATGTGAAGCAAAAGTAAGAATAAAGCACTTCGCACTTAGCATAAGGCCGATAGCAGCAAGGAAGTACACAGGAAGTGAGCATCAAGCCACAGGCAGTAAGCACACAGCCACACTCAGTAAGCATAAAGCCACAAGCCGAATGACGCAAGCAATATTGGTGATATAGGTTAGACTATACCAAATGGCGCATAAGTAGTCTGGTATAAAAAAATAGTGCGGGCGTTTTGAGGTCACAGACACAGTTTGCTTGCAAATCTTGATCCATTACTACCCAGTTGCACTTGAGGAACATTTTGGGCTGCTTTTAACACAGTTTTCAGCATATTTGTAGCATTTATAAACAAGAGCTGTAGGAGAACAGCATAGCTCGACTACGAGGGTTGTCGATGTACACATAGCTTGACAAAGAAGGTGGCTGCGGCCTGCATAAAAACCTTAACCAAGGTTGACTAAAAACATTAACCAAGGGATTATTGATGTACGTCACTAGGAGATAAAGTTTTCCAAGTATGGTTGCTGTAGGCCCAGGAGTATTCCATATACAAGCTTGACTAAAAACCGTAACCAAGGGGAGATAACTAAGTAATCCAAGGATAAAAGTAGGTCAAGGTCAAATATACGTCAGGGATTATTGATGTACATCATTAGGAGATGAAGTTGTCCAAGTATGGTTGATGTAGGCCCAGAAGTATTCCATATACAAGCTTGACTATAAACATTAACCAAGTAATTGAAGGTTAAATGTAGGTGAAGGTAAAATAAAGGTCAGGGGTTTTTGATGTACATCCCTATGAGAAAAAGTTATCCAAGTATGGTGTCCTTAACCACGGTTGAGTAACTAGATGGCCGCGGCCTGCATGTCGCGCCTTGTGGCGAGGCATGGACACTAACAAAAAAGATATAGTATAACGAAAAACTTTAACCAAAAAACTTAAGCAAAAACTTTAACCGGACACACGTACGTACGTACGACAAATTGCCGACTATATCGCGCTTTCCGCAAGCGGGCGCGAAAAAAACTTTAACCAAAAACTTCAAAGTAATTTGACCTTGACATTGGGAACAGGGGCCGCACGGGAGGGCAGAATGAAAATATAGATGATGATAAACACCCATGTGAAGTTTCAAGGTAATGGGCAAAGGAGTTGCAGAGATATAGTATAACGAACAAATTTAACCAAAAAACATAACCAAAAACTTTAACCAAAAAACTTAAACCAAAAACTTTTAACCAAAAAACTTAACCAAAAACTTCAAAGTAATTTGACCTTGACATTGGGCACAGGGGCCGCACAGGAGGGGGGTAGAATGAAAATATAGATGATGATAAACACCCATGTGAAATTTTCAAGGTAATGGGCAAAGCAGTTGCAGAGATATAGTATGACGAAAAACTTTAACCAAAAAACTTAACCAAAACTTTAACCAAAAAACTTAACCAAAAAATTAACCAAAAAACAAAACTTAACCAAAAAACAAAACTTAACCAAAAAACTTAACCAAAAAACTTAACCAAAAACTTCAAAGTCATTTGACCTTGACATTGGGCACAGGGGCCGCACGGGAGGGGGGTAGAATGAAAATATAGATGATGATAAACACCCATATGAAGTTTCAAGGTAATGGGCAAAGCAGTTGCAGAAATATAGTATAACGAAAAACTTTAACCAAAAAACTTAACCAAAAACTTTTAATAAAAAACCAAAAAACTTAACCAAAAAACTTCAAAGTAATTTGACCTTGACATTGGGCACAGGGGCCGCCCAGGGGAGGGGGGTGGGGTAGAATGAAAATATAGATGATGATAAACACCCATATGAAGTTTCAAGGTAATGGGCAAAGCAGTTGCAGAGATATGTATTAACGAAAAACTTTAAACCAAAAAACTTAACCAAAAAACTTAACTAACCTTTAACCAAAAAAACTTAACCAAAAACTTCAAAGTAATTTGACCTTGACATTGGGCATAGGGGCCGCACGGGAGGGGGGTAGAATGAAAATATAGACGATGATAAACACCCATGTGAAGTTTCAAGGTAATGGGCAAAGTAGTTGCAGAGATATAGTATAACGAACAAATTTAACCAAAAAACATAACCAAAAACTTTAACCAAAAAACTTAAACCAAAAACTTTTAACCAAAAAACTTAACCAAAAACTTTAACCAAAAAAACTTAACCAAAAACTTCAAAGTAATTTGACCTTGACATTGGGCATAGGGGCCGCACGGGAGGGGGGTAGAATGAAAATATAGACGATGATAAACACCCATGTGAAGTTTCAAGGTAATGGGCAAAGTAGTTGCAGAGATATAGTATAACGAAAAACTTTAACCAAAAACTTTAACCAAAAAACTTAACCAAAAACTTTAACGAAAGAACTTAACCAAAAACTTTAACCAAAAAACTTAACCAAACAACTTTAACCGGACACACGTACGTCGTACGTACGTACGTACATACGTACGTACGCCAAAGTGCCGACTATATCGCGCTTTCCGCAAGCGGGTGCGACAAAAACCTTAACCAAGGGGAATTAAGTAAGTAATTTAAGGTTAAATGTAGATCAAGGTCAAATATAGGCCAGGGGTGGTTGATGTACATCACTAGGAGATGAAGTTGTCCAAGTATGGTTGGTGTAGGGCCAGGAGTATTCCATCTACAAGCTTGACTAAAAACCTTACCCAAGGGGAAATAACTAAGTAATTCAAGGTTAAAAGTAGGTCAAGGTCAAATATAGGTCAGGGATTATTGATGTACATCACTAGGAGATGAAGTTGTCCAAGTATGGTTGGTGTAGGGCAATGAGTATTATATCTACAAGCTTGACTAAAAACCTTAACCAAAGAGAATTAAGTAAGTAATTCAAGAGGAAATGTAGGTCAAGGTCAAATATAGATCAGGGGTTAGTGATGTACATCACTATGACAAAAGGTTGTCCAAGTATGGTGTCTGTATGCACAATAGTATTCCATGTACAAGCTTGAGTAAAAAGCTTAACCAAGGTCGAATAAAAACCTTAACCAAGGGGAATTAACTAAGTAATTCAAGGTTAAATGTAGGTGAAGGTCAAATATAGGTCAGTGGTTGTTGATGTACATCACTAGGAGATGAAGTTGTCCAAGTATGGTTGGTGTAGGGCCAGGAGTATTCCATCTACAAGCTTGACTAAAAACGTTAACCAAGGGGAATTAAGTAGTAATTCAAGAGGAAATGTAGGTCAAGGTCAAATATAGATCAGGGGTTTGGTTGTTGATGTACATCACTAGGAGATGAAGTTGTCCCAAGTATGGTGGGTGTAGCCAGTAGTATTCCATATAGAAGGTTGACTAAAAACCAAACCTTAACCAAAATGAATTAAGTAAGTAATTGAAGAGGAAATGTAGGTCAAGGTCAAATATAGATCAGGGGTTATTGATGTACATACCTGTGAGAAAAGGTTGTCGAAGTATGGTGTCTGGATGCACAATAGTATTCAATGTACAAGCTTGAAAAAAAACCTTAACCAAGGTTGACTAAAAACCTTAACCAAGGGGAATTAAGTAATTCAAGAGGAAATGTAGGTCAAGGTCAAGTATGGTGGGTGTAGGGCCAGTAGTATTGCATATACAAGCTTGACTAAAAACCTTAACCAAGGTTGACTAAAAACCTTAACCAAGGGGGAATTAACCAAGTAATTCAAGAGGAAATGTAGGTGAAGGTCAAATATAGATCAGGGGTTATTGATGTACATCACTAGGAGATGAAGTTGTCCAAGTATGGTGGGTGTAGGGCCAGTAGTATTCCATATACAAGCTTGACTAAAAACCTTAACCAAGGCGTGACTGTGACGCCGACGCCGAAGCCGACGCAGGGGTGACAACATAAGCTCTACTTATTCTTCGAATAGTCGAGCTAAAAAACACTGAGCCTGTTGGTCACAAGATGTAAACAGAGTTTCCGTGGCCAAATAATGTAAACAATATTGGGTGATATGACGAGGTTGGTCCCACAACATCCAAACGAATAGTGAAAGTAGGAAAGACTGGCTGGGATTCGATTAAATTATACAGTAAAACTATTTGGTGTCTTTTAACCTAAACATGGAGCAACAGAAAAGGCGGCATCAATCTACATCAACACCGTTAGGGACATGGAACTAATTTAGAGAGCAACACATTAAAGGACAGGTACCAGCATATTCAATAATTTTAGGGAGAACTATTTTAAGTTTTAGCAGCGCACCTGGCGTCATAATGGTTGTTCCCATGGCGTGGCTTAGCGTCGCTAACAAAGCGCATAGCAAAACAGCGATGCAAAAGTTAATAATGAAACTCCGGATGTCACTAACAATGAAGCATCAAGCCACTTAGAATGTAATCAACACAAATGTATTGAAACAGTACGAATGAATAAAGCATCAAGCCACATACATAGAAATGTAATAAGACGGATAGAACTTAGAATGTCATCAGCCAACAAGCATCAAGCCACATATAATTGTAATAAGACGGATAAGCCAAATATAATTATGGCGGATATTACCTTCCATAGGCGCTAAATTAAATGGCGTACGTGGCAATTGACATTTACATTCCAACAAGATTTTCACAGTGTGTAATCGATCGTATTTCCTCTCCACCATATGGAACCCGACGCGAGAAACACAAATTAAATAAATTGTTTGTTTCTGAATCAAGGTGGGGGATCACGTTGTTTCCGAACGGCATGACGTCATGTAGATATGTTTACAGTATCTTTAATATCTTGCTAATGGAATGACATATTTTTATGATCTATACCGTAGCAAATGCGGTACACGTTGCCCTTTATTGTATAGGCGGCTTTAATCTCATAATTGTGTCGTTTTGACGAAGAATCAGTTACCGTAAATGTAAACAAGAGCTGTAGGAGAACAGCATAGCTCGACTACGAGGGTTGTCGATGTACACATAGTTTGACAAACAAGGTGGCCGCAGCCTGCATAAAAACCTTAAACAAGGTTGACTAAAAACCTGAACCAAGGGAAATTAAGTAAGTAATTCAAGGTTAAATGTAGGTCAATGTCAGATATAGGTCAGGGGTTATTGATGTACATCACTAGGAGATGAAGTTGTCCAAGTATGGTTGGTGTAGGGCCAGGAGTATTCCATCTACAAGCTTGACTAAAAACGTTAACCAAGGGGAATTAAGTAAGTAATTCAAGAGGAAATGTAGGTCAAGGTCAAATATAGATCAGGGGTTGTTGATGTACATCACTAGGAGATGAAGTTGTCCAAGTATGGTGGGTGTAGGGCCAGTAGTATTACATATAGAAGGTTGACTAAAAACCTTAACCAAAATGAATTAAGTAAGTAATTGAAGAGGAAATGTAGGTCAAGGTCAAATATAGATCAGGGGTTATTGATGTACATACCTATGAGAAAAGGTTGTCGAAGTATGGTGTCTGGATGCACAATAGTATTCAATGTAAAAGCTTGAAAAAAAAACCTTAACCAAGGTTGACTAAAAACCATAACCAAGGGGAATTAAGTAATTCAAGAGGAAATGTAGGTCAAGGTCAAATATAGATGAGGGGTTATTGATGTGCATCACTAGAAGTGAAGTTGGCCAAGTATGGTGGGTGTAGGGCCAGTAGTATTGCATATCAAGCTTGACTAAAAACCTTAACCAAGGTTGACTAAAAAACCTAACCAAGGGGAATTAACCAAGTAATTCAAGAGGAAATGTAGGTGAAGGTCAAATATAGATCAGGGGTTATTGATGTACATCACTAGGAGATGAAGTTGTCCAAGTATGGTGGGTGTAGGGCCAGTAGTATTCCATATACAAGCTTGACTAAAAACCTTAACCAAGGCGTGACTGTGACGCCGACGCCGAAGCCGACGCAGGGGTGACAACATAAGCTCTACTTATTCTTCGAATAGTCGAGCTAAAAAACACTGAGCCTGTTGGTCACAAGATGTAAACAGAGTTTCCGTGGCCAAATAATGTAAACAATATTGGGTGATATGACGAGGTTGGTCCCACAACATCCAAACGAATAGTGAAAGTAGGAAAGACTGGCTGGGATTCGATTAAATTATACAGTAAAACTATTTGGTGTCTTTTAACCTAAACATGGAGCAACAGAAAAGGCGGCATCAATCTACATCAACACCGTTAGGGACATGGAACTAATTTAGAGAGCAACACATTGTAGGACAGGTACCAGCATATTCAATAATTTTAGGGAGAACTATTTTAAGTTTTAGCAGCGCACCTGGCGTCATAATGGTTGTTCCCATGGCGTGGCTTAGCGTCGCTAACAAAGCGCATAGCAAAACAGCGATGCAAAAGTTAATAATGAAACTCCGGATGTCACTAACAATGAAGCATCAAGCCACTTAGAATGTAATCAACACAAATGTATTGAAACAGTACGAATGAATAAAGCATCAAGCCACATACATAGAAATGTAATAAGACGGATAGAACTTAGAATGTCATCAGCCAACAAGCATCAAGCCACATATAATTGTAATAAGACGGATAAGCCAAATATAATTATGGCGGATATTACCTTCCATAGGCGCTAAATTAAATGGCGTACGTGGCAATTGACATTTACATTCCAACAAGATTTTCACAGTGTGTAATCGATCGTATTTCCTCTCCACCATATGGAACCCGACGCGAGAAACACAAATTAAATTGTTTGTTTCTGAATCAAGGTGGGGGATCACGTTGTTTCCGAACGGCATGACGTCATGTTTTTTAGATATGTTTACAGTATATTTTCTTTAATATCTTGCTAATGGAATGACATATTTTTATGATCTATACCGTAGCAAATGCGGTACACGTTGCCCTTTATTGTATAGGCGGCTTTAATCTCATAATTGTGTCGTTTTGACGAAGAATCAGTTACCGTAAATGTAAACAAGAGCTGTAGGAGAACAGCATAGCTCGACTACGAGGGTTGTCGATGTACACATAGTTTGACAAACAAGGTGGCCGCAGACCTCCCCAGCATGATAAAAACCTTAAACAAGGTTGACTAAAAACTGAACCAAGGGAAATTAAGTAAGTAATTCAAGGTTAAATGTAGGTCAATGTCAGATATAGGTCAGGGGTTATTGATGTACATCACTAGGAGATGAAGTTGTCCAAGTATGGTTGGTGTAGGGCCAGGAGTATTCCATCTACAAGCTTGACTAAAAACGTTAACCAAGGGGAATTAAGTAAGTAATTCAAGAGGAAATGTAGGTCAAGGTCAAATATAGATCAGGGGTTGTTGATGTACATCACTAGGAGATGAAGTTGTCCAAGTATGGTGGGTGTAGGGCCAGTAGTATTACATATAGAAGGTTGACTAAAAACCTTAACCAAAATGAATTAAGTAAGTAATTGAAGAGGAAATGTAGGTCAAGGTCAAATATAGATCAGGGGTTATTGATGTACATACCTATGAGAAAAGGTTGTCGAAGTATGGTGTCTGGATGCACAATAGTATTCAATGTAAAAGCTTGAAAAAAAAACCTTAACCAAGGTTGACTAAAAACCTTAACCAAGGGGAATTAAGTAATTCAAGAGGAAATGTAGGTCAAGGTCAAATATAGATGAGGGGTTATTGATGTGCATCACTAGAAGATGAAGTTGGCCAAGTATGGTGGGTGTAGGGCCAGTAGTATTGCATATACAAGCTTGACTAAAAACCTTAACCAAGGTTGACTAAAAACCTTAACCAAGGGGAATTAACCAAGTAATTCAAGAGGAAATGTAGGTGAAGGTCAAATATAGATCAGGGGTTATTGATGTACATCACTAGGAGATGAAGTTGTCCAAGTATGGTGGGTGTAGGGCCAGTAGTATTCCATATACAAGCTTGACTAAAAACCTTAACCAAGGCGTGACTGTGACGCCGACGCCGAAGCCGACGCAGGGGTGACAACATAAGCTCTACTTATTCTTCGAATAGTCGAGCTAAAAAACACTGAGCCTGTTGGTCACAAGATGTAAACAGAGTTTCCGTGGCCAAATAATGTAAACAATATTGGGTGATATGACGAGGTTGGTCCCACAACATCCAAACGAATAGTGAAAGTAGGAAAGACTGGCTGGGATTCGATTAAATTATACAGTAAAACTATTTGGTGTCTTTTAACCTAAACATGGAGCAACAGAAAAGGCGGCATCAATCTACATCAACACCGTTAGGGACATGGAACTAATTTAGAGAGCAACACATTGTAGGACAGGTACCAGCATATTCAATAATTTTAGGGAGAACTATTTTAAGTTTTAGCAGCGCACCTGGCGTCATAATGGTTGTTCCCATGGCGTGGCTTAGCGTCGCTAACAAAGCGCATAGCAAAACAGCGATGCAAAAGTTAATAATGAAACTCCGGATGTCACTAACAATGAAGCATCAAGCCACTTAGAATGTAATCAACACAAATGCATTGAAACAGTACGAATGAATAAAGCATCAAGCCACATACATAGAAATGTAATAAGACGGATAGAACTTAGAATGTCATCAGCCAGCAAGCATCAAGCCACATATAATTGTAATAAGACGGATAAGCCAAATATAATTATGGCGGATATTACCTTCCATAGGCGCTAAATTAAATGGCGTACGTGGCAATTGACATTTACATTCCAACAAGATTTTCAGTGTGTAATCGATCGTATTTCCTCTCCACCATATGGAACCCGACGCGAGAAACACAAATTAAATTGTTTGTTTCTGAATCAAGGTGGGGGATCACGTTGTTTCCGAACGGCATGACGTCATGTTTTTTAGATATGTTTACAGTATATTTTCTTTAATATCTTGCTAATGGAATGACATATTTTTATGATCTATACCGTAGCAAATGCGGTACACGTTGCCCTTTATTGTATAGGCGGCTTTAATCTCATAATTGTGTCGTTTTGACGAAGAATCAGTTACCGTAAATGTAAACAAGAGCTGTAGGAGAACAGCATAGCTCGACTACGAGGGTTGTCGATGTACACATAGTTTGACAAACAAGGTGGCCGCAGCCTGCATAAAAACGTTAAACAAGGTTGACTAAAAACCTTAACCAAAGGAAATTAAGTAAGTAATTCAAGGTTAAATGTAGGTCAATGTCAGATATAGGTCAGGGGTTATTGATGTACATCACTAGGAGATGAAGTTTTCCAAGTATGGTTGCTGTAGGCCCAGGAGTATTCCATATACAAGCTTGACTAAAAACCTTAACCAAGGGAAATTAACTAAGTAATTCAAGGTTAAATGTAGGTCAAGGTCAAACATAGGTCAGGGATTATTGATGTACATCACTAGGAGATGAAATTGTCCAAGTATGGTTGCTGTAGGCCCAGGAGTATTCCATCTACAAGCTTGACTAAAAACCGTAACCAAGGTTGACTAAAAACCTTAACCAAGGGGAATTAACTAAGTAATTCAAGGTTAAATGTAGGTCAAGGTGAAATATAGGTCAGGGGTTGTTGATGTACATGACTAGGAGATGAAGTTGTCCAAGTATGGTTGGTGTAGGGCCAGGAGTATTCCATCTACAAGCTTGACTAAAAACCTTAACCAAGGGGAATTAAGTAAGTAATTCAAGAGGAAATGTAGGTCAAGGTCAAATATAGATCAGGGGTTATTGATGTACATCCCTATGAGAAAAGGTTGTCCAAGTATGGTGTCTGTATGCACAATAGTATTCCATGTACAAGCTTGACTAAAAACCTTACAAAAGGTCGACTAAAAACCTTAACCAAGGGGAATTAAGTAAGTAATTCAAGAGGAAATGTAGGTCAAGGTCAAATATAGATCAGGGGTTATTAATGTACATCACTAGGATATGAAGTTGTCCAAGTATGGTGGGTGTAGGGCCAGTAGTATTCCATATACAAGCTTGACTAAAAACCTTAACCAAGGGGAATTAAGTAAGTAATTCAAGAGGAAATGTAGGTCAAGGTCAAATATAGATCAGAGGTTATTGATGTACATCCCTATGAGAAAAGGTTGTCCAAGTATGGTGTCTGTATGCACAATAGTATTCCATGTACAAGCTTGACTAAAAACCTTACAAAAGGTCGACTAAAAACCTTAACCAAGGGGAATTAAGTAAGTAATTCAAGAGGAAATGTAGGTCAAGGTCAAATATAGATTAGGCGTTATTGATGTACATCCCTATGAGAAAAGGTTGTCCAAGTATGGCGTCTGTATGCACAATAGTATTCCATGTACAAACTTGACTAAAAACCTTAACCAAGGTTGACTAAAAACCTTAACCAAGGGGAATTAACTAAGTAATTCAAGAGGAAATGTAGGTCAAGGTCAAATATAGATTAGGCGTTATTGATGTACATCCCTATGAGAAAAGGTTGTCCAAGTATGGCGTCTGTATGCACAATAGTATTCCATGTACAAGCTTGACTAAAAACCTTAACCATGGTTGACTAAAAACCTTAACCAAGGGGAATTAACTAAGTAATTCAAGAGGAAATGTAGGTCAAGGTCAAATATAGATCAGGGGTTATTGATGTACATCACTAGGAGAAAAGGTTGTCCAAGTATGGCGTCTGTATGCACAATAGTATGCCATGTACAAGCTTGACTAAAAACCTTAACCAAGGTTGACTAAAAACCTTAACCAAGGGGAATTAACTAAGTAATTCAAGAGGAAATGTAGGTCAAGGTCAAATATAGATCAGGGGTTATTGATGTACATCACTAGGAGAAAAGGTTGTCCAAGTATGGCGTCTGTATGCACAATAGTATTCCATGTACAAGCTTGACTAAAAACCTTAACCATGGTTGACTAAAAACCTTAACCAAGGGGAATTAACTAAGTAATTCAAGAGGAAATGTAGGTCAAGGTCAAATATAGATCAGGGGTTATTGATGTACATCACTAGGAGAAAAGGTTGTCCAAGTATGGCGTCTGTATGCACAATAGTATTCCATGTACAAGCTTGACTAAAAACCTTAACCAAGGTTGACTAAAAACCTTAACCAAGGGGAATTAACTAAGTAATTCAAGAGGAAATGTAGGTCAAGGTCAAATATAGATCAGGGGTTATTGATGTACATCACTAGGAGATGAAGTTTTCCAAGTATGGTGAGTGTAGGGCCAGTAGTATTCCATATACAAGGTTGACTAAAAACCTTAACCAAGGCGTGACGGTGACGCCGACGCCGGGGTGACAACATAAGCTCTAACTATTCTTCGAATAGTCGAGCTAAATAAAAACTAGAGCATGTGAATGTAAGAAATAAACGGTACTCGATTCTTTGTGAAATTTATAAGTGATTGTAAAGCACTTTCACAGCACCTATAAAAGACATATGCTATCGTATTTGGTGCTCTACATATCAAAATCTGTCCGTTTTTTAAGGAAGATTTTAATGAAAATCTACTGTAAAACTTACGTCACGTCGGAAAATCTGGTTTGGAAACCACGTGATCACACACCTTGTGAATGTGTGAATTGTTTGCCCGGTATAACAGTTTCCCCAATGACTATGGGCTAGGTTCGACATTTCATTCCATGTCGCATCGCCGGTTTTCTGTGATAATACTGTCAGCAATTAAAAATACGGACGGACGCCATTGTGATCACTATGTCTCGCTTTCCGCAAGCTTGACAAAACATTATAATCGACCATGACGACGACACAGTTACTGTGAGAGGCCAACAACAGCAATGGAATAGCACCAACAAATGCCACCGACGTCATCCACAACGACCAGTAATGATATGTAATACTATGTAGTATGTACACATGTATATGATGGTAAACTGGAAATGTGGCCTGTCAGCACACGAACGCCCCCGCTGGCAGCCAAACAAAACGAGGCACGTTTGAAAACACAGAGAAGCATGGATTTGTCACAGCATGAAAGCAGACAATCAGAGCAATGGGTGTGTGAAATATCAAGCAGATCCATGCTAGGAAACAGACATTATAAGACACTTACACAAGTTTTGAAAGCACCAGGTATGTGACCTTGACCCTGGGCTTAGGGGGGGGGGGGGCGGGGGGGGGGGGTTGGGGGGGGGCAGGACGATCGTGGATTTTTCACAGAAAACAGAAATTATAAGACAATTACCCAAGCGTTAAGGTCTCAAATGCATCAATTATGTGACATTGACTCTGGGCTTGGGCGGGGGGGGGGGGTGGGGGGATGATCGTGAATATTTGTCACAGGGTGGTAGAGGATCATTAGAGCAATGTGTGTGTGAAATATCAAGCAGATCCGTGCAAGGAAACAGAAATTATAATACATTTACTCGAGTGTTGAGCTTTTGATTGCACGAAGTATGTGACCTTGAACCTGGGCTTAGCGGGGCGGGACGATCGTGGATGTGTTACAGGGCGGTAGAGGACCATTAAAGTAATGCATGTGTGAATCATCAAGCAGATCCAATGAAGGAAACAGACATCATAAGACATTTACCCGAGCGTTAAGGTTTTGAATGCACCAAGTATGTGACTTTGACCCTGGGGGTGGGACGATAGTGGATTTGTGACAGGGTGGTAGAGGACCATTAAAGCAATGCGTGTGTGAGATATCAAGCAGATGAGTGCAAGGAAACAGAAATTATAATACATTTAACGGAGTGTTAAGATTTCGAACAAGTACATGACCTTGACCCTGGGCTTAGCGGAGCGGGACGATCGTGGATTTGTCACAGGGTGGTAGAGGACCATTAGAGCAATGTGTGTGTAAAATATCAAGCAGATCCGTACAAGGAAACAGAAATTATAAGACATTTATCCGAACGTTAAGGTTTCAAATGCACCAAGTATGTGACCTTGACCCTGGACATGGCAGGGGCGATCGTGGATTTGTCGCAGGGCAGTAGAGGACCATAAGAGCAACGTGCATGTTAAATATCAAGCAGATCAGTGTAAGGAATTATAAGTCATTTACCCTGAGCTTAGAGTGAGACCATTCAGTGGCGGGGGCATAATGAAAAACATGTTCTGTGATCTCATTTATTTGCTTCCCATCAACATAAGCAATGACAGCTCAATTGTCCACAATTCACGATAGATGATTAATTCCATCAATATTTGCACTTATGCTGGAATCAGAAACAATTACATGTACATGTATGTAAAATACTGTTCTTTATATTGCAGTTGCTGGACAAGCTGGAAACATCACAAGTTGGGAGTGATCCTGTCCTGATATGATGCCTTCTTCACGTGGCTGCAACATAAATCAAAAACATGTTTTATATGCATCTTACATGTTCCCCAATATAGATGTATCCCCGTCTGAAATTTTGACAAAATAGGGTATCCTGGTCTGTGTGTTGACAAAATAAGCTGACAAAATGTAGTGACTATGGAATTGCGTACTGTGGAATTGCGTTCTACGTACGTACATGCATAGAAAGCATGCGAGTTGGAACCGTGTTCTATGTACGTACATGTATGCGCAAAACTCAATTTCATCACATCGTGAAAAAGCCGACATTGCGATTTCGCAGTCAAGCGATTTGGTATCGCGTTTTCGTGATCTTTTGTATAGGTCGACAATGCGATGCAGGACCAATAACGTATCGATATATGTTTTTTTTCTCCAATAAAGATGTATTGGCAGCACATTAGAATCGTCTCCCAAGACGATTATCATGTTTTGTCAAATTATGTTTTTGTTGTCAAGAAACACTGATGTTTGTCCACATTTGTTCTATTTCTTAATAAAAACATGTTTTGGCAGCACATGACAATCATCTCCTAAGACAATGTGTATGTTTCCTGTTAGGGACATGTGACAACCTCGCGTTTTCGCGATTTCTCGCATAGGTTGAGATCGCGAAAACGTGAGATTCTATCATATTCAATCTCGCATTTTCGCAACCTCGCCGCGCTATCTCGTGTTTTTTCTTCGCGATCTCACATGCATGTTGGAAGTACCGAGATAGTCACCCTAAGCTACAGATAGAACAAGAAACGAGGCAAAGCCACGAAGGCCAGGTTTTTTCCAAGCATAGACACTTGGATAAATAATTATACCCACTTTTTGTAGACTAGATGGCCGTGGCCTACATGTCGCTCCTTGGGGCGAGGCATGGACACTAACAAAATAGATATAGTAGATGGAAAAACTTTAACGAAAAAACTTTAACCGGACACACGGACGGACGGACGTATGCCAAAATGCCGACGATATCGCGCTTTCCGCAAGCGGGTGCGACAATGATTATAAACACCCATGTGAAGTATCAAGGTAATGGGTGAAGCAGTTGCAGAGATATAATACACGAAAAAACTTTAACAAAAAAATTCAAAGTAATTTGACCTTGACATTGGGCACAGGGGCCGCACGGTTGGGGGGTAGAATGAAAATATGGATGATGATAAACACCCATGTGAAGTTTCAAGGTAATGGGCGAAGCAGTTGCAGAGATACAGTATAACAAAAAACTTTTAACCAAAAAACTTTAACCAGACGTATGCTAAAAAGTTAACGTTGAAAATGGCTAAGTCAATTACGTAGAAATAATAGGTAACGGTAAAAACATAAACGAGGCGAAGCCACGAAGGCCAGGTTTTTTCCAAGCATAGACACTTGGATAACATAATTATACCCATTTTTTGTAGACTAGATGGCCGTGGCCTGCATGTCGCGCCTTGGGGCGAGGCATGGACACTAAAAAAATAGATATAGTAGATGGAAAAACTTTAACCAAAAAACTTTAACCGGACACACGGACGAACGGACGGACGTATGCCAAAATGCCGACGATATCGCGCTTTCCGCAAGCAGGTGTGACAATGATGATAAACACCCATGTGAAGTATCAAGGTATTGGGTGAAGCAGTTGCAGAGATATAGTACACGAAATACTTTAACAAAAAAATTCAAAGTGATTTGAACTTGACATAGGGCACAGGATCGCGCTTTCCGCAAGCAGGTGCGACAATGATGATAAACACCCATGTGAAGTATCAAGGTATTGGGTGAAGCAGTTGCAGAGATATAGTACACGAAAAAACTTTAACAAAAAAATTCAAAGTAATTTGACCTTGACATTGGGCACAGGATCGCGCTTTGCACAAGCAGGTGCAACAATGATGATAAACACCCATGTGAAGTATCAAGGTAATTGGGTGAAGCAGTTGCAGAGATATAGTACAGGAAAAAACTTTAACAAAAAAATTCAAAGTAATTTGACCTTGACATTGGGCACAGGATCGCGCTTTCCGCAAGCAGGTGCGACAATGATGATAAACACCCATGTGAAGTATCAAGGTATTGGGTGAAGCAGTTGCAGAGATATAGTACATGAAAAAACTTTAACAAAAAAATTCAAAGTAATTTGACCTTGACATTGGGCACAGGGGCCGCACGGTTGGGGGTTAGAATGAAAATATGGATGATGATAAACACCCATGTGAAGTTTCAAGGTAATGGGCGAAGCAGTTGCAGAGATATAGTATAACGAAAAAGTTTTAACCAAAAAACTCTAACCAGACGTACGTTAAAAAGTCAATTACGTAGAAATAATAGGTGAAGGTAAACAAATGGTCACATGTTGGATAGTTGTATGTGGTAGGCACCCCTTGGTTATGAAGCTGTGAAAGTTTGGTGGTCCTAGGTGGTACAGTACCAAATAAATGGACTTAAACACGAAAACTTAACATTGTAAACGCGAAAACTTAACATTGAAAATGGCTAAGTCGACTGCGCGGAAAAAATGGGTGAAGTTAAAAACAAAAGTAACATGTTGGATAGTGATATGTGGTGGGTACCCCTTGATTATGAAGCTGTGAAAGTTTGGTGGTCCTAGGTGGTACAGTACCAAAGAAATGGACTTAAACACGAAAACTTAACATTGTAAATGCGAAAACTTAACATTGAAAATGGCTAAGTCGACTACGCGGAAAAAATGGGTCAAGTTAAAAAAAAAGTAACATGTTGGATAGTGATATGTGGTGGGCACCCCTTGATTATGAAGCTGCGAAAGTTTGGTGGTCCTAGGTGGTACAGTAACAAAGAAATGGACTCAAACACGAAAACTTAACATTGATTGTGGACGCCGCCCGCCCGCCGCCCGGCTTTCGCCAATCCAATAGCCTGGATTTTTTTCTTCAAATAACCTCGCTAAAAATGGTCACATGTTGGATAGTTTTATGTGGTAGGCACCCCTTGGTTATGAAGCTGTGAAAGTTTGGTGGTCATAGGTGGTACAGTACCAAAGAAATGGAATTAAACACAACAAGAAACGAGGCAAAGCCACGAAGGCCAGGTTTTTTCCAAGCATGGACACTTGGATAACATAATTATACCCACTTTTTGTAGACTAGATGGCCGTGGCCTGCATTTCGCGCCTTGGGGCGAGGCATGGACACTAAAAAAAATAGATATAGTAGATGGAAAAACTTTAACGAAAAAACTTTAACCGAACACACGGACGTACGGACGGACAGACGTATGCCAAAATGCCGACGATATCGCGCTTTCCGCAAGCGGGTGCGACAATGATGATAAACACCCATGTGAAGTATCAAGGTGAAGCAGTTGCAGAGATATAGTACACGAAAAAACTTTAACAAATAAATTCAAAGTAATTTGACCTTGACATTGCGCACAGGGGCCGCACGGTTGGGGGTTAGAGTGAAAATATGGACGATGATAAACACCCATGTGAAGTTTCAAGGTAATGGGCGAAGCAGTTGCAGAGATATAGTATAACAAAAAAGTTTTAACCAAAATATTTAACCAGACGTACGCTAAAAAGTTAACGTTGAAAATGGCTAAGTCAATTACGTAGAAAACGGCTAAGTCAGTCGATTGCGCGGAAAAAATGGGTGAAGTTAAAAAAAAAGTAACATGTTGGATAGTGATATGTGGTGGGCACCCCTTGATTATGAAGCTGTGAAAGTTTGGTGGTCCTAGGTGGTACAGTACCAAAGAAATGGACTTAAACACGAAAACTTAACATTGAAAACGCGAAAACTTAACATTGAAAATGGCTAAGTCGATTGCGCGGAAAAAATGGGTGAAGTTAAAAAAAAAGTTACATGTTGGATAGTGATATGTGGTGGGCACCCCTTGATTATGAAGCTGTGAAAGTTTGGTGGTCCTAGGTGGTACAGTAACAAAGAAATGGACTCAAACACGAAAACTTAACATTGATTGTGGACGCCGCCCGCCGCCCGCCCGGCTTTCGCCAATCCAATAGCCTGGATTTTTTTTCAAAAAACCTGGCTAAAAACTTAACATTGTAAACGCGAAAATTTAACATTGAAAATGGCTAAGTTGACTGCGCTGAAACATTGATTGTGGACGCCGCCCGCCCGGCTTTCGCCAATCCAATAGCCTGGTTTTATTTTCAAAAAACCTGGCTAAAAGTCGGGTTAGAGCAAAACTTATTTTCATTGGCAATGGATACTTATGACCGTATTTACGATGTCTGCAAATTTCGATTGGAAAACTATAATAGTATATATATACTAGAAATGTGGCCTGTCGGCACAAGCAAGGAAACAGAAATTATAAGGCATTTACCCGAGCGTTAAGGTTTTGAACGCACCAAGTATGTGACCTTGACCCTGGGCTTAGCGGGGGCAGGATGAATGTGGATTTGTCACAAGGCGGCAGAGGACCATTGGAGCAATGCATGTGTGCAATGTGAAGCAGATCCGAGCAAGGAAACAGAAAGTATAAGCCATTTACCCAGCATTAAGGTTTCGAATGCACCAAGTCTGTGACCTTGACCTTGGGCTTAGCGGGGGCGGGACGAATGTGGCTTTGTCACAAGGCGGTAGAGGACCATTGGAGCAATGCGTGTGTGCAATGTGAAGCAGATACGAGCAAGGAAACAGAAATTATAAGCCATTTACCCAGCGTTAAGGTTTCGAAAGCACCAAGTCTGTGACCTTGACCCTGGGCTTAGCGGGGGCGGGACAAATGTGGATTTGTCACAGGGCGGTAGAGGACCATTGGAGCAATGCGTGTGTGCAATGTGAAGCAGATCCGAGCAAGGAAACAGAAATTATAAGCCATTTACCCAGCGTTAAGGTTTCGAACGCACCAAGTCTGTGACCTTGACCCTGGGCTTAGCGGGGGCAGGACGAATGTGGATTTGTCACAGGGCGGTAGAGGACAATTGGAGCAATGCGTGTGTGAAATGTGAAGCAGATCCGAGCAAGGAAACAGAAAATTATAAGGCATTTACCCATAGCGTTAAGGTTTCGAACGCACCAAGTCTGACCTTGACCCTGGGCTTAGCGGGGGTGGCATGAATGTGGATTTGTCACAGGGTGGCAGAGGACCATTGGAGCAATGCGTGTGTGAAATGTGAAGCAGATACGAGCAAGGAAACATAAATTATAAGGCATTTACCCAGCGTTAAGGTTTCGAACGAACCAAGTCTGTGACCTTGACCCTGGGCTTAGCGGGGTCGGGACGAATGTGGATTTGTCACAGGGCGGTAGAGGACCATTGGAGCAATGCGTGTGTGCAATGTGAAGCAGATCCGAGCAAGGAAACAGAAATTACTAGAAATGTGGCCTGTCGGCACACGAATGCCCCCGCTGGCAGCCAAAGAAAACGAGGCATATTTGATTATAAGCCATTTACCCGAGCGTTAAGGTTTCGAACGCACCAAGTCTGTGACCTTGACCCTGGGCTTAGCGGGGGCGGGACGAATGTGGATTTGTCACAGGGCAGTAGAGGACCATTGGAGCAATGCGTGTGTGAAATGTGAAGCAGATCCGAGCAAGGAAACAGAAATTATAAGCCATTTACCCAGTGTTAAGGTTTTGAAAGCACCAAGTCTGTGACCTTGACCCTGGGCTTAGCGGGGTCGGGACGAATGTGGATTTGTCACAGGGCAGTAGAGGACCATTGGAGCAATGCGTGTGTGAAATGTGAAGCAGATCCGAGCAAGAAAACAGAAATTATAAGCCATTTACCCAGCGTTAAGGTTTCGAAAGCACCAAGTCTGTGACCTTGACCCTGGGCTTAGGGGGGCGGGACGAATGTGGATTTGTTACAGGGCGGTAGAGGACCATTGGAGCAATGCGTGTGTGAAATGTGAAGCAGATCCGAGCAAGGAAACAAAAATTATAAGCCATTTACCCAGAGTTAAGGTTTCGAAAGCACCAAGTCTGTGACCTTGACCCTGGGCTTAGCGCGGGACGAATGTGGATTTGTCACAGGGCGTAGAGGACCATTGGAGCAATGCGTGTGTGAAATGTGAAGCAGATCCGAGCAAGGAAACAGAAATTATAAGCCATTTACCCAGCTTAAGGTTTCGAACGCACCAAGTCTGTGACCTTGACCCTGGGCTTAGCGGGGGCGGGACGAATGTGGATTTGTCACAGGGCGGTAGAGGACCATTAGAGCAATGCGTGTGTGAAATGTGAAGCAGATCCGAGCAAGGAAAACAGAAATTATAAGCCATTTACCCAACGTTAAGGTTTCGAAAGCACCAAGTCTGTGACCTTGACCCTGGGCTTAGCGGGGGCGGGACGAATGTGGATTTGTCACAGGGCGGTATTAGAGGACCATTGGAGCAATGCGTGTGTGAAATGTGAAGCAGATCCGAGCAAGGAAACAGAAATTATAAGCCATTTACCCAGCGTTAAGGTTTAGAAAGCACCAAGTCTGTGACCTTGACCCTGGGCTTAGCGGGGGCGGGACGAATGTGGATTTGTCACAGGGCGGTAGAGGACCATTAGAGCAATGCGTGTGTGAAATGTGAAGCAGATCCGAGCAAGGAAACAGAAATTATAAGCCATTTACCCAGCGTTAAGGTTTCGAAAGCACCAAGTCTGTGACCTTGACCCTGGGCTTAGCGGGGGCGGGACGAATATGGATTTGTCACAGGCGGTAGAGGACCATTGGAGCAATGCGTGTGTGAAATGTGAAGCAGATCCGAGCAAGGAAACAGAAATTATAAGCCATTTACCCAGCGTTAAGGTTTCGAAAGCACCAAGTCTGTGACCTTGACCCTGGGCTTAGCGGGGGCGGGACGAATATGGATTTGTCACAGGGCGGTAGAGGACCATTGGAGCAATGCGTGTGTGAAATGTGAAGCAGATCCGAGCAAGGAAACAGAAATTATAAGCCATTTACCCAGCGTTAAGGTTTCGAAAGCACCAAGTCTGTGACCTTGACCCTGGGCTTAGCGGGGGCGGGACGAATATGGATTTGTCACAGGGCGGTAGAGGACCATTGGAGCAATGCGTGTGTGAAATGTGAAGCAGATCCGAGCAAGGAAACAGAAATTATAAGCCATTTACCCAGCGTTAAGGTTTCGAAAGCACCAAGTCTGTGACCTTGACCCTGGGCTTAGCGGGGGCGGGACGAATATGGATTTGTCACAGGGCGGTAGAGGACCATTGGAGCAATGCGTGTGTGAAATGTGAAGCAGATCCGAGCAAGGAAACAGAAATTATAAGCCATTTACCCAGCGTTAAGGTTACGTACGTACGTACGTACGTACGTACGGACGCCGGTAACACTATATGCCCCTCTCACCATTCGGTGGCGGGGGCATAATAAACGTGACGTCGGCAATGTAATACATGTGTATAGGCCGATGTTACGACACAGATATGTTCCTTTACTTCCATACACATTTTCTAGAGATATTTCTCGAAATGTGACAATCGTTAAAAGTAAGACGCCTGATTCAACATTTCCCGAATTTCTATGTCGTGTTTGTAAAGTTGTGTTAAATATAATTATATAAAATGTATATACTACATGTACCCATATGATCAGTGCCGATTCGCGTGGAATGTGCAATAAACTATATGTGACTTTAAAGAAATTGCTTGAATACTCATTAAAATATGACGCTTTTTATATTTTAATTACGAATTCTGCACATTAATTCAATTAAATAATCAGGAAAATGTTCAATTAAACTACAGATATGTACGGGTATCTACACGTGAGTAAAAGATAAACCCACTTTAGACAACAGGTATCCTCGCGAATATTCTCCAGCCGGCATGGATTGCCACAAACATTAAACTACCGGGCACGTAATACCGCCTGCTGAGAGGCAGGAGTACTTTGCCCCAGGCATGTAAGTGGTCCAGGGACATTCGTGCCGAATAAAAACGGATTTCCGCTAGCCGAAAACGACATTTGCTGTTTCCGTCCAGCTGTACTGTAGCCCGGTACAACCAGTTTTCGTCCACCTTACAATTGTTATTTGCAATTGTTATATTTTAACAGTTGGGCAAGACACATATATTGTAAATTTCAATACAGTAACATTTCTGTGTAATACTATTGAAAATAAAAATCTGTTGCCTTTAAAATATTGTTGTAAATCAATGTTTTCTTGTATGACCCACTTCCTGCTGCTCGTCATAATACACAACCACTTTTCGTCCACTGCTTACGACATCTACACAACTGGCCAAAAAGTGCGCAAAATCAAAACTAACTGATTAAAATGTACTGTTTGTAAACTCCAACTCTAAATATCTGTTTAAAGTTATTTACAATGCTGTATATCCCGTTTAATACAATAATTACTGGGTTATAATGATGTCACCAATGCAGTTAGTACACAGAAACGTGTCACCACGCTCGATGATTTGTCATATCATCGGGGTCGTAAAGATTGTATGGCTGCCTTGTAGATGTAGGCGCATTTTGCTGAAAGAGAATAACTATCATCTTGACAAAATAAAAAACAAAACACAAACGTTTTAAATAGTTTTATTACTCTTTTCTAACTGTATACAAAGATACTCGTACAGACAATCAGTATTGAAAGTACAAAAAAAAATCACTACACCAATAACAACAGCGGCTATACTTTTTCTACTTTTTGGCCGACAGCATACTTTTGGCAACCTTCCAGCAGGTGCGCGTGCCCTGGAAAATCATCAATTTGGCGGATGGTAAAAGAAAAAATGTGTAAACAAGGGGTGTAAAATTCCACTCGACCGCTCGCCATGGCGACTTGGTCATCGTCTCGGTCGAGTAGCTTTGTGTAGACGGTCGTCCGACGGGTCGAGTGAATTTTGGATCATCCATGATTGATCGTGAATAAAAAAATATATAGTTATGCACCGTTCTCCGTTTATTTATCAAATACCATTGATCATTTCATAAACGCTTTGAATTGAATAAAAGCGTTTGCGCCAACCGGAACAATTCTAATTATGGACGAGCTTAAATAGCGGCTCAAGCAGCGTGAATTGAAATTTTATCAATACTTACCTATTTACAATATAAATGGGAAATACGCAAATTCTCCGTCACATATATCTGGCAAGACATCGCAGCCACAGTTTCATCTTCACTTAAGTTAGTGCAGCGAGTTATCACGCAAGTGTCTCGATTTATGGGATTGTCGCCGGGCCTAGGCCGCCTGTCGTCCGCGATTTAAACTCGCCCATAATAAATTTATGGCATTCTGTAACGTCAATGTTCGCTTCCGGTGTAAACATGTAATATTGCTAGCAGACAACCAGAGTTAGCACATGCAAAAATATAATTTTCTCCAAACTACACAGAATTCCGATGAGACGGATCGCTTGATTTTCGTTAGAAAATGATTTTCATCAGTCAAATTATAAAAATGGGATGTTTTTCTTTGACAAATATGAACAATACTTGCAAACAGTGCAGATCCTGATGAGACGGCTCGCGGATTTATACTGTTTGTAAATATTGCTATAGAGGTTTGTGGTGTTGAAATGGTTAATGTACTCACGACCGTCCCATAACCTGTTTGATTATTAAGCATTTAACATCTACTTAAACGTTATTTTGTATTTTGGTGTGCTGTGTA